>JAJLYQ010000035.1:0-402326 GCA_022984935.1 Hypoxylon sp. NC1633 | reverse complement strand
ACTTTATTAAAAACTTTAAACTATATTATATTCTTATAATAAATTATAATATAAAATTAAATAATTTTATATTTATTTCGTTTTAATTTTTATTTTAACTTTTACTTTAACTTTTATTTTAATTTTTAATATTTTTTTATAAATAAATTAAAGTTTTTAAAAATATTTAATTAAAAGGTATTATTTAATTAAAAAGTATTTATTATAATTTAAATAGCGGCTTTTATTAATTTTAATAAATTAAAACTTATTAATAATATTAATAAAAATAAATTAATTTAATTAATTATATAATTAAATATTAATTTAAATTTATATATATTAATAACTTATTTTAAAAAATAACCTTTTTTAAAAATATAATTAATCGTACCGTATAAACTTGTTTAAATACGCCGTATTTAATTAATTATAATAAAGTATTAAACTTTATTATAAAGTTAAATATATCCTTATATATTTAATTTATTTTTTTATATATATTATAAATACATATATATATTAACCACTTATATTTTTCATAATTTAAATTATATATTTTTCGCACTTATATTAATTAATTAATTTTATTTTAAGTAATTAATTAATATATTTTTTTATTTATACGACGTAATTTAATTTATATATAAAATAAAATATAATAAGCTTTATATTTTAACAGTTGTTTTTTTAAAGGCTATTATTTAACTTAATTAAAATATTACTTATATATAATAATTATATTTTAATTATAAATATATTATTTAAATCGTATTATAAAAACAATTTAAAAATATTATTTTATTATTTAAAACGAGGATATTTTAATAATTTAAAAAATTCATTTTTACGAGTTAAATTAACCTTTATATTAAAGAAAATATTATTAACTTTATATATTATTAATTATAATATATTATATAACTTATATATTAAAACATTTAAAATAAATGTTACATTTTAACTTTAAATATATTACTTAAATTAAGTCGTATTAAAAAATAAAATAAGTTAATTAATTAATTAAAATAAAAGTAATTAATTAATATAAATGCGATAATATTTTAATTTTATTTAAAACTTTTATAAAAAGTTAAATATATAATAATAACTTAATAAATTATAATATTATAAATAAATATATAACGATATATTTAACTTTACGTTACGGATTTATATTTTTTTATAATTAATTAAATATAACGCATTTAAATAAATCGATACGGCGCGGTTAATTATACTTTTTTTTAAATACTTTATTAAAGTTTTTAATTATTTTTATTTTTTAATATAATTATAAAATTAATTAATAATTAAACGTTTTAATAAATAATTTAATTTAATTTATTAATAATAATATAATTTTTATATACGCGATAATTTAAAAAAAAGTTTATTTTTTTAAATAATATAAAGTAATAAATTTAAAAATTATTAAATAAGTTAATAATATTTATAGTTAAAAATAAATTTAAAAACTTATAAAAAATAAGTTATTAATAATAATAAAGTTATTAACGGTATTAAATTAATTATTTTATAATAAAAATAAAAATATTACCATTTATAAAAGCTTAATATATTAAAATAAATAAAAATGTTATTTTTAAATATTAATTTAAAAATACGTTTAATAAAATTATAATAATATAATATATATTAAACGCGTAATTAAACTTTAAAAATAAAAGTAAAATAAAAGTACTTTTTTTTAATATAATAAAAGCATTTTTTCGTAATATAATAATAACTTTTTTATATAAAAAAAAGCTTTAAAGTTTTAATACGTCGCGTTTAATATTAATAAATTAAAAGTAAAAATAAATAAAATTAATAATAAAATTATAAATAAAGCTTAATTTTTACGTTAATTATATACTTTTTAAAAAATATATAAGTTTATATTTTAATTAATTAATTATTATTAATTAAATTACATTAAAGAAATAAAATCCATTAATAAAATTTACCTTTAATTTTTAAAAACGTTAAAAAGCTTTATAATTATTTTTTAAAGTTTTTATTTAAAAAAATAAAAAAAACACTTAAAAAATTATTATAAAATACGTACTTAAAAAATTATAAATTAAATTAATTTTATCGTTAAACATTAATAAATTTTTAATTATATATAAATATATATATATAAAATAAATAAATATAACCGTTTTAATAAATGTAAAATATAATTAATAATATAAAATAACGAATAAATACGGAATTAAAAGTAAATTTATATTTTATATTTAACCGAAAAATTATTTTATATAATAATAATTATAACGGTACGTTTTAATTTAAAATTTAAATAATATAATACCGTTAATATTTTTATTAACGTTAAAATAAATCGTAATATATTTATATAAATACCTTTAAATTATTAAAAAAGGTAAAATTTTAAAGATTTTAAAAGTTTTTTATAAGTTATAAAAGTTTTTTTTATTATAATAAAAAAAGTTAATTATTACTTTTATTAATTTAAGCTTTTAATTTATTTCGGTTAAATTTTATATATTTAAAAAAAATGGTATTTCAATTTTTATTTATATTAATAATATAATAATAGTTTATTATAAATTAAAAAAACATTTAATTAAAGGAATAATAATTAACTTAAAAAAGTGGTATAATTTTATTAATTTATAATTTTTAATAATTTTTAAGCATAAAAAGTATTTAAAATCGCTTTAAATAATTATTTTAATTTAATTAAACAGTTTATTTTAAAAAAATCGTTAATTTAATTAACATTTAAAAATAATTTATAATATAATTTAATTATAATATATTTATAAATAAAAAAAAGCTTTTATTTTATAAAAAATAACTACGTTTAAATTAATAAACCGGTATTAACGTAAAGTTAAATTTAATATAAACTTTATTTATTTTAAATTATTTTATTATAATTATAATTTAAGTTTATTATATTATATTATTATTAATAAAATAATTTTATATTTTTATTATATATAATATTTTTTATTACGTTTTAATAAAAAATTTTTTAAATTATTAATAACGTTTTTTTATAAGTAATATATTAAACCGTAAAAGCTTTTAAACTTACGTTATAAAATTATTTAAAGATTTTATAAAATAATAAATAAATAAATAAAATATAATTATTATTTTTATTATAAAAGTTAAACTTTTAACTTTAATTTAAATTATTAAAAAAGTTATATTTATAAAACGTTTAATTAAAACTTTAAATGTAAACTTAAATTAAATTAATATATATATTAATTATAATAATTAATAAATAATAAAATTAATTAATAAAAATATTAAAAAGTTTAATTTTAAATTATATTATATAAATATTTATAATTATTAATTTAAATAAAAAACTTAAAAAGGAATTATTTAAGTTAATTATAAGTTTATAACGAATATAATAATTAATAATTTTATAAAAACTTTACCGTATATAAAATTTACGGTATTTAAAAAGTAAATAAATTTAAAAAACTTAAAAAAATATATTAAAATAAAATTATTTAAAAACGTTATATAAAAGCTTTAAAAGCTTTAAAATTAATAAGCTTTTTAAAATTAAATAAAAGGTTAAATTATATAAAATAAAAATATATATAAAATTTTATTAAATTTATTTTTAAGCTTTATTTAAAAAAGTATATTATATAATAACTGTAAATTAACTGGTTAATTACCGTAACGAGAAAATATATAATTTTATATTAATTAAACGGACATTAATTATTATTATATATAATTTTAATATAAATTTTAAAACCCGTTAATATTTAAATAACGTTAACGTAATATTAAATAATTACTTAATATTAAATAATTATTTTATATTAAATGGTTATTTTATAATAAATAATTACTTATTAATTTTTAATTAATTAATTACGTAATTAATTTTATCATTTATTATTACCTCGTTTTTTTATTATTATTTATTATTTATAAATTATTATATTATATTATAAATTACGTTATAAATTACGTTATAAATTACATTATAAATTACGTTATAAGTTACGTTATAAATTACATTATAAATTACGTTATAAATTACTTTATAAATTACGGATTATTATATTATTTATTTTACGGATTATTATATTATTATTTATTATATTATTATTATTATATCGTTATTATTATATCGTTATTATTATAAATTAAATAAATTAAATAAATTAAATAAATTAAATAAATTAAATAAATTAAATAAATTAAATAAATTAAATAAATTAAATAAATTAAATAAATTAAATAAATTAAATAAATTAAATAAATTAAATAAATTAAATAAATTAAATAAATTAAATAAATTAAATAAATTAAATAAATTAAATAAATTAAATAAATTAAATAAATTAAATAAATTAAATAAATTAAATATATAATATATATAATATATATAAAAAGTGGTATTAAATATAATATAAAATATAATATAAAATTAAAATTAAAGTTAATGTAAAATTAAAATTAAAAATAATATAAAATTAAAATTAAAAACGATATATAATAATAAAATATAAAATATTTAAAATAAATTAATTATTAAATAATAAATAATTAAAATATAATAAATAATAAGTTATAATTTTAATAATAATTATATATATAATATATAAATAACCGTAAAATAATAAATAATTAAAATATAATTAATAATAAATTATAATTTTAATAATAATTATATTATATAATAACGTTATTTATATAAATAATTATTAAATAATAAATAATTAAAATGTAATAAATAATTAATTATAATTTAAAAATAATTATATAATATAATAATTATAATTATTAAAGTAATAATTAAATGGTTTTAATTTATAATATAATATTTATTAATAATATATATAAATAACGGTATTTATATAAATAAAAAATAACATTAAAAATAACCGTTAAAAAGTAATTAATTATATAAATATCCCGTATATTCCCGTTACGATTTATAGTTTTAAACTATAGTTTAACCTTAAATTAAAGTTTTCTTTTTTTTACACATTTAAATTAACCATCTATTAATCCATTAAAAATACGGCTTTTTGGCGCTCCATTAATTAAATCTTTTTACTGCGTGTAGCGTCACAGATATTTCTACAGTGAGATGCCGACTAGCGACACTGCCCACTAGATTTTCAGTAGAACCCCGTGCTGAACTGTGACCCTCTTGCATTTGCCTTAGTGATGATTGTGGCTTGTCATGGTTGGCTCTGATGTTAGGCATACAGGCAGAGGCAGATTACCGTCTAGGGAGGAGTAAATGAGGAATGTGACATGTCGCAATAAAGTGCAATCATGTCTTGAGAACCTACCTAAGTATCGTGTCAACTTATCCATTCAAACTGCAAGGCATACTATGTACTTTTCGGTGAATGCAGCACCCAAGTCCTGAGTGTAAAGTGTAAGATGCCTGGAGGTGAGGGTGAGTTAAGTTAATCATTCGCTGAAGGTTTGAATCAGCCCCATGCAGGCAGATAGAGAGCGATCCGAGTGGCTGAGGTATGCCTTATTTTCATGGCCCAGAAGCGTGGCTATGGAAGGGCAGATCAGATACCTTACGCATGGCGTTCAGCGGTGAGTGAAGATTGTTCCTATCTCAAATGTCTTACCATTCCGAAGACAATCCAGCTCAAGGTATAATGAGAAGTAGGAAATCAAATGCGATCATGTACATCAATGCATAGACACTGATACCGAAAGATACGTTACCTAGATGTACCTACCGTAGATGCATCGTTTTCCTCCTTCTGCAGCGAGGTGCTTACGGTACGTATCTCAGAGCCGCATACTCCGTACTACAAGTGGGTAGCGCTTCTGAGATGGCTTGCACACTAAAACGAAAAGATCGATTTCGATGGCTACTACTCTACTACAGTTGACCGTCTATAGAAAGCTGCCGCAGATCTCGTGGACTATTGGAGAACAAATCGCCGAACATGATGTGGTGGCTTACTTGATTCGGTTCTGGAGCAAAGCGATCGTGAGAAGGACATGGGTGGTTGAATAGGTGCTGGGGTAGTGATGTTGGAATGCGGGTGGCTGGTGAAACGGTGGCTGCTACGCCCACACACCTGTCAAGTTAGTTGATCTCCAACAATATAATCATGATAAACCTCATAACCTGCGTCTATTCTTAACAAGTGGCGACAGAACATGACTTGAGAAATTGTAAACGCATCGACGATTAGGCTTCAAGGCGGAAAATAAGAGTACTTACATAGCAAGGGGAGGGGGGTCCGTTGATATTATGTCAGCAAACATGTCAAGTATTTAACCTTCTCACCACTTTTAGTAAACCTTTTCCTGGCTGGATAACATGGCAGCTATTATTATTGGTTTAAATATATTATAACTTAAAAAAGTATAATTAAATAAATAATATTTTTAAAAAATATAATGTTTATAATATTTATCGTTTTAAAATAATTATTATAATAAATAATATTAATTAATATTAGTTTATATTATTAAATGTTAATATTTTATTAATATTTTTTTAAAAATTTAACATTATTTTTAAACCGAATATAATATTTAATTTAAACTTAAAAAAACGCCTTTTTAAATTATTTTATTTATTATATATATTAAAAAATTTAATTTAATTTAATTTTACGTTTTAAATTAAATAATTAAATAATTAAATAATTAAATAATTAAAACGTATATTATAATTAAGTTTAAATAAATTTAAAAGTAATAAATTAAATAATTTTTTATAAAAAATTATAAAATTATAAGTTTTATAAAAGCTTTTTTTATAAATTATATATATTTAAGTATTTTTTTTTACTTTTTTATTTATTTAAAATAAAATTTAATAACCGTAATTAAATATTAATATTATAATTATTTTAATATAAATTAATTAAATAAATATTATTAATTAAAGTAATAATTATTTTAAATAATAATTATATTATTATAAAATAATTATAATATTAAAATAATTATTTTAAATAATAATTATATTATTATAAAATGGTTATAATATTAAAATAATTATATTTTATTATAAGTATTTTAATATTATAATTATTTTAAAATTTAATTATTTAATTTTTTATAATATAATTACTTTATATTATAATAATATTTATATAATAATATTTTAAATTAAATGTTTATTTCGTTTAAATATTTAATAATATATTATATTTATACTTTAATACGGTTATTACTATTATATTAAAATATTTCCTCCTTCCTTTAATGTATTTATATAAGTATATAATAGGTATATAATAGGTACATAATAGGTACATAATAGGTATATAGTAAGTATATAGTAGGTACATAGTAGGTACATAGTAGGTACATAGTAGGTACATAGTAGGTACATAGTAGGTACCTATGTAGATACATGTCTAGGTACCTACCTCTCTATACAAGCCAAGAGCGCAACTGGCATTGCCATATACTGGTGGACATGATTCCACCTTCGAATCCCGATACCCTGATATTAGAGACTTCCACAATACCACGAAGGAGAAATTATCGGGACTACCCTAGGTGCCCCACGTTCAACTAATTGCTCGAATGCTTCAGCATCCAATGTCGCAGGAACTCCAGCACGCACTCGCGAACACCTTTGGCATCGTGGGCAACCCCCTTCACAATATCCAGCTGGGCCTCGATACCAGCCTGCTTCCACGAGTCCCGTAGGTTCTGCATGGTTGCCATTCTCCCTTGATCAATGGTCTGCAACCCATGCTCTTCATCCTGACCCTTACTTTTAGCTTTCAGCTGTCGCACCCAGGTCCAGAATTCCTCGCCACCTGGGACTTTGACGTCCGCATCGCCGACGACGAGCTGGATGGGGACCCCCTTGATTAGATCTCTGTTTATAGCCTTCTCGAAGAGGGCCTCCACGTTCTTGGTCCCTGCGGGCCAATCCTGCTGCTCGTCCAGGAGGGTGGTGCGCCCCGGAGCACCGACACTTACGGCGGCGAGCCGCTCGGGATATAGGTAGAGAAACCGGTGCGCGAATTGACCACCTCCGCTAAAGCCCATAAGGAAAATCTTTTCCGTGTCGATCCCCGGCCACCGGGTGGCGACCTCGTCGAGTATCGACAGCAGCGCGAGGTCGGAACGCAGAGTCTTGGACCGGAGCAGCTTGTACGAGTCGATGTCATTGGGGCCGTCCAGACCAGCCGGGAATAGGGGTGTTAAGAAGGCGCACGGGGTGGACTCGGCAAAGGGGACCAGGTCGTAGATATCAAAGACATGTCGCCTGGTCCCGTGTAGGCTGACCAATAAAGGAAGCTTGGCGGGCACGGTGTCGACCCCTACGCCGTGGCTGTAGTGGTTGGGCGGGATGTAGACCGCGTAAGACACGCGTGGGTCTGAAGCGAGAGCTCTGTGAGGGACATGGCCGACGAGAAGCGCAGAGCTGAGGAACCGTGGGGGCACGTCCGAGGTCGTTATTGGCTTATCCATCATGAAGGTAAGCCTACCAGGGTAATTGTATGTCAGACGTCCCAAGCAATTTATCTAATTCATCCCACGGCAGTTGGCGCCAAGTTTCATATCAGGAAATTGATGAGCACACGTAGGCGACCATTTTCCTTCAATTATCCTTCAATTACGGAGCGTACACCCGCAATTTTGTACCTTCTGGAGCGGCGAAATGACATGTGCAAAAGTCCGACGGGGGGTTAGGCATAGCTTTGTCGGGCGAGATTCGCTTATGCTACTGCAGATCAGGGTGGCCGAGTCGGTAGTTGAGAGCGAAATTCGCATTCGGGCACTACACCCCAGTCTACCCCAGTTACTACTGATGGCCAGTATACTACTACCTGTCTACTAGTATGTATGTACATACTATATGTGGAAGCAGGCTGAGTTCCGAAATCGTGGTCTGGTCGAGGTGGCTGCCACCCGCGTTCTGCTGTCGGTCCCATCGACTGCACAATGACGCGAATTCGGTGTTACGGCCGTCAAGAATGCCATGTGCGACTTGTCGAAAAGGGCTTCTCGTGATACTGCCTGAGGGGTTTGACCCAATTGCTTACGAGACCGGTCAAACTAAAGGTGGCAGGAGGATGTGAAGTTGGGTAAGTGATAGACATCGAATCTGTGATATTGCAACATGCTGAGACGGGTCGACCCCTCCAGCCCTCCTATAGCAAGAACACTGGGTGACGTACGCACACATGCACTCCTTAGGGACATTCGTATCAAGTCTCTGCGCCTACATAGAGCGCCCTTGGCGCATCCACAACCCTTGAAAGCGAAAAAAGGACTTGGAACACGGCTCGCATTTCTTCCCAAGGGTTGAGGGTATAAGTCACTTGCTGCCATACAATAGTTATACCACTCTAATCATCATCATTTTAGGATCTTCTAGTTTTATTTTCTCTAGCACAGACCATCCTCGTATGTAAAGATGGCTTCGAATAGCACAGATAAGATCGAGGTCGACCCGGTAGAATACCGGGACCCTTCTCGCTTACTGCAGACGGCCACCCCCAGTTCTCAAGGGGATATCGTCAAAGACGATGATGAAGAAGAGGAAGTTGACCCAAAACTCGCTCGCAGGGTAAAATGGAAGCTGGACTTATTTATCCTGCCGCTCATGGCGAGCGTTTACTTCTTCGCGACCATGGTTAGTTTTCGCATCATGATAGACGCTTCCCCTGTCTATTTCAACCGTCATCGGTTTCTATCATATCACATACTCACCGTCGAACAGGGCAAATCTGATCTCGGCAATGCCAAAATTGCAGGTCTCAGCGAAGAGCTGAACCTCAGTCCCGGAGACTATTCCAATGCGGCAACCATATTTCTGGTGTCGACGATAATATTCCAGCTCCCGGGCACGCTCTTGATCAAAAAGATGCACCCGAATAGGCAATTCGCCGCCGCCATGCTGACGGTAGGAGAAACTCATAAATCACTCATTATTTCTGATGCAATCACGGACTGACAATTCGTTATTCAACAGTGGGGATTCTTAACCGCTATGACTCTGTTGGTTCACAATAGCGGTGAATTGCTCGCTCTGCGATTCCTGATAGGAGGCGCCGAGGCGTTCGTCCAGGGTGGTGTCTTCTGTACGTCCACATCATCCCCTGACGCCCCTGCGAGCCCCAAGATGTCGCCTCTCGTTCTCGCGCTTCAATCCCATGCTTATATCATTGTTCTCTCCTAGATCTCTCATTCTGGTACGAATACTCCGAGTACGCCACCCGAGGTGCCATCGTCTCGGGCATGTCGACGTTAGCCGGGGCCTTCAACGGCCTCATCGCCTACGCCATCGTCAAGGACCTGGACGGGGCCAACGGGTGGAGAGCCTGGCGGTGGATCTTCCTCATCGAGGGCATTGTGCCCATCACCTTCTCCTTCATCGTGTTGTTTTTCCTGCCCAGCAGCCCGTCGCACCTGAGGTGGGGCTTCAGCGAGGAGGAGAAGAAGCACATCATCCAGCGGAGCGCGCGAGCTCACAACACGGCCGAGCCGCGCATACGATACGGTCAGATCTGGAAGGTCATGCTGGACCTGCACTTCTGGTTGTTCATCCTGATTAGCTGCGGAGGCTCATTCTGCCAGTCGTCGCTGTCTAACTTCCTCCCGGATCTCATTGCGGTATGTGTGCATCAAGCCTCGACATATTTACCTACCTACCTTCTAGAAGCCTTCCGTACAGCCGGGATTGCTAATCGTTGATACGGTTCAGGGTTTCGGATACGACGACGTCAACGCTCAGCTGTTCACCACCATCGTGTACGTCTGCGGCTGCGTCGGCATCCTGTTCTTCAGCCGAATCGCGGACAAGACGAACGCCCGCGGCCTCACGATGGCCGCGTCGACCGTCGGGGCCGTGATAGGCTACGCCATCTTGATCTGGGTTAAGCACCGCGACGTGCGATTCGCCGCGACCTGTCTGGTCGCCTTTTCCATATTCCCGAACAGCGTGCTGCAGTTGACGTGGGGTACCATGAGCTTCATTGGTTACACGCGAAGGTGAGACACGCAACCCCCCCTATTCACTTGTTTCATCTTTGGGGTTGTGTAGCCAATAGCTAACACCACACACGTGAACAGAGGCTCCGTGCTGGCCTTCTTCAACATCTTCCCGCATCTGTTCGCCATCTCCGGCAACCAGGCCTACCAAGACCCTCCTTACTGTAAGCGCCTAACCTCTCCCCGTCAGATGATTGGTGCCGCGGGCTTCTTTGCTCATCAGTCTTCCTCTTTGCAGATAGCATCGGCAACGCGTCAGCCCTGGGGATGTCCATCATGATGCTCGTCTCGTCGCTCATCCTCCGATGGTACCTCGGCTACCTGAACAACAAGAAGAAGGCGAACCAGTTCTCGCAGCACGCCGCCGACATGAGGGAGATGAGCATAGAGGAGATTGGCGACCACCACCCTGGTATGTTGTTGTCTAAGCCTATTCTCTCAGTTATTGTATTCTGCGCTGTCATGTCCTGTCATGCTAACATATACATGTCTTCTAGACTTTTTCTACACCACCTGAGCTGGTGACCAGAATCACGGCGTGTGAACCTTCGTGCCGAAGTTGAACTCGGATATAGGTTGTTACATGCTGCTTGGTTGAGGTACCTGGCTGGTGGATGGAGCCTGAAGCTGGGACTTACGGGCTCAAAGGTATTCATCCCGTCTGGGAATTCACATCTGCCTGTTATATATAAGGTACGAGGTACATACACCTGTATGATATAAACTGGGATACTGCGAGCGATCATGGGAGGCCGTTGTGCGGATTCTTCGTCGACGTATCAGGGTTTATGGGCCTAGGGTAAGAGGCATGCATATATAGAGGCGTTTACGAATGCGGGATAACAATGGGATATGTTTTTATGGGTATCACAGGTCAATTGGTCTATCTTCAGATTCTCAGCGGTGAAGGCTAATGCAATTATCTGACCGAGTCGATGTGAGTCCTGCTAGATACCCTCATCTCAGAGCAACGTACACCTCATCACTTCTCGCCGTCCGGAGCAGGAATGTACAATCTAAGCACGTTGTTGACATAGTCTTCCGGCAAGTGCCACTCCGCCATCGCCTCCTTGATGCCGCTGTTCATGCGAGCGATGTACTCAGTCAACGGTTCGGCAGGTCTAGTCCTCTCGCTGTCAACGTACACGAGGGCCTGAACCATCTCCATCTCTGGTTGCGGCTCCGAAAAGGACACCTTTCCCTTGTCTGCTGCCGCGCTAGTGGCCTTCGGGGGAGGAACCACGAAGACGTCGAGAAGCTGCTTCTGATAAGCCCAGGGAACGCCTTCGAACCTATCCAGCGTCTTCCCGTCACTTGGGTCTAAGCGGTACAGGACGCCGTAGACGCCGAGGTGGCCGATTGCCTTCTTTTCTTCTGGGTGCATGTCTGGTTTCTTCGATGGAATATCCGTAACAGCGGACATACTGGACTTGAATGGCACGATATTGGCATATCCCCGCTGGTTGATAAGCCATTTCCAGTCCGGGAGAAGTGCCAGGCCAATGGGCTTCGAAGTGGGACATCGCTTGGACATTTGCGTCGTGGATAGATTAGAGCCGTACGCAAAGTACACGACCCCAGAGTCACCGGTACCAGGAGATGCCATGGCACCTGATTGTCGGGTTGGGGTGTTTACTTGGTGGTGTGGTGTAACGGTAGGTGAGATGTGGAGTGTGTGAGTGATAGACGTGTCTGGGTGACTCTTTTTTGAAGTATGCGGGTACCTAGGTACTTCAAAGGGAAAAGTAAGACAACTAGGCCTGAGAACGGGCGGTGCCGCCTTGCCACGGGTGTGACATACCGTTGACCGTGCCCATAGGCCCTGGTCCATAAGACCCGTAAACTGCCAAACGGCCACCATACCTGTACCCTAAGGAAGTTTGTTCACGTGTGATTGTTGCCTTTAGAAGGCTGAGACACGGTAGACTGCTCTTCGTTCAGGCGCCTTCGCTCTTCCAGTTGGCGACGCTCCTCCTCCTCCTCTTCCGCCTCTCCTGGGCCTCTAATTCGTCCAAATTCAAGAGGCCCCGCCGCACGATTGACACCCTTCTCGCGAAGGATACTTATCCTGTTGTCGACGGAGCCCAGAGGCCCTCGCTAACGACTCATTGATGAATGTTTATACATCTCTCGCTCAGCTTCTTTCTCCTTGGCTTTCAGGCGATCTGCCTCCTGCTGGATCCAACCAAGCGCGTCGGAAGGAAAAGCCAGACCTTCGCTCTGAATGTTGGGAGAAACACATTCGCTACACTCAGAGAAGGCGGTCGGATGCATGATGCACTTCCGGTCGTGATCGAAACATGAGGAACAAGGAATATTGAGTTCGAAGCCGTATTCCTCGATGGAAAAGGCAAGCTCCTTGCGTTTTTTTGTATTATGACGGGTTTATCCTGTCCTGTTTTCATCTATCAACCGCCCATCAGAGTGGCCTTCAATACCATATACATAATGTATCATCAGCCATACACCGTTTTGTGACACACCGTAGAGTCAAATAAACAAAATGCTTCATACAAACCAGTCGCGAATTACCTATAGGTACTCAACCGCTACGGCTACCCACGGCAGCAGTAGTGTTTGGTAAGAGTATGGCAAAACTGGCCGTTTACTTCCCTATTCATCCCAGAGTTGCACACCCTCTATATCGTACTCTATACCTGTTGTCCAGTCAGGGTGCTCAGTCTGATACTCACAGCTCTCCGGTGCGCCTCCAGCTCTTCCACCTTCGCCAGTTGCATCACGGCAGTCCCTACATTCCGGAGACCCTTGGCCGTTAGGTTCGAGCTCGTGATGTGCTTGAGGAACGAGCCGAGATTGACTCCGGAATATTGTTTGGCGTAACCATACGTAGCTATGTTTCGTTAGCATAGAGCAATGATCAAGCATGGGGCAGACTTACGAAGCGAATGGTTTACGCCAGCAGAGTAGTCGCCAACACTCTCGGGGGTCCACTGCCCAATGAACACGCTACCGGCGTTCATGACCTTGTCTACAACCTGCTCAGCATCCTTGAGTTGCAAGATCAAGTGCTCTGGAGCATAGTCGTTGCTGATCTTCATGGCCTCCTCCACATCCTTGACCAGGAACGTAACGGAGTGATTGATGGCACCCCTCACGATATCTACGCGTGGCAGGGCCATGGCCTGCTTGTGAACTTCATCCTCAATCGCTTGCACCTGCTGTTCCGTGAGGTCAACTGCGATGCAGACGACTTGGCTGTCGACACCATGCTCAGCTTGCGATAACAGATCCGAAGCGACGAAAGCAGGGTTCGCATCCTTGTCCGCAACCACCAGCACTTCCGATGGACCAGCTGGCATATCGATGCTCACGCCGGCATTGGTGTCGTTGCTGACGAACATCTTGGCGGCCGTGACGAATTGGTTTCCAGGGCCGAGGATCTTGTCTACCTTACTGACGCTTTCAGTTCCGTATGCCATAGCCGCAACTGCTTGCGCACCACCGGCTAGGACGATGCTCTCGGCTCCCACCTTGTGAGCAGCATACACGATTTCTGGCGTGATGCTCCCATCGGAACGCGGCGGAGATGCGAGGACGATTTTCTTGCAGCCCGCTACCATGGCAGGCACCCCGAGCATGAGCGCCGTACTAGGCAAGACTGCAGTACCTCCTGGTACATATAGACCAACCCTTTCAATAGGCCGAGAGAATCTGCTGCAGACCACGCCCGGCATGGTTTCTACTTTGAGGGGCTGTTCTTCTTGCGCGGCGTGGAACTTGCGGATATTCTCGAACGACACGTCGATAGCCTTCATTGTCTCAGGAGAGAGATTCATGAGTGACTGGGGGAACGGTGCTTTAAGGACCGGGGACGTCAAAGAAGTTGCCTTTTCAAACTTGTGAGTATAAGAAAGCAAGGCCTTGTCCCCGTTCTTCCGGATATCGTTGATGATGGGGGTGACGATATTCATAATTGCATCAGCAGACTTTTGGGAGGGTCTTCTTAGCGCCTCTGAGACTTCATCTTTGCCGACTCTGCTAACATCGACCCGCTTCATGATGATCCTTTCAACTTCAGGAGCTGTGTGAGCTGCCGTAGCAGGGGAAGAAGTTAACGGTGTCCCGGATTCCTTTGCAGCCTCTTTGGCCTTCTCCGCGGTGCTATTTGTGATGCCTTCTTTATGAGCCCACTGACCCTTGGCATTTCCTGGTCTTCTGCTGACCTTCATGCTCTTGGCATCAAGGTTCTTGTCGATGTCGGAGAGGCTAACCCCAGCGCTGATAGCTTTCGTCAGGGCGAAGTATATCAAGTCTGCTGCCTCGAAAGCGACCTCGTCGGGCGTCTGCGCGTTGCAAAGCTCTTCCGCCTCTTCCATTATCTTAGCTCGCAGGAGCTTCTCATCCGAGAAGAGACGTTTTGTGTATGAGCCTTCAGGTGCCGATTGCTTTCTGGAGAGTAGGGTGTGCTCGAGCTTCGGGATCCCCTTCAGATCACCGAAGCATCCGTGCTGATCCAAGTGACAGAATTTGCCTTTTTGCTTGACGACGAACTTGAGCGCATCGTTGTCACAGTCTAGGGATATCCTCACCAACTCTTGCGTGTCTCCGGATGTGGCACCCTTGTACCACAGACCTCGCTTCCGGCTTTGGTAAACCCCCGTCTTCGTTCTGAGAGACTCTGCGACACTCTCCTCGTTACTATACACCAGCCCAAGCGCAACACCCGCCTCGTCGCACACTACAGTGGGTAGGAGCTTGTCGTGTCTATCTGATTTCCACGCCATAGAAAATAAACTTGGCACATAAATCTTCTTTTCGGCTGCTTCCTTCTTGACCGTCAACGTTGAAGACGGGATGATAGGGATAGCAGATAGCTGGGAATATATGTCGACAAAATGGTCATAGATGGTATCTTGGATGGGTTTTATATACAGTGGAGGCATCTTGGTAGCCTTGCTCGACTCCATGAAAGCGGCTACATCGCAGGTTCGTTGATCAAAGTCTTTGAGAAGAAGCCCGTGCTGAGTGCCTGAAGATAGCTGATTTAGCTTGCTCACAGCAGGGGCTACTCGCCTGCCAAACTCCGCAAAGTCTGACAGTCTCTCGGGCTGGACGAAGACTTTGCGAGCACCGTGGTTTAGCAGCGTAATGACATCGTCTTTCGATTCAAGACCTGTAGCATCGAAGAAGGTGTGAAGCGCTGCGGGGTTAAGTTGAACCACGTGGTTTAGCAGCTCTTCGAAGTATTTCTGAGTGACCTCGAAGTACACACAGCCTAGACAGGATACTTCCTCTCTACTGAGGCCCTGCACCTCCTCATTAGATGCCCAGCTGGGTGGGACATCTACAGATATGAGAAAGGGGAGAGGCAGTGTAGTCTCCATAGCCGACCGACTTGTCAGATTAGACCGGAACAATGGTTATCAAGTCCTAGGGACTTCCTTTAAAGATTTGCCTATCAATTCTGGTTGGAGATAGAAATTTAGGGGTTGACGATGGAGTTTAAGAGGTGCGAGAATGGCAAAATTAATTTTATACTAATAAGACTAATAATAAATGACGTTCCTGTATCGGCGTGCATGAGTTTTCTGAGCTGATAGTCCAATGATGGCGGGGCATAATGGCCATTACCCCTCCATGCGGAAAGCTTTTGGCCCACTAATCGAGCTCTAGACCCACTCCCTTGACGCGCTTATAGGCTTATCCAGATAAAAGTTAGTGCGGCTCGTTCTTAACCAGATCCGATACATCCTCTCCTTGGTGAATATTTCAAGTTTAATGAGTTCAATTGCTTCCCATCAAATTTTCTCTCTTCCTCCGAGACTTTGCTGATTTCATCAGCCTCCACCAAGGTGATTTCTCTCTTTCTTTTCGCGATACCGACCACATAAACCATCGTCGATATCATACATCTCATCTCTACGATACCATGTCGCCAGCTTCTGCTGAAGCTAACGGAGTCAACGGAAATATGGCTAGCCAGGCGACCTCTGGATCTGCCACGGTGCAGGCGTCCCAATCTACCATCGTTGGCAGCGCCAACGCAAACTCCCAGACAGTTACCGCAGGCGCCACAGGGAGCCAATCTCAGCCAAACAACAACTCCCTCCCTCGTCCCCGAGACGCGAGAGCAATCGAACTTCTCCTCCTTTCGCAAGGTGTATCCCGCTTCGATGAGCGCGTTACACTACTGCTCTTAGACTTCGCATACCGATACACCGCGGGTATCCTTAACGATGCCATCCACCTTACCACAGACCCATATGTATCCCAAGCTAGCGCCAGGCCCAGCGGCGCATCAGGTGTGGCACCGACAGCGCCCGCCGCCGCTGAACCAGTCATCACAGCAAATGCCATCAATCTAGCCATCTCCTCTCGGCAAGCCCATCAATTCCAGAGCGGTGGTGGCGCATCAAAAGATTGGATGATGGACATCGCGCGGGAGCGCAACCGCCAAGCTCTTCCCAGACTCCTTGCCAACGAGTGGGGTGTACGCCTCCCAAACGAGCGATTCGTGCTCAGCGGCAACCAGTGGGACCTTAAGGATGAATGGGAATTAGCGGACGAGGAAGAGAGTCACGACTCAGATAACGATAATGGCATGGGTACGCAGAACTGGGGTGCCGATGACGACGGGGATGATTTGGAGGCTATGCTTCGGGGCAACGATTTGGGCGGCGACGACGATATGGACGAGGAGATGATGGAGTAGAGGTAGCAACTGAGAGGAACAAGGCCACTCCAAAATTGCATAACACATACAATTTTTGGCCAGGATGAATTGGGAAATTCATACCAGGTGCACGAGCGCTCGTCACAGCATCTAGTCGCTTTGCCATTTTGGCACTTTTCAGTTTTCGGGGTGTACTATACTTTGCTCCATACACATAGCATACCCGGCGTTGAGGGGATAAAGGATGAATGATACCCCCTATAAACTTGGAATTGTTTCCTTAAGCAAATCATGCACATTTATACATCCCAGAGTGACCCTGTCGTTATCGATACCTACCACGCCCTCACAGTGCTCGTGCTGATCTATATTCACGAATAACAAACCAGGCTGAACAAGAGGAACGGGCCAATGTAAAGTACATTCGATCTATTAAGAGATGAATGGATGGATGCTTCCCAATCTCTAGATAACGCCATCGCTATGCAAACTAAAACAGCACGACCTAGCTAATCTAAGGGTTTCCTAATAGCTATAGCTTTTGGACAATAACTAATCTGCCCCGCCAAGGCACCGATATCCGTAGAATGATGATACTTTGACAAGTCTTATCTAGCCTCCCCTTCCTATTCTGTAGAACAATACCAAAGATGGGATGATGGGCTGTCTCGAACATCCAGAGGCTTGTTGAAGGCGTTCTTGGACATTAAACCATGCCACCACACAAGCTGCGATTACCTCAACCTTTCATCGTCTCTTTCGTCTCCTTGTCGACGCCAAGGTTACTCATGCCGGTGATGATCTCAGCATCAATATCGCGAATCGCGTCAGCCGGTTCGCTTCTAGCTCTGGGTTGGTACGGAGCTGCCATCGGGTGCAGGTTATATTCATCTTCCTCTTGCTCGTCATCCTCCTCCATATCGCCCTCCTCATCGTCGGCATCCTCGGACGTGTCCTCAATCATGGAACCCATCATGTTTTCTTCGCCTTCGTACTCGCCCACATCAGCTTCTTCATCTTCATCTTCATCTTCATCTTCATCTCCTCTGGAGAGATAGCTGTCGCCCATATTGCCAACATCTTCATCTTCGTCCTCGTCTGCAGAACTCTCTGCGCGATCCTCGGAGTCACTAGCCGAGAACTCGTCTAATTCCAGCGGAGTATCACGCCAGTACGTGAAATCGGTGTACTCGACACCACCGCCCTTAACTAGCGTGCTGACAGGAGGGAAGTAGTGGTTAACGACCTCGCTCATATTGACGTAGCTAAGCTTCAGCTTATTCAGACTTAGCAAGTCCAAGGACACCTCAGCGTTAGAGTTGATGGTGAAGATACGATTTCGAGGGACATCGACTGTTCTGTACGAAATTTGATCTGTAAGACGGTTCCCGAAGCCAGCGTAAAAGCAGTGGTTGTCAGGACCGTATAAGCTCCTGATATCTCGGAGAGTCGCCATCTTAAACACGTGTGGTTTTCGGAGGTATATCTCGCGTCTGAGCGCGGCCATTGTCCGATCAGGCGATAGAATCGTTGGGCCTCGGGGTAGGCGGTAGTTATCCTGGACAATACCATAGAGATATGCCCTGGTTGTGTCAGCTTGACCGACGGAACGACTTGTAAGATACATGACGTTGTATCCGTTCTCAACAATATCGCTGTAGAGCTTTGCAACACCAGCATGGGTCCAGTCTCGTCCGATCATGTTCAAGACCTGACCCAAAGCATCCGATTTGGTAATGGTGCCGTCGATATCAGAAATAACGACAGGAACGTCATGCTTCCAGAGATACAGGTGCGCTTGGCATGTCGCTCGGTTCACGGTGAAGCTCATCGAGTTCTCTCCAGGCTTCAAATTCAAGGCCTTCAGCTGGTCACTAGTTAGCCTGAGGGTTTTGGCATAATTTCGGTTTGGATTTCCCGCCGATGCAGATGATCCCGGAGTTGTTGGCGGAGTCTGGATGGAACTCTGTATAGAACTTTGGCCAACATCAGACTCGCTTCTTCTATGAGACGGCCCGCGTGTAGAAGAGGTCGAATCGTCACTTTGGTATCCGGGGTCTGAGGCAGCGTCGATCTGAAGGGAAGGCGATGGTCGAAGGGACGCTACCGTCTTCTTCATCGCTGCTTCTTTCGCATCTTCACTGCTGTAGATCCAGAGGTTACCCTCCTCATCCATGCCGAATAGTGCACCGATATCGTAATCGCCTTGGAGCTCTTCCGACAATATTTTCCGCGCTAGGATTTCTGCTTTGATCGCGTCTTCTTCGCTAGCCTTATATCCAGTCATATCTAACATGAGATCGCCCGTATCCGTCACTCGGCTGGGTATGTTGACTGCCGATAGCTCTTTCGATAGAGTCATGGCTCGTTGGATAGCTTCTATGGGTGCTAGAGGGGGTGGGCTTCGAGATCTTTGAGAGATCAGAGGACTGTCTCCTTCAGGAGATTCCTCATTTGATTCATCTGGATCCGGAAAGACCCGAGCAGCGGTCGGTAATACTTCATCAGTGTAAGAGGGGCGAGCGGGAGAACTAAGCCACCCCCTCGAGGCCGGTCGACTGGTTGTTGTTAACTCAGGGGACGATGCAAGAGGTTCAACTATGCCTATTATAACATCAGTGGCTGGTTTAGGTGCGGACCTCGGATATACAACACACCTGGACGAGCTGTTTGAGATGCGAGGACAGCAGGCTTGGGCCGTGGCATAGTCATGGATCGTGGTTTTATAGTATCGTTATCCAGCTGCAGGAAGTCGGGCTCTTGAAGATCATTGGATGAGTAGGAACTATCGGGGCCCAGAGGTGGACTGGAGACTGGGGAACTGAGAGGCGAAGTCTGAAGACTTTGAGGGATGGTATCGTTCGTCTCGAAAACGAAGAAAGCCTCGCCGCCTTCACCCAACTTCATCGCATAATCCTGCTTGGCTCCATTGACCTTGAACTCGACCTTCTTCTCGTATGGTCGCAACAGCGAGAACTTGCCGAAGCGGACGTGGAACGGAGAGCAACAGAGCGTGCCATCTTCGTGTTGGACCACAATCACATCGATAGCTCCGCTAAGGGTAGCAGGGTTGATTGAGTTCCAAGCCGTGGACACCGAATCGCTGATGTTTCGCACGTACTGCATCTTTTCTCTATTTTCGAGAAGCTTGATCGGTCCCAGGACCGTAGAAATGGAGACGGCAACCGAGCAAGACGGCGAGCTAAAGAGATTGTCGAACAAGCCAAGGGGTGGTTGGTGTAAGGTCCAGTAGAAGCGACCGTATGCAACTTCCAACGGATTGAAAGGTATTATGTTGTAAAGAGACGATCGGCCGTAAGTAACAATTCGAAACTCAGGCCTGCTTTCAGGTCTGGAGGGAAGCTGACAGCGTTATGGCGAGGTATGTAGAGCTGGGGGGTTGAAGGATACCCGACGCCTCGGTAAGGTTGCTTTGCAGTGACGTAGTTACGGGTCTCGATATTGACAGGGCCAAAACAATCTATATTACAATGTGAAGAATACCGCTTCGGCTTTTTAGATTAAAAAGGTTGTAAATGGCAAAATTAACGAGCGCCAGAAAGAAGGGCAGAGAGATGTACGACGAATGTCTTATAGTTAGCCGGGTTGGTAGGACGAGGAAGTGAGAGAGAGACGGAGTGCTTGTTCAACAAGCTTGTTAAGGAAGCAAAAATGACTAGAGCTCAACGTTTAGTACTAGGTACTCTTCTGCTTTTTAATGCTAGCAAAAATTGAATCTACAATTCAATGCTCCAAGCCTCCGAGCCAGCACCGCTGCACCAGCCAACCAAGCCTCTGGTCAATGACACATGTTTTTCCATAAAGTGGGCCACTAAGGAACGTGCCGAGCTAAGTACGGCACCACGCGCTGCAAACTCAGCAAACTTTACACTAAACCACCGCCTAATGGCCTAATGCCGGCCCGTCATAATACACCAGCTGATTTGAGCTGATTTGATGGCCCTCAGTGTCTGGGCCTTGCATAAGGTGCAGCTGACCGACTTGCTTCAGCTACATAGAAGCGCCAACCGCTATCCGCCACAAGCCGAGATCATCGTTCAGGCCCAGTATGTCGGTTCTTTATATTGAAAGCGTGCCGGGCGTTGTGTTGACTTGACTCTCTGACCTGGCTGCGATGCATGTTGAAAATTAGTTAACAAAAGGGAACAACGAGAGTATCACCACTAGGTGATACGTGTTCCCTGTGAAATCCTTTATATTCATCAGGAGAGAAGTCTCCGATGATATGGTAGACTTGATATGATCAACAATAATGCAGGACTCAACAACAGGTATGTGCAAGTTACTGGTGCAAGCTGGGGCATAAATATTCCTACGATACGCCTTCTAGCTCTTATTATTGGAGAGGAAAGTCAAGTACATGTATATACGTAGAGCCCAGAGATATAAGGTATATTGGACGATAGGTATCTGGCCCCTCATACGTTGAGAGTATCTGAGAACCTGTCCTACGTCTAGCAGTATGTAGCTAAGCTAGTGAATACATTTGAAATTCGAATAGAGACATCTCAATATTATTCATGTTTCGCAGAATTGTGTCGTATTCTAATGTCTCGGTTTTTAGTTGAAACCAAAGGAGACTGACAGGGCCAAGAGTTGAGTTCCTCTTCGCAAACAGAGTCTAGGCCCTTCCTGCGCCAAACTGCAACATCGAGCTTCCTAAAGCGCATAGAATGCATCAACATTGCATCTGCAATGGCAGCCCATCGTGTGCTTTCCGTTGACATCTCTTGACATCTCGCAAAGTCCCCGTGGGGTCCGGGCTCGGGAGATAGGCGAGCAGCTACGGATTACTGTAAAGGGTGACAGTAAGAAGATCTTTCGACCTAGGTTCAGTTATACAACCCGTGCCAAGTCGTAGTGATAGAGTTGGATTCAGAGTACAGTACCATCGATTCCCTCTTTATTATCTATGTGCGTACATAGATTCGAGTCTGGCGTGCTCTCCGTCCTCCAGTGCTACTTGTGAAGCTGGAGCTAGAGTTGGGGGACGACCGGATATATCGATGTTGGAGGTATCGGAGGTACGCCTGCACACCATTCCTTAGTGCCAACTCCCACTGCCGGACAGCTTCATCGATTGGGCGAGACGCCCCCATCAAGCTTCGTAGGCATTGTTATACAGCATGCCGACTGCGGTATCCAAGCATGCAGATCCCGCGGCACGGTATGCCATCTGCGGTATGTGACAGGTCTATCGCTGGGCTCATCAGTAGTATGTATGTAGGTCAAATAAGGCGTGGCGTGCTTATTGTCGAATATTCATCTGCCTACGAAGTACCGGCTCCTACGCACAAGTTACATTTCTTTCATTTTTCTAATACCTTTGCATGCATGTATCCGATACATTGTTGTTAGCGCAAGGCGTAGAGCTCTGACGTATTAGTAGACATCAATTTGTTCAACAGCCTCAGATTAATCCAAAGAATTAGGTCCGTAGGCAGCATAGGACAGCCGCTAACAACTTGAAAGTCTAGCGTTGTGCTGCGCTGTTGCGTTATTGTTCAAGGCAGCCCAGGTTAGCTGCCCGGGCAGCTTTAGGTAACTGTACCAGGTCCGTAGCACTCCACAATTTTCAGAGGAGGCAATTCGACAGAATAGAACTGGAGGAAACATTTTCCAGTCTTCTATTTTTTGTTTCGTTTAATCCGTATGCTCTCTCTATTCCGACTCTCTCAATCCTCCCCTCCCCCCTCTTCCTCTTCTTGGGCATAATTTCTTATTCCTTTCCTTTTCTTTGTTCAACAACCTGGCTTCCCGATCACGGCGATATGTTATGGACCCCATGGCCAACGTCTGTCCCTACCATACTTTTCGTGTGCGCGCTTCTGGCCTGGTGGTTTATTGAGCCCAAGACGACCCATCTAAACTTGATAGTGGTTATTGGCTGCGTCCTCTTCTACTGGGCTGTCGCACCTGAGTTAGCCCAGGCGACCCCCTACCAAATCTACCAGTTCTCTATCCATGCTGTCAAATTACTCAAACTTGACGTTCTGGTTCTGTACCATGCCAATATGCTCGTTACCGGCCTCGCTGTTGTGTGGTATGTACTTTTCCGTCCTGCATAGTGTGCCGTCCCGAGTACCATAACCCGTACCTTGTGTTCCGTATCCGTCCCTCTGACACCATTGTAACATCTTAGGTTGGCCCACCGAGCCGTCCAGACCTTAAGGAAATCCGTCAACGAACTGATCGGAGTCCTCGGCGTTGAGGTTCCTGACGCCCCAGACGTTTCGCTCGCAGGGATCCGTGCCGACGCCGCGACTCTTAACTGGACACGCCCTCTACCTACTCGACCCGTTGCGAAATTCACGATTCAGGTTAATGGCGTGAATGGTAAGCATCTGAAGGGCGGAAATCGATTGTGCGCATAGGAAATTAATGAATATTGCTTTCTAGTTGGCGATTCGGCAAACCAGGAAACAGCTATTACCGTGACAGGTCTCAAGCCGAACCATTTCTACAACATTCGAGTCATCGCTGTCGGGTATAATAATTTCCAAGCAGGTAGCCGTGTCATACGATTACGAACCTTCGGGAGAGATGGCCGTCCTCAGCTCGGAGACAATCGCCTGCCATCCAACTTTGTCCCCGAGGAGCAGCAGCTTGCCATGCCCAGCGAGCACGCAGATGAGGATGGAGTTACGAAAAGTCCCGCGGCCGGCGTCGAAGCCGCTTCCGTTCCAGATAGTTCCATAGCATCTACGCGTGAGGCCAGCTCTGCTAGTCTCTCTGGCTTAAGGCGGAATACTCTGACGCGGAAGCATTCTCCCTCGACAACAAGCATGGACCAATCTGTAAAGGAGGCGTTAACAAAAGATCCGGAAGAATCCTTGCAGGAGCTGGGAGAGAGGTTTGAGAGCATCCGTAAAGAGATTGATGAAACGCAGTCGCAGATCGCAAAGGACGAAAAGGAACATAAGGAGTTGATGGACGAATTAGCGGGGGAGAAAAGGACGAAGAGGCGTATTCAAAAGGAGAAGGACGATACAACAGAAAAATTGAAGCGGGAGATGGGCTCGACGGAGA
The DNA here is from genome assembly GCA_022984935.1 of Hypoxylon sp. NC1633. NCBI lineage: Eukaryota > Fungi > Ascomycota > Sordariomycetes > Xylariales > Hypoxylaceae > Hypoxylon > Hypoxylon sp. NC1633. Next base: position 377,692 of record JAJLYQ010000035.1, on the reverse strand, counting down.
GGGCGATGAGGAGTGCGCAGCAGCGCAAGACCCAAAAGGAGAGGCTTCTGAGGGAGAAGCAGGCCGAGCGACAAAAATTGCACGACGACATGGCGAAATGGGAGAAAGATATGGCGTCAATGATGAAGCGCCAGACTGGATTCGAAAAAGACAAGAATAACTGTCAACAAGACGGCGACTCTCGCGCCGAAGAGCTGCGCGCAGAGATAGCCCAGGCGCAGGCTAGTCTAGCTCAAGAAGAGATGGAGCTCAAGGAAAAGAGTAAAGAGCTGAAGGAAGCTGAGGAGCAACGAAAGAGACTCCCGGGCGGAGAGGAGAGTGATGAATGGCGTGAGACAGACCATCAGATCAGGAGAGACTGGGAGATGAGGGCCAGGGACCTTCAACGTCGGCTTTTTTCCGCTAACAGAAAACTACGAATGGTCAACGATTACGAAGCTGTGTTGCAAGCTCAACTAACTGCAGCGCAGCAATCTGGACTTCCTTTCATGTATAATCAGGCAAATTCATCAGGGGTTGACTTCGATCTTGGGACGCAGAATCAGCTCAAAAGGCGCAGTCGGAACAGCAACTCGCTTTCTAACGTGGCTATCCCGTCTCCCGTACAGTCATTCTCTATGGCAGACCGGCCCTATGGATCGTCGACATCTTTTGGTCCGTCTCGACCTCCCACTATCCCTCCCGGTTTTGCCCAGGGTCCATACATGGATCGTAATTCCGAATTTTCCAGCCTGCTTGAGGAGGATGGGATGCGACACCTCACCGCTGGCGCCCCCCTCAGTCCTACAGCAACGTCCCTTTTACCTGCCGGGATGCTTGACGACCTTTTAGACGATGAGCCACCGCCTAGCCCCAGCTCTCGACGAGCTCGTCATAATACGTTTGGTTCGGCGTTTTCCCCCGAGCACGACCCCCAGTCACCGGCTTCTTCGGCTCGATCTCTTAGTATCCTATCCAGCCCTCAGGGTTCCTCTCAGCACCTGCCGTTCTCCCAGTATACTGGCGAAAACAGCGAGCGTCGTTCGCTCAAGGGATTGAGGGGAGATTTGGGCACTGCATCGTCGCCAATCGCTCCGCCGGCCCAAGCTACAAGCCGACGAAGCTTCCTTCCCTGGCTTCATCGTGGTACAAAGGGCATCGAGGAGCCCCCGGCTCTTGGGACTTTGAAACCCGGCGAGACTCAGTCTTTGCCACGTCAGGCTGGAGATGGAGAAGCCCTTCCAAACAAAATACGAATCAGCTTCTCGAGTAATTGGAATGTGTTCAACCGAAACTCGGCAGGGCCAGACATTCCAGAAGCTGGTAGCCCCAGCTCGAGAGGTCTACCTCCGCGCCGACTGGGTCTTCCCACGAATGTCAGCGGTATTGGGAGCAACATCTTCTCCGAGCGCGACCCTAGCAGCCCCAGGCCCCTCTCCATCGCTTCCTCCGAATTGCCTCGCCCTTCAACGGAGAGCAGCTCCATCTGGGCTCGAGGCCCACACCCTAGCCGGCTTTGGTCCGCAGACGACAATCCCTGGGCTTCATCACGGAATCAGTCCAGGAGACCTTCCGTTCATGGATCTCCTTCGGCGCTAAAGACTACTCTAGCTGATGCTGATGATGAGATCCTTGACGATTCTGAGTTATTGCATGCATCGCCTAGCCAGGTAGGGGTGATCGGGACTAAACCTTTGTCTAAAGCGACGCTGAGTCAACGTCTCAATCCAGCTGCACCGACCTTTATGGCCGGTCTGTTCCGCGCCAAGACTGACAGGGAGAAGGAGATGGACCGAGAGAACAAGGATTTGAAGGACAAAAACAAGAGCAAGGCTAAGGACAAGGAGTCAACCAAGGAGAAGAAACCGCAAATTTCCCTCACATCCGTGTCGGAGAATGTGGGACCATCTATTGATGAGTCGCCGTCCGAGTCTCGCAAGTCTCGTGATGCCTTTTCCGTCGGCACGCCATCCATCACCGAGTCGCGCGAGTCTCTTACCTTGGATCAACCTCTCTCAAATACCCCTTCGGACCAGGCAACGCCAGGTGTCGGGAGTAAGGAACAAGAAAGCGGGTTCAGAAAATTACTACGTAAGGGCAGCTCTTCCAAATTCAGCTTTTCTTCCGTGCGCGGCCTAGGAGGCAAGAAGGGGCCTAGCAGCATCAGCAACTCGGACAAGAATGCATCTGTCGAGCGCAGCAGCTTTGACGAGTATGCCGAAGACAGCAGCGGTGGTGGTGTCAATCTCGGCCTTGGCCGCAGCTATGACAGCCTCCACAGCAGTCCATCTCTAGGTCCAACAGGCGCCAGTCGGCATGCTAAGGACAAGTCGGTAAGCTGGGGATCTAGATTTACGATGAAGAAGAAAGCCGGGAAGGAAAAAGAGAGCCTGGATCTTGAGCGTGAAGAGTCCGTACCCGGGACGCCCTTATTTGAGGAATAGTGAAGTTCAAGTGTTGTTATGTAGCTCCCCGCTAGGTACCCAGTAACCGCAGCGAAGCTATATTCTTGATAGGCATTATTATATCAACTTCTCAGCGGCTGAATGGCAAACACAATATTCACATTGAATTAATGACCTATACGTGACACATTTTCATTTCGTTGTACGTTAATTCGGCTCCACCGACCTCTCGCATTGCCCTACTTCAATGTAGCTGCCTGAAATAGCAGGCGGTGAGTGGCGGCAAAATCCGCAACGCAGTAGCACTAGAGCTCCGCTGATCTCTGTAGCTCAATATTGCTACTAATTGTCATAAGGTAACGGACAATCCCACGGTCGCGACCAGGTCCCAACTGTCGACACATGGAGAAATTATAACAATAAAGACGATAAAAATAATTCAAGAGAACCTACCTACCCCCAAATCCGAAATTACACCGATCACTGATTCCCGAGAAGGCGAGCGAGCGAGCGAGCCACCCGATGGCCGCAATGGCTGCTCAACAATCCCCGATAGGCCCCAGCGGCAGCAGTGGTAATGGTAGCAGAGATGACGGAAGGACGACAGAAACAAGCGAAAGAGGCCTGTCGGTGCCGTCGCGCAACCCACTGCCGCTGTCGGCCAGTCAGGAGGCGCAGGTCCGCGAGGTGTTCAACGAGCGGGTGCGGAAGCTGTGCGCGGACGAGATCAAGGGTGGGTTCCCCTCCCCTTTTTCCCTTTTCTCATTTTCCCATTCTTTCCTTCTATCCTGCTCTGCCCTTTGCCTGCATCCCTCTCTGGACACCTTCCCGGACACCTTTCTCCTCGCAAGAAAAGAGAGTAGAGCTGTGATCAGGGGAGGTCAGGTAATGGAGGCCAAGCTGACGAAAAGCCATCGGAGCAAAACAGCATTCGCAGACTGCGCGCGCAACCGCACGTTCACGATCCCGTTTGCGTGCCGCGAGGCGTCGCGCGGCATGAACAGCTGCATGCTGGCGCACGCGACGCCGGCGGAGCACGACCGCGCGCGCGAGCAGTGGTTCGCGCAGCGCCAGCTGCGCGCCCGCGAGCGCGAGCACAAGGAGCGACGCAAGCTCGAGCAGGAGGCCTTTCACCGCGAGTGGTGGGGCTTGCCCCAGCGCGACCCCGAGGATGTCCGCAAGGAGCTGCATAAGCTGGAGCGTGGCGAGAGGGTCGGCGGCATGACTTCGCGGCGGCCGTTGCAGGTCCCGCCGTCGCGGCCACCGCCGGGGGATAAGGGGGAGGATGGGGGCAAGAGGTGATGATTGATACTTGGAAGAGGACGGGGGAGAGCTTTGAAGGGGAACGGGGGCCGAGGAGGGAATGTTTGTGTATAGGTACGTGGTGTGAGGTATGCATATCTGGCGTTTACTGGCGGGCAAATTACTACGCGATATTTTCGGGTTCGGGATCTGATACACTGCTCTGCGCTGCTGCTTATATGTACAAAGTACATCATCATCAAAAGGGGAGGAAGATACATAGACAAGCATATCCAGGTTGTCTGAACAGAGATGTCATCGAATCTCACAACATTGAATACCTCTATAATCCATGACCTTTGGAGTAGATAGGTACTCATGCAGGAACCAGGCAAGGCATTTGCTATGTCAGAGACAAAGGTAGCAAGATGAATCAAGGACTTCAGTCATAAACTTCTACGCCGTTTTTATTTATATAGCAATCGCCGCTCTTGCGAGATTGTCTTCGACTTTTCTAGATTCCTTTGGCTTTTTTTTTTGTCTACACAATGGTATCCCCGAACGCCGCTCCCATCATATTATATGTACTTCATTCGGTATTTTTTCAACAAATCAAGTCTCTCGATGGTCTAGTTTACAAAGCCTCTTTGGGCAGTGTCGCGACCTTCTCCTGGAACAGCTTGTAGGCGCCATCCCAGACCGGGTCGTTCTGCCAGTCGTTAAGTTTCAGCAGGTAGGGTAGCAGATCGTTGCTAAAGGACTCCGAAGACTCCCGGGGTAGCAGGCTGGGGAGATGGTCGATGCTGATGACGCTCAATGGAGGGTTGTCCAGACCATCAACAGGTACGGTGGGATTGCTGAATGTAGTGGCAATAGTATAGATCGGGACTGGGAAGGCTGTCAGTACCAAGTATCTTCGATGCATTTCGCATCTTTACATGATGATAACTCACCAGGGTTAAAGGGGTTGGTCGTGTCAGCTGAAACGTCACACACAACACTCAATTGGCGACCCGGCGTCTTGAGAGAGTCCGTGTTGACGAAATGGGGAATCTTGGAGGACAGGTAAATGCAGTTGACGAAGATATCGCTCTCTGTTATCTCCTTAAAGGGACCACCCTTGGCCGTCTCCTCCATGTCCCACTTGAGGATCTGCTCCGTGGGAAGGCCGGCCTTGAGGCAAAGATCGACGGCACCGCGGCCGCAGCGACCTAGCGCTCCGATAACTATGACTCGAGGGACTTTTCCAGCCTTGGCCTGCCCCGCGGCCAGGTCCTTCTTGACGTCGGCGATCAGCGCATCCTCGTTAGGGTAGCTCTCGACGCCGGGTAGAGGCTTGCCGGGGTGCGTTAGCTGCCAGGCCCAGTTCTTGAGGGCTAGGGCGCTGCCGCTGAAGCCGGCCTGGTACCCGAAGGCAGCAACACGACGTCCGCTCGCAGGATCCTTCAGAAACTCGAGGTCGAGGAGAGTACCGCCGCCGCGGGGGAATCGGGCGAGGACAGTCTCCCACCCCTCCTGTTGCTTGTAGCAATGGGCGAACTGCACGTGGACATGCTTGAGGGGGACTACGTAAGGCCTTGAGCATTAGCTACTAGTTCATAGGAACACAAGATGTTCTGCGTAACTCACAAGTTTCTTCTGGAAGCTCCTTGAGCCCGACAATGATATGCTCATTGGGGGCACTGCGCCAACTGCCGGTGGGAACGAGGGTGGCGCCCACGGCACTAAACTCTTCGTCATCAAAGATACGAACGGGACTCTTTTCGACATTGACGACGTAACCAGCACCAATCAATGCCTTGGTAGTGGTAGGAGTAAGAGCGGAACGATGCTCGAGAGGCTTGTCCTCTGAGCGCAGGTGTAGGACGGTAGGGGCCATATTGAGGGCGTTGAGGGTTCTGAAGGGGACGAAAAGAACACGTCGGAACTTTGAAACCCAATTGAGTCGAATTGCCAGCTTTTCTATTGCTCCCTACGATACTCTGGTCCGCAGGTTGTAAAAGAGCGACTTTATTTAATTGTCATGTTATTTTTACATTGGAGGGGCACAGCGGGAATGACTCCTTTTCCCATATCGATAAGAGCTGTAGTGGGATGATTCACAACACCAAAAATTACACGCCGATGTCGCTCGCTCTAATTTTGCCGCTGCCCCTGACATGCTAATCCCAAAGGAGATAGGTCCCAGAGCGACGGGTTGGCTGTAGAAGTTTCTTACACGACTTTGGCTTGAAATATCAAATGTATTACCACCTCTCATACCACAAGCACATGATGGAACCATGATTGTTACTGACTGCTGTCAGTCAGTATCCGAAGTCATCATTATGTTGCCTATTTGATCGCATCTTGAAACCCGATGCATGAAATAACGCCTTTCCATGGTTACGCATATACTTGACTAGGTAGGTAGACAACCATGAATACAGTTGTTCCATTCAGTCATTCCTACGATTGGTTTGCCTACAACCTCCTGCGTCCTTCAGGTAATACTATACCTACCTAGATAGAGACTATTATTTCAGAAATAAGAGGGGAGCCAAGTCGACATAGTGAGGTTCATCCCAAGTACATGATACGTGTGAATCAATTTTACCACCCCATATTATACTCCAATGATACGATCATGTCTGACTACCTAAGGAAACCATGATTACAACTTCGACTGGATACTACTCGCGTAATGACTCCCCTGCCTTGCGTACCCTGTGAACCCTCGCCCAGACCAAGAGGTTATATAACGATCCGACTGCCACCAGAAATTGGGAACCTTTCAACATAGGTAAACACCACAACCGACCACGAAGAACCGCAAACAACCACAAACAACAGCAGCCAACAGCAACCAACAGCAAGACTATCAAACCATCAACGATTCTTAGAAACTCTAGAACCTCCAAGCACACTCAGCAACTCATATCATGTCTTCATCTAACGATTCCTCCAAGAAGGAGGAGACTAAGAAGGAGGAGACCAAGAAGGACGAAGGCAAGAGTGGATACATTTCGCCAAAGAAGGACGAATCGAAGGGCACAATTAGGGTATGCGAGAAATGCCACTGCTGGACTGACGACCGGGAGCATAAATGCGTGCCAGAGGACAAGGACAAGTACTCCAAGGGTAGCTAAGTGGGATATAGCTCTCCGCGATGGACTCTGAGGCAGAGAGTAACACATCCGCATTGAAGGGAGGAGTAGGGAATGCGTTTGCTCTTTGATATATGTCGATACTTAGGTACCTACCTACCTTATGTACCTACCAAGATATATACCTCGACAAGTAGTGAATGAAAGCAATGAATTGAGACTCCCTAATCTATAGTCATTAGCACTTGGGGCATATCACTTGACACTCGCCATCTATGATCTTCAGCCTTGTCTGTGTATTTCTCCCAGTCACTTGTGAAAGGGGGTCAGGACGGTCTGGTGATCATGCTACTATTGATGCAGCGAATGGGGCAGGTTCCTCTCTTTGAACTACCTAGATAGAATAGGTAATTGGGAGGCTAGGGTAATTGAAAACCGCTCCAATTTCAGTCTGGTCTCCTATCATAGCTCATGTCCAGTACCTGAACCGAATATCCTTATCACCACCGACGAGATCACATTGAGGTGTGTCTTCCGGTTTCAGGGGCGTGGTCAAGCCCATAGCACGATCTCGTTTCTTATTTTCGCGCCTCATCCAGATCCCCAAGCCCGCCGTTATGAATATGGCTAGTGCTTGAAAGCCACCAGTTACACCCAGGGCCTGTACATACTTCGGTGCCCATTCATCTCGGAACGTCTGGGCTGATATGATGGAACCGACAGACGAAAATCCCACCATGACGCCAGTAACCATGGCACGTGAGTTCTCGTCGGTCTTGATGTTGTTATGCCATGAGTGAACAAGGCAGGACGGAATGTAAGTCCCCATGCTGAGCAAGAACGTAGCTTCAAACCGTGTTAGCAGAGCCTCATGACAAAGTTATAAGATATAATACATACCAGCATAACTAGCATTGGTGCTTCGAAGAGGATCTAACCCGGCTACCATGAAATAACCGACCATTGTGAACGAGAGGCCGATACAAAGGTGTACTGTTCGCTCTTTGAAATAGTCGCTCGAGTAGGTCGCCATCAATGTGAAGACGCACCCGACCAGGTTGGGCGCAACAAGATACAGATTCGTCTTGATTGTGCTGTAACCGAGACGAGCGACGATCTGTGGCAAGAAAGTACCAGTGCTCTTAGTCGCGACGCCGTATGATATGCAGAGCAGCATGAAAGCCCACATCTTGGGATCGGCCAAAGTCCTCAATCCAGTCTTGAGATCGTACTTGGAATTGACCTCGGCCGTAGAGTCATGCCTCAGCCTAGCCGTTGCGGCAGCCTTCTCTTCAGGTGTAAGCCACTTGCAGTCCGATATCGTTGATGGTATCATCCAGAAAGACACGGCACCCCAGACCAGAGTCATCGCTCCTTCGATCAGGAACAGTATCTGCCAGCCTTTGAGATTGGATTGGATCTGAAATACGCCGTAGGAGAGGAGTCCGGTAAAAGCACCTGCGATCGTGGCGGTTCCGTAGAAGGCAGCGGTCCGGAAGGCGAGCTCGTCGCGCTTATAGAAGAGGGTCAGGTAGAAGATGCAGCCACTGAAGAAGCCGGATTGGAAACAGGAAATCAGGAGTCTGCAGACGAGGATGCCGGCATAGTTCTTGACCACGGACTGGCACATCGATACAATGCCCCATCCAAATAGCAAGCTCGGTATAATGATTCTGCCGCCGTACCGCTTCACCATCATGGTCTGAACCGGTTCGAGAAGAACGAAAGGGACATTAATAAGAGTCATCATTATGCTGTACTGTTCGCCGACAAGACCTAGATCTTTGTCCATGCCGTCCGTCTAGGACAACGTTAGCTTAGGTACGACTCAGAAACGTAGTGAAGTAAATACTAGTATTGGTTCAGTTTTACCTTTGCATTTCCAATGTTGCCTCCGGTGGTGTAACGGCAAAAGTACATGATCGAGAGGACTGGCAAGAGGTACATATCGACCTTACGGACATAGGACCTCTCGGCAACAGGGTCGATGTAGAGGTCAGACGAGCCATGGTTGAGGCTGCTGTTTGAGCTGTCATTCGCCGGATTAACCTGGGAGGAGACCTCCTTTCCCGACTCGATGTCTTTCCCAAGAGTATCGGCCATTTTGGATTTTGTCGTCGCGTTATCCAAGAGCAAGTAAAAAGGAGACTCTGGCTGACTCGGCTACAGAGTACAATTCCGAGACAGCAGTCGAGTTTTCAACTCTTGTGCTTCTTAATTCTATTATTAATCCCATTGTAATTATACACCTGGACTTGGTCACCCCCATTTATGACAACCTTCAATCGGGTTGGGAGGTTCACAACTCACCTTGATAAGGGGCGCTAGAGGACCAACTAATGCTGATAGTCTACTAGGAATAGTCTACTAGGAGTCTAGGACGCGTTCCTGTATGTAGTCACATCTACTCGTTATTCTATCTACACCTATCTAGGTGATCTTAGCATGATTACTTATCATCGTCTTATCTTCTCCTCACCACCTCGCAGTACCTAGCTATGGCGAGGACTATGACAAATGCCCCGTTTGTTGCTCTACCTAAGGCTCAAGCTGAATACTACTTTACCCCATACCCCATTCCCCATCCTTGGCCGGACAACACCCCACTTATCCTCGACTATTAGACCTCGGCGAACATAGATATCGGCTTTCCTAGTCGTGTCTATATCTATATCTATATCTTATCAACTTCACGGCAGAATCACGGCAACCCTCGTGTTCTCGATCCCGGCACATTCGGGAGTGGTTATCAACGCCTGTTAGCTCCGATGAGAAGTGGATCGGCATCACCATCTTGGGGGCACCAGACCAGATACAATAGGATACCACAGGATACCACATAAAAGAGAAGGGGAGGCGATTCCCAGTCTAGACGAGCACCATTCAGCCCCCTGTTTACCTAATGTACTAGCTTCAAATCGCTTTAGCGAAGATGGCATCCATAGAGGAATATAGAGGCCAGTACGACCAGGGAGACCACATCGATACCGGCATTGGGGGAAAACGAACAATCAACCAGGCAAAGCAAGGTGTTTTCGTTGAGATTCCAGTCATCGACCTTACCGATGCCAACTCGCCATCGTTCGAGGCCCGGAAAAAGCTCTCGAAGCAGATATACGATGCCTGTATAAATGTCGGCTTCTTCTACGTCAAGAATCATGGCGTTCCCCAAGATGTCATCGATAGCTGTTTCCAAGAGGCCAAGAGGTTCTTCCACGACTTGTCTCATGACGATAAGATGGAATTAGACATAACTAAGAACACCGAGTTCTATGGGTATGCCCCCATTAGAACCGAGATGCCCAAAGGCGCCACCAAGAAGCGTATGTTTCTCTTCTCCTTACCACTATTCGAGTATCTCTGACGGGTCATCAGGCCTCTTTGAAAGCATCAACTTCGGATATGAGCCGTCCATGGACCCGGGCGCGACGGGTACTGAGGACAATGGCCCAAGCTTCTGGCCTGAGGAGAGTAAGCTGCCTGGCTTCAAGGAGAACATCGGCAAATACTATTCCAATGTCATGACACTATCCCGAACTCTTCTCAAGATGTTTGCCCTCGGGCTTGACCTTGAGGAGCACTTCTTTGATCGGTTCTGCAAACGGCCAGGTGTGCTGTTGAAGCTGAATCATTATCCTGCGACTCTACCAGAAGCCCCTGAAAACGCTGGGATTCACGCACACAGCGATCTTGAAAGTGAGCTTTCCAAGCGAAATTAGAGTGGACCTGGTGTTAATTTGCGCTGTAACTAGGCTTCACAATCTTGTGTCAGGACGATGTGAAATCCCTTGAAGTGCTTTCCACGGATGGCTGTTGGGTCCCGGCCAACCCCATTCCAGGAACCTTTGTCGTCAACATCGGAGACGCGATGAGCATGTGGTAAGTATCAGCCTCACATGAACATTGATGTACCTACATATTCCTAACGATATTGCCCATAGGACAAATGACATGTTTCTCTCCACAATCCACCGCGCATACAACCAAGAGGGAAAGACTCGATACTCGATCCCCTTCTTTTTCGGCGCCGACTATGATGCAGTTATGGAGACTCTCCCTAGCTGTATTAGTGAAGCCAGACCTGCTCGCTACAAGCCGATCACAGCTGGTGCGCATGTCAGGCAGAAATTGAACATGACCTACCCGAAGGCTGCTAAGGCTTAAGAACTACCCATTATTTCCTGTAGATAGCACACTCTGTATTTTAGCAATGTACGTGTATCTTAGCAATGTAGACAGGCGTGCGACCCTACATACTATACCATGTGTGGCAATTTTCAGCTGAGACCTCTATGATTGTAGTCAAATGCTTTCTGATAAGCAAGTGTGGCAAGGAGAGAAGGGAGTGTAGAAAATTGCCGAGATGGATCTGAACCGGGCGTCCTCATTCTAGAGCACGTAACTAAGAGAGGAGAGGAGAAGTTGGAGATTCATTCCACCCCCATCTTTGGTTGATCTTCCACCAAGTCTAGGTGGGCTTCAGCTGAGCATAGGCGTTGGAGATACTGTAGGTATCTGTCCAGGTCCAGCCCTGGTCACCTTTAAATACCCGACGGTCGAGACCAGCCATGTGCTTTCGTAATAGCGAGTCTATTTGTGTTCTAGAATACATACCTAACATAGGTACCTAAGGTAGATAGGTAGGTAGGTAGGTAGTCAGAGATGGGGGCGAATCGGTCCAGTTGTTTCGTACACAATACACCTTGGCAAGGAATGGCCCCCATCTATTGAATATAATATGTGTTTGCTGTCAAGTATGATCGTACCGTCGTAGTATATCCATGTAAGCCCAGCTCTAACGATGTTTTCGATATCTAAGGACTTGAAAGGCCATCTCCGTGTGCTGTCTTCCAGTGGCCGAAGAACTAAGTCGAATAAAAGAGAAGTATTGGTATGACGAGTTTGTCCAGAAGGCTGTCATAAACCTATTTGAGACATTGCTTGGGTACTTAATTGCCTGAGGTTTCCCCAGTGTTGGTCTCTTATTCTGTGGTCAGTCGAAGCTTGGAACTTGAAGCAGACGATAGCTTGATGTGGCTGACCTTTGAGTGCTCCAAACAGCGCAGCAACCTCCATGATTTCTTTCCTCATCCGTTCCTTGGCTTTCTTGACAACAGCAGCTTGGTCCGTGTCCTGGTCGGGTAGCATGACGTGCCTGTTTCCCTCGTGAAATTCCTCCTTGAAAAACTCTTCCATTCGCGAGTAAACGGGTTCGTCCGGGGAGACTAAAGATCTCTGATTATGGATAGTTCCACAGTCTGCTGCTTTGCTAGAATATCTTTAGCGGGAAGCCGTGAACCTAACAGGGTCTTAGAATAATGTATAATATCTGTGCCACTTACTCTGGAGCCGCTACGGCGTTCTTCTGGCCTGGGGAAGCCATTGTTGATTAGAACACGCGAACAATTCGAGAAAGACGGGGCATGCTGACGAGAGCATCGTCCAAAAGGAGCGAACACAATGGGGTACCTTTATATCAAAGGTATATGAACGATGGATTGGATTTCTTGCGAGAGACAGGATGGAGGATTATTCATGACTGATGAAAGATTTGAAGCTTTACTGGCGATATACGGACTGTGAGATCAGAATACGGGTAATACCGAGTACCTAATGAGCAATTTGGATACCAACAAATCAGAATCGAGTTGAGAGGAGGGAAGGGAAGGCAGAAAGATGCCTGCTGCACACTCCATAATGGGCAGGGTGAGATTTTCATTGTGCTTGAGATGTCATGGTCGTTCAATGTCCAACTTTCTCGACACTCCTTCCTATAGGCTCGGTGTTCCCTATCCTTGATACCTTCTGTGCACATTCCATCCATTCCATGCTTATACCTCACATGGATTTCCGTTCCACTCGTTGGTACTATTTTCGAACTGACAGGTGATTCGGAACTTCCCTATATACGAAGTTTGGAATACTGGGTATAGAATATCAACTTGTGGCGTATCACGGATCTTCCGAATTGGTATGATAGGTCACTGGCTTGATGTAGATCCCCCATTTCTGCACGTGCTACCTCACAGCCTGGGTAGGTAGGTAACTGTAACTTGCCTACGAGGTAGTAATATACTCCAGTTGCAGTCAGCAAATCAGAGCTGCAGATGTGATATGGCCGTGTATATGCATGTCTACACCGGCGCTGCACCGAAGTATCGATCCAGGTGTTCCAAGCCACACCCCTATTACACAGCCACACAATTTCTCCTTGATTTCCCGTCTTTCCGCCACATGTACTGCAGTGATGCGGTTGCTTTATGGCAGTCCCCTATAACTAAGCATGTGGCTAGAACGCTGACAAAAATCACAAGATCGTACAAGAGGTGTGTGTACGAAACATAAAAAGACTTGTAAGGATGGTGGCAATCACTCAAACCCTAATTGGCTGTCTACTCGTCCGAAGACTTGCCTATTAGGGCCGAAACGAGACCTGAGGATAGTGTCGAGATACAGACATATGCATCGCCCGAAAGTTGCCCTGAGGAATTATCATTGTTGTCAATAAACCTGAGCTGCTCTGAGGCCCCCTGAGCCCCCTAAGCTATGGCCTGTCCTTATTGGCCGCTTCTGGGATCACCTTAAGGGAGGGGGGTTCTCTAGTTTGATAGTACCACCTCTTGTGAGCTCTCTCAGAATCCGAGTCAGTTCTTGGAAGAGCTAAGGGTTTCTACAAAGACTTAGTCTGAGCTAAGGGTGTGGTAGAAATGAGTCGGGGTCAGATGGCTACTGGTGTATCGCTCCCGCCATATTTCATCTTCGTTTGATGCAACAGGTATAGAGCACATCGATGTAACGTATGAATTCAACTATAATGATGGAAGAGTAAGCATCTTTGTGGCCCATCGTTTTTCTTGGTCAAGATATCCCCTCTGATTGAACCCGCCATACTGAAACCAGGCCCTTCTCGTTCTGAGGCTGACCGAATAGGGGCACGAGTCGCGGCGTAATTACATGCAAACGGACGAGCATTCCTACCGAGATCAATCGTATGTCCTATTTCGGAATGGGGTGCATATTATATGTTCGCCAATCAGGTTACATAAAGAGGACATTCACTCAGACCTCAATATGAATTGTCCCGGTTTCCTGGGTTGCCTCATACGTCCCGGTCCGCGGACCGGGGTAGACCACCTACCTGGTTTTGATCTGCTAGGTGGTCCAGACCCAAACCGACGGCCACGAATTTTATTTGTCCAAAGTCCTGCCCTGACCGCTTTGCAGGACCGATTGACAAAATTCAGCCTTGAGACACTCGAAAGTAACCATAACATCCTCAGTGGATCTGGTTGTTGGTGTCACGATGCGAACCAAAAGGCGCAAGAACAACGACATTGCTGTGCGAGGAGATATCATACTTAATGGATAGGACTATTTGCTAGTTGATCCCCTGCCTAAGTCATATCATTGCGCTTTGGTTCTAGAACAAAGTCCTTCCCCTAACCCACCATACTATTTTCCCTCTGCTTTTCTTTGTTCCATTCTTCGAAATCTTCGAGGCTCGAACGTGTTGCTAATAGGAGCTATGATATATGTACTAGGATCGAAGCTTATAAGTGGCGTGTACCATCATCGGCAGTCCCACTTTAGACAGTAGGTGTGACAACCTTTGCTGTTCCAGTTGCCTATATCAGGCAGACTTTCTGACGTACATGACTAAGTCGCCAGCCAACTCAAGAAAAGGGAAGTCGACCTGATAGTATTCGTTCTGGATCATATTGGCCACTCTTGGGGAGTTAGGATCCGTACTACGAAGCGTTAGATACTGATCCAGAGGTAATAGTGTGGCTTTTACTCACCATGGATACAAATCACTTTCTCTATACCATATGATTATTCCTGGACGGCAAATGTCTGCCACGATTTGCTTCACCGGGACGTTGGGGCTGATTGACACGAGGACGCTGGACTCGTCTAGTACCAGAAATCCTTGCGGGTCATCGAGGACGGTAAACCCCTCCGAGCTGAGGGCATCCATATCCATCTTCTCGTAGATAGGGTCCTGTAGATAACGTCTGGACGTCGCTGACAAGATTCCACGTTGTACTAGACTAGAGTGAAGGACTGAGACCAGCGCGTGCTGAGCCGTCGGCCTGTCAACCTCTCTCGATTCTCGAGCAAGGGGACCTAGTGCAAAGGCAACAATCTTATCGAGGACGAAAGGGGTCTCTAGTGTAGACAGCTTCTCCCGAAGCCGCTCCTCGTACCCGCCTGTCCTTAATTGCCGCTCTGAATCCTGGAACGCTCGGCGTAAGTCTTCCGTGGAAGAGCTGATCAAATTCCCTTCACGAGTGGGGTCTGTCATCCAGGAAATGACCGAAAGTTGCATCGGAAGATAAGCCGTGCCGGGGGAGAAAAACTCGATGCCTCTGTAGATTGTGAGGCATTGGATCGAGTTGTAGTTAATAGCCCTGTCACTCAGCTTAGTATGGAGAAGGAATAGACGAGTGAACACGGAGTTGGCCTACCACATCCAGCGCACAGGTTGCCGACCATAAAATGGAGTTCGGTTTGGAGAAGCAATTGCATAGTCGACACCATTGATACCTTTTACGGTATATCCCCGACTATTCTGTTCCCCTCTCTGGAGAAGAACAAGTTCATCGCCGAGCTTCCGTAGGGCATCTTTGGTGAACAGCGGTGCGCCGGCATCGTAAAGTGACTGAATCTCGCGTGTTATCGAGATCATCTGCGCGGTTACTTCATCATGCCATTGCTGTTGCTGAGCAGATGCCGTTCGAGGGTTGGGTTCCATGATGAAAACCAGATCGTCTACACTTGAAATAGCATGGTATCTCCAAGTAAGGAGCTGACTGAAGGTGACTATGATTAACCACAAACTATGGAGATTTGAAAATTTTCCTATGAACGGGCATGACTACTATGTACATAGTACTATGTAGTACCTCCCAAGTTGTTGCCTAACCTTGTTGCATCGAGGTAGGTACAGTATACAACGTACATAGTACCTGTCAGATGATTGAGAATTGAGATGAAAACAATTGATGAGGGTCATGTGACACATATGAGAACCTTATTCATTGAAGTGACGATGTTTGGTTGTGACGGTCGTTTGCTACGTCTCACAACTTTAGATATGCTGGATGATTAATATGTTATGTTGACAAGAATACTTGATGCTAGGTACATAGAAGTGTATCGTGAGAATTGATGCTGTTGTCGTCAAGTTTAAAATCACAGTCTGAGACTCTAAGTGTTATCTTTAAGGTAGTTGCGTCTCAGATGCACGCCTTTGCCTATAATAGGTACATAGTAGACTTGCATACACAAAGTCTTCAGCTAAGATAGCCGAGACTTGGATAAATTCTAAAAATATACATCAAAACGTATTGAACCAAACAATCGGGCTTTATGTCTTCTGTAGGCAGATTTCATTAGCCTACCGCAGCCCTAGCGGCCAGTGTAGCTTGCGGTTGGATAATTAATATGTAACATACTGCTGTTATTATTGCTGCAGGACTGAAGAAAATGTGACATCGACCTTCTGGATTGATGGCGAGACACGATCCATGGCTCTTTTTCTGGCCTTAGCTACATCTGTTGACTGATATGGCAGTGTCACAAGTCGATTGCCGTCATCAAGAGGCTCCCGTTGGAACTCTTGCAAACTCCATGCGGGTAATTCGTCAGGAGAGCAGACATTCGATTCGACTGAGGAGGTATCGACGAGCGTATGTTCCGATAGGCATGCCTATTTCAAGCCATTGTAATATTAGTCTGACTGCTTCTTATTGAAATGGGGCTATGGCACAAAAAGCACACTTTGAAGAAGAGTTCTTGAAGAAAGCATATGCTTACTCGCGACAAGGAATCGCAGACAAGTTATTAGACACAGACATAAGCCTTTTGTGGAGGTGGAAATCATATAATATATTTTTGATTTGGATATTCAGATTCACAAATTTGACGAGACCTTGATTCTTGACACCAGAAAGCTGAATTCATGGAAGCAAGTACGGGATATATACAGACGATGAAGGTCCATCTCATATGCCTAATACAATAATGGGCTTCCTGATCGGCAATCCAACCCAAGATGAACCCACTACTTTAGAAATCTGCACTTTCAATGCCACTGGAGTTCAGTAGCAGGAGGGTACAAGCACTCTAATTGGACCATTGTGTGTATCATTGGTTGTGTCAACTAACAAGCGAGTGTTCTACAGCATGCTAGAAGGATTATTGGTCAAGGATGGGAGATGAAGCGATGTTAATCGCCAGAGACTGATAATATATTTTTTCTTTCCCCTTGAGTTTCTGATACAACCCAGCTCGCTTGGCTCACACGATGAAAACCTTTCACCGATCACCGTATACTGGGGTGAGATGCGAGGTGGCTGATTACGTTGCAGAGAATCAGCGAGACCTCGCATGATCTGACGTGTCTTTGGAAGCAAGGCCCTGCCGCCTCGGTGGCTTGGGGTCAACATGGAAACCAGTATACAACAACGTCTCTGCATGAAGATGCTGCAGTGAGAATACAACCACATAGGCATGAAGCATAATTGCATGCTCGAAGAAGGCAAGGCAGCCGGCCAAAATTTCCGATCAATCCCAACGATGTTTGACATTTCGAATGTGGTACTGTTGAGAGTTCTACTTTGGTTGGATTTTGGAGTTGATCTACAATCCCAGAAGTATGGATTTCATTATTACCTCCTCCTTGACGCCCTCATAAACTCTTAAAGTAGGACTTGGGCTGACAAGATGCATCTGCCTTATCAAAATTTGCATATCATTCACTTGTGTAGACTCAGTGTGGCCATAAAATGTCACGTGGAAGAGGTATGTTTAGTACCTACGTTATGTAGGTATCTATTTGTCAATGTCTTTTCGGCTGTATCTCGAGTAGCTCGACTCTTCAAGGGCATGATGACAGACGTTTCACAGCCTTCGATCGTAGCCCAGCGCTGCATGTATGGATACCTAGGTACTGTGCTAGTGCAATAACCCTTTCCTTACATGAGCTTGCAGGAAGGGAAAACTATACGATCGATGAGTGCCTACCAGGTATTTCATCTCAAGTCTTTGGGCTAGGTGACCAATTGTCAACATCGAGTTGAGTTTGACTGGCTTTTATGATACGTCCTTGATATGAACCAGGAACACCATACTATTACCTCCGATAATGATATCTCTTCCACTTAACTTAAAACCTAAATGCAACTAAATGCGAATCATCAGATAGTATATGCTACTATGCATTTACATGCAGGCATCTCACATTAAAGCTCAGGTCCATCGTGCTAGATACCTCAATCTGAAGTGAAAAGGGGCTGATTACGTCACGTAGGAGGTCCATGCTCGTATAAAAACCTACAGCTACTACTGCGGTCGGATGATGCAATCGGCGATAAGACAATGCACTGTGCTCCCACTCCTCCTCCAGCTTAGTACAGGTCCTAGCGGCGCTTACCTAACGCAACTATGACTCCCCAACCTGGAACAGGTAGATCGATGGAATTGTTCATTCAAACAAACCCGCAACATTCCTTAACTCGTTTTCTTTGAGAGGAATTTCACGACAACCTTGACTCTTCCGTGAATTCGATCCCCACAAAGATGCCTCCAGCTCCTAGTCAAAAAGGCACCGGTAAGAAAAACTCCGGTGCCATCGGTAAGCAGCGCAGTCGCAATACTACGCCCATGTCCACTGTCCCGTCCAACGCCATCATCCCACCCGTCGATATCATCGAGACCGAATTTCTAGACCTTAGATTGGAGCTAGTCCGCACTCTATCTTTTGACGATCTGGTTGACTCGAATGCCTCCAATGCTGTCATCCCAGACTCCAAAAGTCTTGATGGTTTAATCACTCGACTCGGAAAGCTGAATGAGCTCATCGACCGACGCGGGACCTGGTGTGACAAGGGAATGCGCTTGGTCGCAGCCCAGAGAAAGACCCATTACGATGAGATGGCCTCTGCTACTAGGAGAGATGACCCGCGACGGGAGGGCGATGATGATTCCGAGAGGAGGGCAAATAAAAAGAAAAGAAAGGCCAATGATAATCTTGCTCCTGGAGATGCGCATACAGGTGACTGCTCTCCATTCCATCATCATCATCCCCAACTATATTCTGTGACCATATTCTGTGACGTTGCTGCATCTACCACACCACCCGGGGCAACAGTTGTTTAGAAGGAACCGACTCCGAACCCTCTTACCCGATAAACGCGCGTATGCTCTGGCGCACTTGTTTCTCTTTCCAATCTTAGTTTTAATATCCTCAACGCCCCCAACATCTCCGGTCGCTCCACTGGTCTAACATTTCTTGCGCAGAGCGGTCATCTCCCTTACGCGACCGTAGCAAATCTCGAAAATTATCTCGGGACAACGACTCAGCCAGCTCTTCCCTTTCCCCTGTTGCACCGGCAACTCCTGGCGCAATGGAGGTAGACGAGAAAACAAAGCTTGATGACAAAGGCGAGGAAGACTCCGAGTCTAATGATGAGGGCGCCCCTCCACGCCGCGAGGCTCCTCAATACCAAACCTTCGGCGAAGACCCATCCACCTTCCCCGACCCTACTGTCTACGAGATACGCCCAGTCCAGCCTACGATGACCGTCGAGGAGTTGCAGCAGTTATATTCCGTTGCCGTCTTTCCCCAGTCTGATCTGGCCGACATGATCGCGGGTGATCCGCCGGACAAGGACTTTAGCAACGCCAAACCTTCTAATCAGATAAGCTTCAGCACATTCTCTACCTACGTCGAGCCTTACTTCCGTCCGTTCAGTGAGGAAGACCTCGCCTTCTTACGTGAACGTGGCGATCGAATCACGCCCTTCGTCATGCCCAAGCGAGGTAAGAAGCATTACAACGAGATATGGGCCGAAGAGGAGGGCGCCATGCCCATTGATTCGGCTCCACCGGGAAGGGACAAGCTCGCGCCAAATCAAGCACGTGGTACCATTGACAATATGGATGACGACGTCGGCGAGACAGACAAGCTATCGGTTGGTCCGGTCCTAGCACGACTGCTCCAAGCAATGCGCCCCGAGGCTCGTGCTCAACCCGCCGAGGACAAGCCCATGACAAACGGAGTCAATGGGGATACCGAGATCAAGGAGGAGGTCAATGGGGACGCTGGTATTAACGGCAGCGTAGGCGAAGAGAGCAAAAGCATTCCGCCGGCGACCTACATGACGGAATCGTCGACCGAAGCCTGGAAGAAGGCCACGCACCCCAAGTTGGATTACTTGCAGGTGGACGAGCGTATCAAGCAGGAACTCCGCCACATCGGTTTCCTTCCGCTTGAAGGCTTCGACGGTGACTACGACGGGCACTTTGACGATGAAGTGGCAGCGCGCTTGCGTCTCTTGCAGGAGCGTCTGCGCGCCCAGATGCTCATCAACGGCGCACGCAAGGCTCGACTTACCGAATTAGTCAAGGAACGGATGGCCCACCAAGAGTACCAGACTATCCTCGAAGATCTTGACACCCAAGTTCAAGGCGCATACCTCAAGAGGACACGCACCATGGGCAAGAGTAAGAAGTCCAAGCGACCTGGCGGTGCCGGCGGAGGTAGTCATCTAGCTGGAGGCGGAGCGGCGGGTATGGCCCGGCCTGGCATCGGCGATGTCACCAAGACGCTTATGGAACGCCGAAGAAGATGGATTGAGAGCATTGGCACTGTCTTCGACGACCCTAACCTGGGCAAGGTGCCTCGTTCTTCAAACCCCGGCAGCACTATATTCAAGGCTGATATGATGGGCGGTCTCATGAAGAAGGAACGTCAGGCTTGGGATGAGGAAGTTGAGGAATGAGCATTCTCACGTCGACACGAAGGTCACGAAGTTTATCAGGAGTCTCGGTTGGCCAGGTCCGGTGTCATGATACCAAAGGTGGCGTTGAATGAGGCTTAGTAGTTGCGAGGTTTCTATGACGAATCGGGTGCATTGGAGAACATTCTTGTTTGACCAAGACAATAGTTGAACGCCCGTTCTCTTCTACAGAAGACGCTGATTTTCTCTTGACTCTTAAGATGAATCTCATTTCGTGAATCAAACAAGCATGCTGCGTGTTGTTGGCCCATATCATTGGTCCAGGTTGTTACGCCGATCTACTCCCACCCTAAGTACCGCCCTACCGCCTTACGTGCTGCAATGAACCCGATCAAAGTTGCGGGGTACAAAGACGTCTAACCCGATGAAGGTGGTGGATCGCATGCTCCCTAGAGCCTAGAGATTCTCCCCCGTCTCCCCCAAGACCCCGCGTAGGTAGTAGATAAGGTGCCGTTTGAGACTTACGGTAGGGCTGTGAAGGGTAAGGAAGTCCAAGGAAGTCCTATTCATGACGGGCCATTGTTGTGAGACCATCTTTATGCCTCTGAATACTGTAGCAATTCCGAACTGAATCTACTACTGTTGCAATGCATCTTATCCCGAAAGAGGTTCGTATAGGTGAAGAGAACTCAAGCAATCATGGACTGACATCGCACTCCAGCTCGATAAGCTCGTCATCTCACAACTGGGCTTGTTAGCTCAGAGGAGACTTGCTAGGGGGGTCAAGTTGAACCACACCGAGGCCACTGTAAGCTTCAATTCTCTTACCGGGTATAATGCTCCGGGAACTGAAATGGCGTCCTCCTGTCTACTACGCTAAACTTGATTGTAGGCTCTCATCGCGAATAACCTCCAGGAGCTTATCCGCGATGGTCAACACAGCGTTGCCGACCTGATGGCTATCGGGTCCACCATGCTCGGCCGGAGGCATGTGCTGCCCTCTGTCCTCAGCACCCTGCACGAGATCCAGGTCGAGGGCACGTTCCCCTCCGGCACCTACCTCGTTACGGTACACAATCCCGTCGCCACCGACGACGGCGACCTGGCCAAGGCCCTGTATGGCAGCTTCCTACCGATCCCAAGCCAAGACCTATTTCCACCAGCGGAGGCCGCCGCCTACGAGCCGACCAAGCAGCCCGGCGCCGTGATTGCCGTCAAGGGTCGCATCACCCTGAATGAGGGGCGCCGACGCATCAAGCTGAGGGTGACGAGCAAGGGGGACCGGCCGATCCAGGTGGGCAGCCACTACCACTTCATCGAGACGAACCCGCAGCTCGAGTTCGACCGCGGCGCCGCGTACGGGTTCCGGCTGGACATCGCGGCCGGCACGTCGGTGCGCTTCGAGCCCGGCGACGCCAAGACCGTGACCCTCGTCGAGATCGCCGGCGCCCGCGTCATCCGCGGCGGCAACAACCTGGCCTCCGGCAAGGTCGACCTGGACCGCGCCGGGGCTATCGTCGAAGCCCTCCAGCGAGCCGGATTCGCGCACGCGCCTCAGCCCGCTGGCGACCTGGGGCTCGTCGAGGCGTGCTCGCTGGATCGCGCCGCGTATAGGGCCATGTTCGGCCCCACGACGGGCGACCTCGTGCGCCTCGGCGCCACGGATCTCTGGGTTCGAGTCGAAAGGGATTTAGCGACTTACGGTGACGAGTGCAAGTTTGGCGGCGGCAAGACGCTGCGCGAGGGCATGGGGCAGATGAGCGGGTGCGCAGACGCGGACAGCTTGGATATGGTTGTGACGAATGCGCTGATCGTCGACTACACGGGCATTTACAAGGCGGATATCGGGGTCAAGGACGGCTTGATTGTGGGGATTGGCAAGGCTGGCAACCCGGACGTCATGGATGGCGTCACCGAGGGCATGATCGTGGGTAGCTGTACGGATGTCGTGGCTGGCGAGGGCAAAATTGTCACGGCGGGTGGTCTGGATACCCATATCCATTTTATATGCCCCCAGCAGGCCTATGAGTCTATTGCTTCGGGCATCACGACGATGCTTGGTGGGGGTACTGGGCCTAGGTAAGGACCATCCTACATCTGGTTCCGTCGCTTACCGTCAAGGTGGTTCGCAAGTTACTGACAATAGTTATTTCTAGCGCCGGTACCAATGCTACTACTTGCACTCCGGGAGCCAACTACATGCGCCAGATGTTGCAGGCGTGCGATGAGCTTCCTGTCAATATTGGTATCACGGGCAAAGGCAACGACAGCGATCCGCGGGCGCTTCGTGAGCAGGTTATAGCAGGCGCTTGCGGTCTTAAGCTGCACGAAGACTGGGGCACGACGCCCGCAGCCATCGATTCTTGTCTGGGGGTGTGCGACGAGCTAGACGTGCAGTGTCTAATCCACACAGATACGCTCAACGAATCTGGGTACGTGGAGTCGACGATCGCGGCCTTCAAGGGGCGCACCATCCACACGTACCATACGGAGGGCGCTGGCGGCGGGCATGCCCCGGATATCATCAGGGTAGTCGAGCACGGCAACGTACTACCGTCGTCGACGAATCCGACGAGGCCGTACACGCGGAACACCCTGGACGAGCACCTCGACATGCTAATGGTGTGCCATCACCTGTCGCGGAACATCCCGGAGGACGTGGCGTTCGCGGAGTCGCGGATTCGAGCCGAGACCATCGCGGCGGAGGACGTGCTGCATGATCTTGGCGCCATATCGATGATGTCGAGCGACTCGCAGGCCATGGGCCGGTGCGGTGAGGTGGTGCTGCGCACGTGGAACACGGCGCACAAGAACAAGGTGCAGAGGGGCTTCCTGCCCGAGGACGAGGGCACGGGCGCCGACAACTTCAGGGTCAAGCGGTACGTCAGCAAGTACACGGTCAACCCGGCCGTGGCGCAGGGCATGAGCCACCTCGTGGGCAGCGTTGAGGTCGGCAAGCTGGCCGACCTGGTGGTCTGGGATCCGGCGTGGTTCGGCGCGAAGCCGACGACGGTCATCAAGAGCGGGTTGATTGCTTATTCGCAGATGGTGAGCCTCTTTTCTGATTTTTTTACTTGGACTTACTCGTTCTTTTCATCCATGTCATCTCATTTCTCCCTCTTTCTCTTTCTCTTTCTTCTTTCTCTTAGTTCCTCATCTCTGCCAGCTTTACCTCCATCTCCATCTCCACCACCGCTATTCACCTTTCTCCCCTCGTATCTATTTAATATGTAATACTAATCAAAACCCCCCGCAGGGCGACCCCAACGCGTCGATTCCAACGGTGCAGCCAGTGATGGCGCGGCCAATGTTCGCGCCGCTGGTGCCGCGGTCAAGCGTGCTGTTCGTGTCGCAGGCGAGCCTGGACGCGGCGGCGCACGGCGCGCCGGCTACCACGTACGGCCTGCGCAAGCGCCTCGAGGCCGTGCGCGGATGTCGCGCCGTCGGCAAGAGCGACATGCGCTTCAACGACGCTATGCCCCACATGCGCGTCGATCCGGAGATGTACGCTGTCGAGGCTGATGGCGTGCTTTGCACTGCTGAGCCGGCTACGGAGTTGCCGCTGACCCAGAGTTGGTTTGTTTATTAAAGGGGTTTTGTTGCTGGTGGGAGGCTGGGCTTGGGTTTGAGGAAAGGGGGAAGGGGGAAGGGAAGGGGAGGGGGTGAGGAAAATGCTTTGGGTAGGGAGGATATTCCGAGGTTTGGTTGGAGATCATGGTATGTCTTGGCTCTTCTGTAGGTACGAAAATGAATGGGTGGTGAGGGTGGACGAACGAACACAGGATATGTTGGATCGAACTAAGAGGTAGCCTGCCAGGTAGGTAGTTAGTTCACTTTAACTTGGATTTCGTTTTTTCTGCTCTATTGGACCCTGTTCAGCGCAGGCTGCTGAAGGTGTGTTGCGTCCTGAGGGCCAGATGGTTCCTGTTATGGTTGCAGCATACATGTACCTATATGAATGCTTCAGATGTTGAAAGCTATGAAGTCTAGGTAAGTACCTAGGTAGGCAGTTCGGATACAATACCTTTTCTGACCGAAGCGCGGTGGTGACTAGAGCTGAGTGTATACCTGGTACTTACCGTATCGTAGTAGCATGCTAATGGCACGCCTCGAGAAAGGAGCATGGGTCGCTGACGGCGAATCGGTGTAAGATGATTGGTCAATTTGTGGTAAGTAACTTGTAGGCCGACCTTGTTAGACACTTTACGGTAGAGAACTCCTGTATGAAGGAGTCGAGATCATTTTGTACCTCACCACCAGCCGGTGCTTATACGGGATTTCATTGAGATAAATGTACTCTTCTATCAGAGTATAGTAGTGCCGGGTACGATAGCTCGAGTGAACTTGAACGAGTTCAACCACCTGGTCAGCTTTCCTAGTAATAATGTACCTACATGCCTAGAAGAGTTGACACAGGCGGCATGCCACTCAGGCATGTACCTTAGAAAGAGGTCTGAAGCGTGCTCGCTGGTTTTGCTGAAAGGATGAGCCAGTAGGTAACATATCTACTCCCTACTTCTAGGGACCTATTGTAATTTGTAGGCCCTGTTGGAGATACATGCTGACCATGGAAACCGGTACGTTATCAGGGCAGCTCATATCTTGCTTCCTCCAGTACTGCAGTTCAGGGCAGCATTTTAACGAGCTATAAAATTATCAGTGGCTTTCATCGCCAATGTTCCATATTCACAGCATGAAAGAAAGGAAATTAAGAATTAGATATGATGATCATGGCAATGAAAAGTTTCAACCATATAAGCCCCTGGTATTACACGGGCACTACGAGTAGTATCACTAAACCCCTCGAATTGAAACACCATTGGCAACCCAGCATCCCTATGTACCTACATACCGAACCGCAGAGCCGACCGATTCCCGTGACCACAGGCCAAGTATGGAGTTCTCATTATTCATAATACAACACCAGAAGAGCCTACTTAGGCAGCTTCAGTGACAATGACATCACCTCGAGCAGTCCTCGCACCGCAGCTGCAAAGTCCATCAACTGTCTTTTATCCATCTCGGCAGATACCAGAGTCCGGCTTCTTAGAATCGTTGACAACTAAATAGCCTTCTTCTTGCGGCTAGACTTCTTGGGTTCCTCGGGAGTGTCGACCACCTTGGAGACTCTCTTGCGCTTCTTGTCGGGGCTGGCAGGGGTCGCGATCTTAGCAGCGCTCGCTTCACCATCCTCGATCTCATTAGCTGTGCTCTTTCGCTTCCTGGTCGTCTTCCCCTTAGGAGTGTCGACCTCGGCTGCGGGAGCCACAGCCATCTGCAGTTGCTCGGCGATGGCGTCTTGATCATTGGGAGCGTACGTGTCCTCGCCGGACAAGGCTGGCTGGGCGATGCCGTTGACGTCAGCGTAGGCGAGGGCTTCGGGATCGCCCATGCTTCGAGCCTCGAGGTTGCCACTCTTGTACGAGTGAACTCGGGCGTTGTACAGACGAAGATTAAACTGGTAAGCGTTATTCCAGGCCTGATACAAATGTTAGCGGAAAGTCACGACATCGATATCTTTCAAAGCAGACTCACATTCTTCTCTGAAGGGGTCATGGACGCCCAACGGCGCTGACCCTCCTCCTGTACAGCGCCCTTTGGTGCATCTGGACCCAGGTCGGTCGCGATGATAGGACGAGCAGTCTGCATGTAGAGGAAGTAGGGAGTCAAGGGTCTCTTGGGGGCATTCGGATCGTGAGATCGCTTCTTTCGCTCCTTCTTCTCTTCGACATGACCGCCAAAGTCACCAAGTTGGCCACTGATACCGTCCAGGTTGGCGATGAGGCTCTGCATGGAGTGAGTGGCAGCACCATTATCGAACGGGGCGGGCTCTCCGATCAGAAGGTTAGTCTGACGCAAAAAGTCATCAGAGAAGCTCTTCATGAGCCCCGTTATGGTGTTGAATCGAGCATGAACCTAAGGCGATTGTTAATATAATGGTCAATGCTGGTAATGTATCGTTATAAAGTGTGGCAGTGGCAGAGTGATACAACATGAGGGGAGCATAAATAAGATCTCAGATCCCAGCAAGGCGCATATCTGACAGAGTCCTAGGCAGCTTACACGAGGGTAAGGCTAAAAGGCAGAGGGGAGAGAGTAACGTCGTGGGGCCTCAGGCCTTCAAGAATATTACCCGTGTTTACCATGTAGCAGTCTGTCGCTCCCCACCACATCCATAGCTGCCCTTTGGCCTCTCCTGCACTGCACCTCATATACCTAAACAACAAATGGGCGTATGCCTATGCTTTTTCGTGCACATGGAGTGATGTGAACGCGTCATAGGAGCAAGAGAGGGTAAGGCTGAGTGTGAATGTGTGTATGAACAGTGACATGAGTGAAAAAATGGAAATTGGAAATGTTGTTTACTTACACTGTCGCGAACGCGAATGAATTCTTCGATGCCGATCGATCGAGGCTGCTGAACAGGACCAGATGCGAGAGGCTGTTGCTGGATGGGTTGAGGCTGCATCTGAGCTGACATCGATGGCATAGCCATTGGGATCAGGGCTGGTGCTGGTGCAACAGCTGCTGGCTGCTTAGCTGGCTCTGTCTTTTTGGGGCGTGGCATTGTGACTGAGTTAGTGGTCGGGCTGTTGTGTGTGGTGCTGTGGTGGTGCTGAGAGTTATTATTTTACGCGTCGTGTAGCGCGCAGCTGTCCTAAATCAGAGGACCTAGTAATTGATTGGTAGGTGATCTAACTGATTTGGTCAGAATAAATCTGTCGTGGCTTTTTTCACTGTCGCGTACCTAAGGCGATAGCGAGTATTGCCTGGGGTGACCACTGGAAGACAGTGAGGAAAATGGGTAAAAAGGAAATATTTGGGTGAAAGAAAGTTTCGGTAGCAGGGTGCTGGAACGGAGGGGGCGGGTCACCCTCTAAATACGCGGGACTGATTTTTCTAATCACTGAGAATCACTGCGAATCACTGGGAGGGAGGGGCTGCTCCGGGGGGGTGTCTGCTTTGGTGGGCTAGCTTGCTCTGTCTGCAGTGGCCAAGTTGAAATCCATCCAGGTACAGCACATACAGTGCATGTAGCATGTAGCCAAGTAGCAAGTAGCAGGTACTCGTGTACCAAAAGACGCAACCAATTATTCTAGGAAACACTGTCAGTGCAATTCAATTAGAATATTTTAGCAAGATTAGATGCACTCAAGCTATCTTTCAGTGCATCTTGCATCATTATTACTCAAGAGTTGGGTGTGTTGTGTAGATTATCTCTGTCGAGATTACAAGCCGTTCTTGTAGTGTCACCCGAGAAAACAGGCGTCGCGTCTCGACAGGCTTTTTGGGAGGGGGAAATCAAAACAGTCCAGCCCAGCCCCGTCTTGCCCACCCGTCACCTGTACATGTAGCAGGAAGAGCGTGGACGATAATAATAACAATAATCAGCAGGCACAGTTTGGAACCAACCCAACCCAACTTGAGAAATGTCTGCGATACATGTACTTTCCTTCTACAACAATTTTCTATTCTCGCAAGTCACTTTCTACCAGCTCCTAGCAGTGCGAGTTGGTTTTGTAGCATGTTGGAGTTGTCATACATTTTCATATCATGCCAAATAGTTGAGGTAATCGTAACCCTTGAGTTTCTGATTTTATATGCTGCTAAAGGTCAAGGTACGGTGCCCTGAAGCTTTCCCGAGCTTGCAGGCTCTTTAGAGAAGGACCTCTGAAAGTGGCATCGCTGGGATGCGCTGAAGACGAGCGGAAGTAGCTGATGCCTTGGTGTTGTCGGTCACTCAGTGTCCTGTCAATTTCTCAATTAGATGGTTGCACCCGCTCAGTGCAAGCTGCTAATCGATTGGCTCGGGGAGATAGGTGCACCTGTGGTCCATCAAATCACATCAGCGCTTTCCAGCGAGCGCCTAAAGCGGCGGCAATTGCCGGGCCTCCTCTTACCACCTGCTGATTTTTCAGGGTCAAACCTACCCCCCGGGAACACCCTCTCTCAACGGTCGCTTCAGTGTTTTGCTCTAGGTGGCCGCTCCAGGTGGCCACTGGCCGCCGCACTGCATCCAGCAACTCCCGCACTGGGTGTTCGAGTGATTCAGCACACTTCTTTTACCTGATCCCAACTTGATCTTTCTGCCCTCCCAAACCGCAGACAGCAGACCCTTCCACTTATAGATTTCCAGCACTTGCTTCCAGTTCTCTGTCTCTATTTGTCTACCATTCTATGTACATGTACGTGGCCCCCACGTTATCCTATTTGCAGCACACCTGCCTCTTTGTAGCTCTGTAGCATCTCATACCTACAACCTGTACCGGAGATAGTCTCGCCAGCGAGCATGACATCAACAACGCTCATCAAAAATGACTTGAGCGCTACCCGGCCTCCTGCATGTACTGTAGTGGTATAGCCGTGTAGCTCTCTAGGTCGCCGCTGTATTGCTTTGGTTGCTTTTACTCTTCAGGACTGGCAAACAGTCTCCTACGTAGGCTTTCCCGATCGAAACGCTGGAAGGTCTTAACCTATTAGTATCCCTAGGGCATTTAGTATCAATCACTATCACCAAGTTTACCATTCATAGATTTGACTAGAGTTAGCACATATTCGAATGTGATCAGCAGAGGTGCGCAGATGCCTCTGCGCCTCTACCTATTCGACTCAACGATCTGACTTAACTCAGTCTACCACTTATTGCCGCACAACCATATCCATCCCAGATGCTTATTCCCATGCTTAACCCCAAGCAAAACCGCCATATCTACGGCTATTGTCCACGTTCCTAGTATTCCGTCACCATCTCTACCTAATAACGATTCGGGAAGTGAGTCAGAGCTCATGATGAGGTACGGTACCCAGCCATACCCTCTGGATGGTTATGATTCCTATCGAAACACTCTGGGTTATACGGTCTTGCAGTTGTCTATGTATATTGACCACTTGTTGATCATTTTCCAAGTCTAAATGACTTCTTACGGCTCTGACAATTATCACCGCTCCGGATGTCACTCAGGCCGCCGCTGTCAGCCTTTAGGTTTCTGCAGTATTCCGTCCGAGGTTTCCAGACTGAATCATCCTCCGGGGTACACGCCCTCCCGCCCGGTTAAGTGTGTCTAAGAAGAACCTTAGCAAGCAAGGCGTTACAGCAGTTTACTGTCAATCTCCTGAAGCCGTTTGGGAACTTTAAACCACGCTGACGAAGTTGATCCATTCATCAGCAAACGACGAAGACTGATATGTTTGTTTCCGTGAAGTTACATAGTAATCTAGCCATGGAAGTGCTTGCGTATAGGTAATTGGAACAGACCGAGGTGAAGCTCAGGTCTTTTCCAACTGCCCTGATCCTTGTTGCTATGAAGGTACGATACGAGCGGGAAACAGTCTGACAGTTGCAGCGCCGCACCATGTCACGCGTACCTGATACTAGAGTATTCCGCACATTTCTAGCGTTTTTAGTGGTGATGTCAAGTCTCTAGTACATCCCACCATCTATTTTTTTTCGCGCCGGCATAAATGGTTTCAGTTATGATCAAATGGACTCCACTCAAAACCTGTATCTCGGGCTTGGCATACGGCTGCACAAGCTGCACAAGTCAGACAAGAGCCAGTCAGAGACTCAGAAGCCGATGGACCACAGAATGGAACCGTAGAACAACCCCTCCAAAACAGTCGATCAGTTACACAAGCTACCGGGATACGTAAACTGGATGATGGATCCAAGCTGAGCTCCCTGGCCCCAGCTACCCCTCCCCCTCCTTTATTTTTGGCCTGACTCGATTCAGACTCCTGAGTCCTGGGATCTGAAGGGCCTCCTTTTCAGTAGTGTCACATCACCGTCAATCCCCCCAACCTGATCAGCTTATTTATTCCTATATCATTCTTCCTACCTAACTCCTAAACCGCACTGGACTTCCTAAAATACTTCGACCGACCTAGTGCGAGGTCAGAAACTCTTGCAAAATATATTCACAATTATTCGTACCAGCAATAGCATTCATTATTCAAAATGTTGACTCTCAAACCCTTCCCTGCCCTCTTGGGCTTGGTTTTGCTATTCGTATTCGCCCGTCCAGCTCTCGCTTTCGGTGCTGGCAACATTGCCGGTATGCTTTACCTACCTCTACTATTTTCTATATGGCATAGACCAAGCTGACACTTACGACAGGCATCTCCAAAGTTGAGGGGCAGAACTGTGAGCACCCCCATGATACTTACCAGTACAGAATCCTGGATTATAATTGACGGGATATCTAACATCATTCCATAATTAGGGCGTCATGGCGATATCGAAGATACCCTTCTTAGCATCCTGATGGCCCGAGCTGTCGGAGGCAAGAAGTTCGACAAGCTCATGGTCTCTCGCGTCTACTTCGGCAACTGGCTTCGAGATTACTCACAAGCCATCGACGTTGGTACCGTCAAGTCTGTCTCGGCCGAAGCGATTCGACTGCTTCTTTGCGTCCTCGGTTTCCTAAGCTTCGGCTACGGATCTAAGGAATTCGAGGTCACTGCTGAGCGCCTCGGTTGCTACCGACCAGAAGACCACATCGACAACCCCAAGAACTATGCCGACAACGAAGACGCCCGACAGTATGACCGAAGGCTACGCGGTCCAGTCGACGAAAGGGTCGAGCTCGCGATCGACCCGGAGACAGGAATGAAGAACTACATCGCTAACGAGCGCGCTAATATTATGACTTCCGCCCTTCACGTCAGACGACTGTTCAGTCGTTGCATTGAGCTTGGCCGATCTTACCAACGCAATAACAGGAAGAGTGATCTGCACGAGGCTTTGCGATTGTTAGGCACCGGTCTTCACTGTCTAGAAGGTAATCCATAACGTCTCGGACCATGTCTCGCGTGTCTGCATCAGGCTGACTTGGCATCGAATAGACTTCCTAGCCCATAGCAACTATATCGAGCTGGCACTTATCGAAATGGGAGAGCGCGACATCTTCCCACATGTGGGCAGAGATACCGCAGTGCAAATCCGTGGTGCTCGACACCGCGTTTATCCTTGCATTACCGGAACCTTTGGCGGCGTTGATTTTCTGCACTCTGTCACTGGAGAAGGTATGTTTGACCTCACAAGTTTGGCTGAACCTCGCACAACACAGCTAACTCGAGGGCGGCTTAGTCTCGGACAAATTGACGCAGAATGAGATCCAAGAACTTGAGGGAACGCTCCAAGAGAACTCAAGTAAGAACAATACCAGTATCTTGGAAGGACTTCTCGACAAGATCCCGGATGGTATCTTCGGTGGCGACGACAAGAAGCAGAAGATGGAAGACATCCAGAGCAACGCAGCCAACGCGCAGATGGCCAACTCATCCATCTCTCCGAGGGACCCGGAAGAATTCACCCAATATATCCAGCAAGTCTTCCAACAGATCATGCCTGCTATCGAATTCCACGACGATCTCATGAAGGGTATCAGCGAGGCAATTGAGAAAATCCCCATCCTGCCTCAGATCATCGAACAGCTTGAGGATCAGATGTCGATGTGGGTATTCTCAATCATGGCGCCTTTCGTTGTCCCCATCATTCAGCAGGTCAAGAATGAGCTTCGCACAGGCTCGTCGGAAATTATCGAGAGCAGTAAGAACGAGCAACTCATTGTCTTCAACGATGATCGGTCCTCTGACCCAACGCACTCCATGCTGTCCAAGGATCACTTCTCCAACGTAAGGCGCTTACCTTAGCCTTAAGCATCCGCGTATACTAACAGTACCTAGATTCTCAACGAAATCGCAGGCAAGACTGCTAGCAAGGTTGTTTACTGGGTCGTGCCTCAGCTCATGGAGGCTTGGGATGACGAGCGTGCTGACATTGACCGTTTGATGAATCGCATTATCAATGGTGTTCTGCATCACCCAGCCCAACGTGACATGGGTGACGATGGAGCCCGCGACGGCCGGCATATCATGTTCCGTTCCGTTGAGGAGTGGTGGAACCAGATGGACGAGGGTGCGAAAGACGAATACCGTCAGAAGCTTTCTCGTGACGGCGTCGAGAACGGCGAGAACCACAAGGAGGGCGTCCACGATTCCGGCCATGGCTGCGGAAAGCCTCTCGGCATGCACAAGAATTTCGCCGAGGGTGGAACTTTTGAGGACCGCATTGCGAATACCGCAGCTAGTGCTATTGTCGGAGGTGTCACTGGCGGTATCTCTGACTTCGTCAGCTCTCAGTCTGGCGGACAAGTTAACTTGCCCAACTTTGGTGGGCAGCAACCCAGCAGCCCAGGAGGTGGACTACTTGGGGCTCTTGGTAGCTCTCTCCTAGGCGGGGCTTTCAAGAGCAGTGAAACAGAATCTTACGGCAGTAGTCGCCAGACCCAAGACGGGTCTTATAGCGAAAGTCGCACCGAATACGGACGTTCCGGAGATCGCTATGGCCAAGCCGAATACTCGGAGAACCAATATTCCGGAGGTGGCGAGAGCAGAGAGTACCAGCGCTACGAACAGAACAACAGTGGTCAGGGCTACGGCTACCAGGAGCGCACCGATACTCGCCCGAGCTACGGTGGTGGCTACGAGGAGCGTACGGAACGTCGTTATGAGAGTAACGAGGACAGCTATCAAGAATCCAGCAATTGGAACCAACGAGGAAATGATGATGATAGCTATGGCAGACGCCAAGAGGGATACGGCGAACGACGTGAATACGGTGGGGGCGATGGTGGTGATCGATATGAACGTCGTGAGGAAGGCTATGGTCGCGAGGAGGAATCAGGATACGGCCGCTCTGGTGGTTATGGCCGTGAGGAAGAGTCTGGATATGACCGCGAACGCCGCGACGAGGATGAATCGGGCGGTGGCTTTATGGATCAAGTCATGGACCGCGTTGGTGACGCACTCGATGATGGCGACCGTCGTCGCCGTGACGAGGGTGGTAGTGGATGGGGATTTTAAGAGATTCAACGCATGAGATACGTATGGTATGAGGTTGTCGGTTTCGGCGGGGAGTTTGAGGGGTGAACCCTTCTATAGGAGGGTTGATAGTGTGTCGTATTGAAGATACTCCAAAAGTTGCGAGGTAGCTAAGACCGCAACATTGCAAGCTTACATCTCTAGATGTTTTTTTTCCCTGAAATGAATCGACTAAGTTTCATGAACGATAATATCGTAGACAACTAAGTGAGACATATGACGATGCAAGCTACAATTCAGGTACGAATGTAACCCGCCTGTCTTCTCCGCATCAGGCTTTGCGGGGGTCTCCCGAAAGGGCTTCCCCAAAGCAGGCCTGCCTACCATGGAAGATGACCTCACGGAACCAGGTTCCCGCCGGCTATTGGACAAGAAGCCTTTTTCCAGATGGCCTCCTTGATTTTGCCAGCTCCCCGCTCCACTCAGCCAGGCTCCGTTTCATCAACAGGGCCTTACCTGCGACAATCTCCCAATATATCTCCTATTTGGTCCCGCCACAGCGGCTCGCTATGCAACTCAACACACACTTCCACAGCGTAATGCCCAGAGATCCCATAGTAATGGGTAGAGATTGCTATGTCCGGTGGGCGATAGTGAGGGGATGTGATCGCCTCCCCCCTTACGTGCCGTGTTTTTGCTCAGCTCATCCGGATCGTGGGATGTTATAAGACCTGAAGGGCGCCGGATTGCGTGCTCTGTTGTTTTTTTCCTTTTCGATCTCTTGCTGTGGTGTAAGGTATATTGGTAGCTTTCATCGCAGTCGTTTGCTCTGCGTACCTAATTACCTACCTACCATCTTTACCTGGATACGTACAGAGGAAAGCAGACTACTACAACTTGGAAGGAACCATGCAGCTCAAGACGACGACGACGACGATGTGCCTCCTGGCGGCGGCGCTGCAGCACGCGGGCGGGGCGTGGGGGCAGGCGTCCGGGTCGGGGCAGACGACGCGGTACTGGGACTGCTGCAAGCCGAGCTGCGCGTGGTCAGGCAAGACGGACAGCGGGCGGATGATCGGGACGTGCAGCAAGAGCGACTCGCCGCTGAACGACGGCGGCGCGACCAAGAGCGCGTGCGACTCGGGCGGCGGCGCGTACATGTGCTCGAACCAGAGCCCCTGGGCCGTCAGCGACAGC
Source organism: Hypoxylon sp. NC1633 (assembly GCA_022984935.1). Lineage (NCBI taxonomy): Eukaryota > Fungi > Ascomycota > Sordariomycetes > Xylariales > Hypoxylaceae > Hypoxylon > Hypoxylon sp. NC1633. The sequence continues at coordinate 343,216 of JAJLYQ010000035.1, read as the reverse complement.
TTGTCCTACGGCTGGGCCGCCGTCCGCATCTCCGGCCAGACCGAGACCTCCTGGTGCTGCGCCTGCTACGAGCTCACTTTTACTAGCGGCCCCGTGTCGGGCAAGAAGATGGTTGTGCAGGCTAGTAATACTGGAGGGGATTTGGGGCAGAATCACTTTGATCTTGCGGTACGTTTCTTACAACGAACTGCCTGACTGTCTGACTGACTCCAACCGACACAGATCCCCGGCGGCGGCGTGGGCATCTTCAACGCCTGCACGGACCAGTACGGTGCGCCGGCGAATGGGTGGGGCGAGCGGTACGGCGGCGTCAGCTCGCGCTCGGCGTGCGATGGGTTCCCTGCCGCTCTCAAGGCCGGGTGCTACTGGCGCTTCGACTGGTTCGGCGGCGCCGACAACCCGAGCGTTACCTTCAAGCAGGTGACGTGCCCCGCGGAGCTCACGTCCAAGAGCGGCTGCCAGCGCAGCTCTGGTTAAGATGGATGGATGGACGGACTGCCTATCTGGAGACGTTGGGTACGTACTGATGATAGGTGTGTGGCTGGCTGGCTGGCTGGTGTCGGGTTATGGAATGATGGGGTGGGATGTAGATATGGTGGGAAAGTGGAGAGGGAAGAGAGGGGATTAGGGGTGTCTTCCGATGGGTGGTTGTATATAGATGAGACAGTAGATAGTACATAAACTTCTGGTATAAAGCACTTGAAAACCTGTCCGGTATCCTTGAAACATGGTCAAAGCATGCTTTTCCATCCATATCTGACATTAGGTATCACATATTGCTTGATGAACTCTTCGCAATAGGTTTGACTTCTTGTCATACATGCTAATATCCTGTTTCACTCTTAAGCTCTCGAGGTCGCCCAAGTTAGATTTAGACTAAAACTTCTCGTCATGGCGAAAATCCTTAGCAGTCGACATCGATATCCGGTAACTAGGCCAGTTCTAAGGTCAACGGCCTATCGCCGTCCTCGGGCGACGACCGTGGTGGCGTTTCGTCAAAGAGACATAAAGACCGTACTACTTCACGCAAGTGGCCGTCATCCACCCAATAAAAGGTGACGGGATAGATTAATCGCCGCCCACCACCGGCATCTCGTATCATCGTCATTCTTGGCATACGCGGCACTTATCCTAAAACCTGCAGGCCAAGCTGCCCCCGAGATCTACTGCTACCCCACGTGTCTCTTACGACAGAAACAGTAGGCCGTCTATTCAAGTTTTCCCCAAGCGGAAGCTACTAAGGTAACGATGCCGTGCACCCCAAGCCCGACCGCGATTCCGCGGAGTTTGACCGAAAAGATTTGGCCAATGATCCAGACTTACCTACCTATAAATGGTTGACCTCGTACCAAAATTGGGTTATAGATGCAATCAAAGCGCCACCATTCTTTGTCATAGCCGTGCGGATTAGACTTTGATCGGCGTCCATATATAATAATAATAAATGCAGATCACGGCTCTCGTCACCTGTTTCCTGACCGCCGCCAACGTAATCATGGCGGCTAGTCTACCCTTGCGCATCGTCTCCTTCAACATCCGATATGCGGCGACGTCGCTCGAGACAAACGAGAGGCCGTGGTCGACCCGCCGCACCGGCCTCATCGGGCAGCTGAACTCCGTCATAGCCGGCGCGTCGTCTGCCGGGGAGGTCGTCGTGCTCGGCTTGCAAGAAGTGCTCGACGCCCAGCTGACTGACATCAAGAGCGGGCTCGGGTCCGGCTGGACTCATTATGGCTTCGGCCGCGACGACGGCGCGAGGTCGGGCGAGTACAACCCGATCATCTACCGCACCGACGTGCTTCGGCTGGTGTACAGCGAGCAGAAGTGGCTGTCGCCGACGCCGGACCGGGTCTCGTTCGGGTGGGGCGCGGGCAGCCGGCGGGTCAGCGTGATCGCGGTGTTCGAGCACATTGCGACGGGGAAGCGCTTCATCCACGCGAACACGCACCTGGACAACGTCAGCTCGCAGGCGCGCAGCGAGGGCATCAAGGTGGTGCTGGCGCGGATCCAGGCCGTGCAGGCGCAGTACGGCCCCCTGGGCGTGACGCTGACGGGCGACTTCAACTCGGCGCCCGGCGGCGACGCGTACGCGACCCTCGAGTCGACCGGGTACCTGACCGAGCTCTGGAACTCGGGCGCCACCCGTCTCGGCACCAACCAGCTCACGTACACGGGCTTCTCGACCACGGGCCAGAGCCGCATCGACTTCGTGTGGTTCGGTCCTGCGGCCGAGGACCGGTACGACGCCCGCCAGTTCGAGTTCTTGGGCAATTATGTCGATGGCGTGTTTATTAGCGACCACCGCGCTGTTGTTGCGGATCTTACGCTGCTTTGAAGATAGACGATAGAGAGCGCGTTTGACTGGTGGGATGATTTCTTCTTGAATAATAAATAATTAAATTGGTCTGATGGGCGAATCAGGAGTGAATGGTTTCCAAGATCGGTCGAGATTGGTAGTGAAATACTAAGTATAAGCGCATCCATCGTGATAGTGTACTTGACCTTTATGTGTAGGCAGATCCAGAAATATACTAGTATCCTGAAGTATTTTCAAGAAGACATTCGCAAACTACGATTCTGGAACTACAAACACCCACTGCCCAACCCAATCCCTCAGTCTCGCAAAGTCCCGGCACTTATGCTCGGATGCCCAGCCGGTAGCGCCTCCAACATCCTCTTCGATGGGCTCGAGGTTTGTATCTGCGTGACACATAAGTGCCTGGCGGATGTAGTCGATGCAATGGCGCACATGAGCCGGTCTGGACATGTGTGAATTCGAAGTGCCATCCACGGCTGCCCAATAAGCGAGTCGAATGGCGTTCTGTGTGTACTGTTAGGCATCCTCATCTTTCACTGCTTGGAGAGAAGTGGGTGGAAGAAGGAATTACCAGGCAGTGCAGCTGGTGGAAAACAGCAACTCCGTGTGGAATGGGAGAGATTGTTGGGTGTTTGATGAATCCGTCGGAGGCTAGAGGTACGAAGTGTGAGCTTGAGCGTAGAGCAAATTTGTCGTCTCGTGGAGGGGAGTTAGACCTACCGGGAATGATGGACATCCAGGGATCTTTTGTATGATTATCTGGACGCGCTGTGAACTCCCTGTGATATTGGTATTTGACGCGGACATCATCGGGCGGCCCTAGCTGGAGTGTTAGCGCACTCATCTGAGAATAGCTCACCACGAGCTTTCAACTGCCGGAGCTGTCTGGGGAATGGGGAACCTAAGCCTTAAGGTTAGGTAAACTAACAAAACCAATCCAGATCGCTTCGCGGCTGCTGCTGCGTATGTCTGCCCAATAGAAACCTAACAACTACAGTAAGGAGAATAACGAGCAAAGCAGTAAAAAGGAGACCAAGTCTTTGCCATGTTGTCGCTGCCCGAGGCCAGCTGGATATGGTGCCAGGGGCATTATGATCCTCTTCAGAGACCTGAAGAGGCTTGTATTTTGTGCCAGAAGCCATGAATATCTGGCTGGTTCGACGATGGAGCGAAAGGATTGAACCGCGATAACACATTGACTGGACAAGCAGAACCTCCATGTTATACATTTCCCAGTTTGTAACCACGCCACAACACACCGGGCATATTATGAGACTATCACCCACCCCAAACCTGAAGGAGTTAGGTAATGCACAACTGAGGTTCAGCTGCTACTTCAGTCTTTGGTTGTTTCCGCCCCCAGTACAACAGCAAGAGAGGGGTAACATGATTTTCATGACGGTACTCCTCATACATTTCTTCATACCTATGCAATCATGTATTCGTTGTAATGCATCTCCCATTCTAATAGTTGAAGCTATTCATAGGTAGGCAATGGTGCTAAATTGGGTAACGTTGGTTGGAATGTGTCGCCCCAACCTTACTCTGTCTACCGATCGACGCCCCGTCCCGTGATTCGATTAGTTTATGTCGCTTATGCTACTCGGTAAATCAATAACTTTGACTAAGTGGGTATATGTGGAGCGGACTACCTAGGTAGGTAGTTTTTCCGATTCTACTATACGCATAGTTGATTTTACTATACACAATACCACACTATACGGTATTATGCACTATACGTATAGTGAACTTTCGCACCCTAAAATTTCCAACAAACCACCCTCGTAATCCAAGCCTCGACAGACGTCCAGAGTGCCTAACTCAATGGAACCATCTTCCGCGCACACTGTCCCTCCATTTCGCGCAGTAGCTTATCGATGTACTCGCCAGCTGTAGAAAAGTGAAGAATATGAGCGATGGCGCAGTGGAGAGCAAGTAGTCGAGACAAGGGAGGGTCTATGGTCCTATTTTCGCCCAGGTAGAGAGTGTCCGGGTAAGAGGAAACTCTCATAGAGGCGACCTTTGGGCCGTCTTCCTGGTCGAGCCTTTTACTATGTCCGCAGAAAGAAGCATTACCTATGATGCAGAAGCGGGTATGTATGTACCGGAGTTGTACGCCTGATTGAAAGTAGCGATATCGACAGACCATGGAATGCTAACCCTAACCCTAAGGATGTTCGAGCAAGGTCTGAGACATATGCGCGTTATAAACGTGCATGTCTTGCTTGTCGTCGCGGTATGCAAAGAGAAGCTGTGTCTACCAAATAGGTCAGTTTCCATACAATATGCGAAGAGATATCTTACTATTACTAAAATGAGGTTGATTTAGCCCCAAAAACTTTAATGGTAATTACATTGAAACAATTTGTATTCCATTTTTAACCTTTCGAGTCCTGACGTTACGTGTCCGCCCGGCAGTGGCTAGATGAAACCATGGGTGCGTAACCAACTCTTCCGCTTTAAGGCGCGTCGCGGGATCGTACGTGAAGACCTTGGATAAAAGGTCGAACAATAACGACGCCTCGGGTTCGGATATTCTCGGAAATGCCTCGAGCATGTCATCCGTCTCATCCGAGTACGCCGTGAAGTGGGATCCGGCGACACAGACTGCCGTTGGCTTCCACGTCATCGATCGGAACGCGGCGGCGTACGGTTCTCTGAGTATAGCATCACCGTCAAATATTGCAGCATCCGGCTCATCATCGGTGGCCTCAACAGCTTCACCCAAGCCGTTGATGAATAGACCAGGTGGCTCATCCACGATACCCCGTACCCTGTCTTCCAACGGCCGCTTCTCTTCAAAACTCCAGAATAGCTTGCTCTCCTCCCCGTCTGCGACGGCGAGCCCCTCGCTATTGAACCTCGTCTGCTTCCACTCCTCAGGCAGCTCGCCCATGGCCTTCACAATCTGCCTGAGCGCGTCGCCGGGGCTGTTAGTGTCGTAGTCAAAGAAGAGGTCGTCGCCCGACCGGATTCGAAAGATGGCGCAACCCAAGGCCCAGACGTCCGATGCTGAGCTCGCCGGCCGTCCGACCGCGACTTCCGGCGCCAAGTACTTTACCGGTATGCCGAGTCGCTCTGGTGGCGGGCCTGTGGTCGTGAACGATTGATCAAAGTCGAAGACGCAGATTTCGCTTCTGAGCACGTTGGTTGTAGAAGAACAGAAGTCCAAAGGGACCACAACGTAATCAGGTGCGTGGGGTCCTGGGGGTTTCCCAGAGTAAGTTCGGAGCGGCGCGGTTCGAGGACGTCCGAAAAGTTTTAACAGATCACTCTCCTCGTACAAGTCAAACTCGTCAACGAGGCGCAAGGCCATGTTGCTCACGGTCAAGTCTCTCACTAGGTTAGCATCTGGTCCTACATGTGTCCAACCTGGATCGTCAAGTGACTCACCTCCGTGGCATAGCCCGTTCGAATGGAGCTGCGCAAGAGCTTGGGCTGCTTGGAGAGATATCTCCCTGGCAAACGCCGGCTTTAATCTCGAATAGATGCCCTTGGAAAGCTTGGACAAGTCCGGGCCTAGAAGAGGAAACACGAGACAAAGGTGTCGGCCGTTTGGACCGTCGATCCAGAACTGCCCGTCGAATATAGCGAATAGATGAGACCCGGCGATGCTATGGTGACTCGCAATCACAGATCGGTCAACGTAGGTAGGCGACTCTCTGGCGGCAACAATCTTCAAGGCAACCCATCGATTCGCGATGGTTTCTCGGGCAAGCCAAACAGTAGAGAAACCGCCGAACGCGAGTTTGTGAACGACACGGTAGTGACTATCGTACACATCACCAAGGTGTACCGGGTGAAAGCCCCCAGGCTCATAGTTCTCGAGGTCTTCGCATTCCCCCAGCTCGAACGGCTGGTACTTACACCAATTATCCTCAAAATCAGAGCCCATAGCCGCGTGGGCCGCACTCGTGAGAGGGCGTTGTGTGAAGAGACAGATCAAAGTCGTGTACAAGACACTGGGTGGGAACCAAATTCGAGATTGCGGGTATGAGCTGGGCCAAGAGCTGGGCCAAGCGGTTTCACAGGAAGTTTTGGCGAAGTTTTGGGTGGAAGCACGTTTTAGGTAGGTGAAAGTTTTGGGTGGGCGGAGGGTGGGCGGAAGGTTTGGAGCAATGCTAGCCGTGCTGTATGGTCCATACTAACTGTGCTATGTCCCATATAAAGTGCCGAATAACTCTTCAGAATGCCCCATCGTTCGTAAAGATGTACTTCGTAGCGTGTAAAGCAATAAGGATGGGACAACAGTTCCTCAAATATGTCGCGCCAACCTTACTGCTTCTGTCTACCGATCGACGCCCCGTCCCGTGATTCGATTAGTCCATGTCGCCCACTGATTTGTACTGGCATCACCCATGCATCCTAAGTCCGATGCAGGTGTCAAAATCTCCCAACTTTAATTACACTACCAGACTCTTTGTCGTTTTGTCATGCCAAAATGCAGTGCAGTGTTGACAGTAGCCTTGTTAAACAGTAAGATGGTATTCCTAAAGGGTGTCACGTGACTTCTCTCATTTTCAACAGCAGCTCAAGGGATTGATCTGCACATAAATGATGCCTACAATACAGTATAGAAGTGTCTAAGGCTTGGGTTTGGGGATCTGAGGATGGCATCCGTTATGCCATTATGCCGTTATGCCACATGCGACCACGTAACCTTTAACTCTAAACTGCAGATAGTTTATTTGTCCTTTGGCCACAGGGAAATGGCATGCGACAAAATGACTCACTTGACAGTTTAACAATTTTCAAAACAATACATAACTGCCTCCTCCCTCCAAAATCTCTTCCGCCACACTGTCTGAGAAATCAGAATCTAAGAAATTGGAATTCCATTCACCCTCTTCTACAACATCATCAATGTCGGACAAAAAGAATACCCATCGACGTCGAAGCCGGCACTGGGCAGAAAGATTCCTAAGATGTCACACAAAAATACATCGACAGGTAACTCTGTGAGGCTGGGGGGAAGGACGCCAAGACAAGCGCCAATTTCTCCTTGATTGAGATCGACCTGAAGCTTCGACTCTGTCTGCGAACAAGACTGTCTTTGAATCTTACGACGATGGAAACTATCTCATCTACGACTGACAGTTCATACTGGCCGATGAGCTCTTTGAGTATTCAACAACGGGCCTTACTCATCATTTGGTGCGGTAAATGCCATAGCCGATCATCAGGGACTCATATAACATTACGGTAGCACCTCTTCCAATGGAGATGGGGGGTGGTAACTCGGTCTACGTTCACCATACCCAAACACCTTCCAGAGACATTATCCTTCTCGGATACGGAGCGTATACATTCTAGAAGACCAATCCAATCCCGATAGTACTATGAACTAGCCTTCCAGCTCTAAACCAACCAATTAGTACCGAGACCACCAGGAACTTCCCTTTCACCAGAGCAGTCGAACAAGTTGGAAGCGACAATGTCAATCAACTAAACAAAGACCATCGGCAGCAGTTTATAGAGACATTCTTGCTACCCGGGAAAGCGGAGAGATTTCAATCGGGACTCGGTGACCCAAGAAGAACCTATACCAGCCCCCTTTCTCGTCAACCTGGTCTTGCAATAGCGGGCGGATGCACATCAGCGGCCTTTCTAGTCGCTGGAAATATACCAATGATGTACCGGTATATGAACGAAACGAACGGTCTGTGATCAGGGGCGACCATATGACTACGGGAACCGATACCCTAGACTATTGCCAGCGTCCTCGGAAAGGGGAGAGATAACCTGCCGACATAAGCTTGGCTGGGATCCGGTCCTGCTCGCCACACTTATCTTCGGCTAATATGGCATGGCAAAGTTTGACCTGAACGGGCTCATGGACCTGAGGTCGCTTGTTGCTCAGCATTCCGAGACAAGGAAACGGGGCCTGGCGGCTGTCTATGAGTCTAACTACTGTTCAGGTACATGGTGCATACATATGATACCTACATGGCATAGAAGTCTTTAAGACTGGAAGTTTTTGGATTTGAAAATGGCATCCTTTATGCCTCGTAAAGCTGACCGTCTAGCTTAGGGGACACATCCACCCCACAACCGCACACGGCACCCGTCGCGACAAACCACACTTTAACGCCAAGTTTCGTAGCACTCGTTACAAGCAGACAGAACAGACCGTCCACATTTACGTGTGGCGCATACGAACGGGGATTGTACCTTAGGTAGTCAGCAGAAATGCCGGCGCCGCTGTTGGCTATACTGCTTTGGGAAACACGATCAGATCTTCAAGATCAACCCGACCGACGCATTGAAGACGATGTAATCCTCCCGGTACGATGAAAGAATGAACCGGTTCTGTCAGAGATCTCGGATATACAGGTACTTACAGGTATATACGAGATCCAGGTGTATATAAACCTGCGCCATCTGGCCACCTAGCTTCTGGAATTTCTTCCACGAAGACTACGGCGACGAAGGATTCATCGCAGCATCTTGGGAAGACGCCTGCGTTTCGCACACAGCGGGCGCGATGGCCGAAGATAATGACGAATGCTGGATGTCGTCAGAGTTTACGCTGACGGACAAACTCCTGGAAGCACTTCAGTCCGGAAGAGCGTCGCATGAGGACGTGTGGTCCGCAGTAGCCGAAGAGGAGAAGAGGCATGCCGGGGACAACAAACCCTCTCTGGGAGCGCAACAATCAGACAACCATCCATTAGTTAGAACCAAGAGAGGCGCATATATTTGTAGATAAGAAGCTGGAATAAGAACTTGAATGCCTAAAATAATTTAGGTACTTGTATGCTGAGTACGTGGAGCGAGGTAGCCACTGTATCATCCCATCGTAAACTATGTCGAAGGTGTCAGGGGGTGTTTCTGGGACGGGTTTCGATTCTGGCAATATATCGAGTGCCTATCTACGATAGAGACACTGATAACCTGATTGTGGGCTCACCGACAGTCTGGTGCTCCGGCTATATGCATTTGAAGCTAGCCGCGCAGCAATGCGGATAATCATTTTGGAGCCTCTGATTCCGTCTGCCGGGATTGAGTCGATCGATTCGGCGGGGCTCGTGTCCAGGGTCGCCCCAGGTTATGCTTGAGAGCGGGTAACGGGTAACGTCGTCCGTTCGAGTATTGAGCGTATGGACTACAGGCTAATAGTCCCAGCTCAACCTATTGCTACGTTATTGCGGCTCGTTGCGTGGCTGATCTAGGTAACAATCCGGGGTAACCAACATCTGTCATTGTATGATGTGACAACACCACCATTGGTTTCTTCTTTGGTTCTTCAACGAGTTAAGCGGGAAAGCATGATGGAATAGACAGACATTATGTGGTGACTTATCATTTGAATGTTGTAGTAGACCGTTAGGCAGAGGAAAGCCGCTGTATATAGTAGTAGCCGGAGAGTTCATTCGTTAGTAATTCGACAGACTGTTTCCACCGTAGCGACAGCGGTATCCTCTATCTCGTTGCAAGCTCGCTTAAGTCGGGTTTTTTGACATCGTGAGCTTGCTGTCGAGAGAGATGATTGGAAACCCCTATTCCAGCGATGGGTGAACTGGGAAGAGCCTGCCTACATAAGCAAGTAGGATATGTGGCCCGAGAAGAAGATACTGGCAACAGGATAAACGTAATGAAGAAACAGTTATGAACTTCCTTTTCAAGATAAAACCCTCAAGTTACTGGGTGTCTATGATCACCACGTGTTCCCCCTGCTCCCATTGTCAGTATTACTGGGTTGGTAATTCGAAAATAAGAGAGACACAGGATTATTGCGTCTAAGAAGTTTGTACAGTCCAGTTTACTTAATTATTTTTTATGTGCAATGCTAGTATCAAGTAGGTGGTGTATTCATTGCCAGTAAATTCGTAGTCACGACGAAAGGACGGGGCACAATAACTTTATGAAGGTCCCTGGTCATCGCTTCGGTCACAGATTGAGATTAGTTAGCAGTATCTTCGCTATAGTAAGCTGGCACACAAACTACACGGGTTACGCAACGAACTCTATTCAAGATAGTGATGGGAACTGTCGTCTGAAAAGAACCTACATCCTGTATCAAGTAGATGGACGTGGACTGACGCGAGAAGACAAGGCTAGTCCCTTGATTTAAATCATGTATCGTACGGCTAGAGACGTCTGCATTCCTTCATCCCCGGGATTTTCCTAGTATTCTCAGCCTTTGAGGTCTCTTTCTTGACACGTTTGGGTCTTATTGAGAGAGTTTACTATCCGTTCAGGACTAATATCTCCGAGCTGATCGCATTCGGATCCAGTCCGATGATTCCTCCCATGAGATAGAATCGCAATCGTCGAACAGGCTGTAAGGAGTCATGAACGCGTACACGATGTTGTATTGCTATCCACGGCCTCGATTAGGTCAATCCAGCCACACACACCGCCAAGCCTTTGATCGTCGATGCCGGCGTTCAACACTGGGAAGATATCTTAATCAGGCAAATTAGCGTAAAGAAAACGTTTTCCTCCGAGTCCAAGAGTCGAAGTGCGACGGTGGCAACTCATTCCAATTCCAATGGAGAGGGAGCTGGACCCTTTCTCCACCGTCTACTATGCCCAAGGATATGCCCAAGGAAGGTGAGTTGGCACGGGACGCGACGACTTCTTAACTATGGCTGCCATTCGGCCCATCAAAATGAGGCCATCTTTTGCTTACTTCCGGGTTCATCTTCACCTTCCCTTCAGATGCACCCCGCTTACCATTACATACTCTCCTATTAGCTCGTTCGTGTGTTGGTTGACGATGCCTACATGGGTGGCGGTCGACAGGGTGGGGTGGGCAAGTATCAGGAGGGCATAGACGGTCTTGGCTCAGGATCTCCAAGTGGAACCTCAACTACCGTTCCACATGGGCGAGGATGTGGGATGATAGGCTGTTAGGAAGCCTACGAATCCTCCTCATGCCTACCATAGGCTTAGATGACCCGGCTACGAGATGCAAGAGGATGCAAGAGGATGCAAGATTTCCCTACGCGCTTAGAGCCTCGCAAGACGTAGAGAAATCCCTACTCTGCATACTTGTGCTGCATGCGACTGCAACTTCTTGGCGCGCTCTTAATGCTTCACAAGTATAGAGAGCCGCGCGTCCAGGTTACATTAGTCATTGCATTAGATTGAAATCCTTACCGAGACGACATAGGATGTTTTAAACTGATGTGCTGTTATAGGGGAGGAATAATGGCCTTGGAGTCACGAGAATTTAACGAAAAAAATTGAACACGGATACTTGGGACACATGCTTCCAATAGGGAACTAAGAGTATAGGATCTTCTCAGGGGTAGCCTGTAGACCTGCAGGCCATGTTCGGTATTCTTTTCAAGCTCTCCTAAGATAGAGATATTTTGACCACGACCCCGCAAGTCACGAAGTTGTCGATGCCCATGTCTCAAGACACGCGCAATCCTATATGAGGAGTCTATGGCACGTGATATATCATATGGGATGAAGACGACAGGATGCCCAAGTCAATAGGCTGTGTCCCAAAGAGGAGATCTTCTAGGTCCCATTACCGTAGAACCCGTTTTCAGATCATGTAACCATCAAAACGCCTCTCAAATACTACCTGCTCGAAGACCCCTTTAGACCCTTTGGACATTGTTTTAGATTCGGGGCCAGCCTTTAGCATCGCGGCGATTTCAACCGCCACATCTTCATTGGCTGTTGATACCTACCAGTTTCGGCCACTATGCCGAAGCCGGCTCGGCATCCTGAATTGATTCGGCATCAGATCCCTGGGCGAATCTGCGTATATCCCAGGGGCTAACGGGAGGGGGCACCGGGAAGACCAATTTAGGAGGGTGCCATTAGGGACAAGGGAATAAAAATGGCTGTTTCTTTTGCGTGATAGAGAGTCTTGTCGACGCTTTACGTGGCGTGGCGGCTGTTCGTATAAATAATGCAGATCATATCGAACAATGGGTTGAGAGTAATATAAAGAGGCTGATGCCTCTGCAACGTGTCTGCTCCTATCCCAACCAGGGCTTTCACTCTCTCGTCATCGTCTCATTTTCTTGATACCTCGGGACAAGATGGTTCAGCTACGCAAGATCGCTGCCTCCCTGGCGGCCTGCTCCTTCATCGGAGCCGCCGTTGCCCACCCCGGCGATAGCGCCGAGGTAATCAAGCAGGAGAGGGCCATGCACAACCACGCTCAGGCCGGTGCCCGCCGCGCCATCACCGGCTGCGCTACGACTCCCGGCGCCGCCGCTCTAAAGTCCCGCTCCGTCGCCCGTCGTGCCGCCACCGCCCAAGCTCTGCGCGAGAAGCGTAGTCTTTCCGACAGTAGGTCATCTTCATATCTACCTACCTACAGCTTTCAATAGTCCCGTTGAACTGAACCTGTAATCAGAGCGCATGAGGTCCAAGCGAGACCAGACCGAACTCGAGAAGTACCTGGAAGTCAACCACGACGCCAGCGCGACGGGCTACTCCCTGGACACCCCGCTGGACGTCATCTTCGACTCGAACTCGACCGCGGCCCTCGTCCCCGAAGTCACCATCGGCCCGTACTGGGTAGCCGGCGAGCTGATCAGGGTCAGTCAGCAAAGAACGATTTCTCATCTCATCTCACACCCAACCCTACCCTACCACGTATTCACTTTCACTTGCCTTGGGGGGAGAAAAGAAGAACATACAAGTATCTACCTAGGTAACTAACGTGAAACCGCCGCAGACTGATGTCACCGACAACCAGGCAGGCGTGCCGCTGCACCTAGACCTGCAATTCATCGACCTCAACACATGCGAGGCGGTGCCCAACATGCTAATCGACATCTGGGCCTGCAACGCAACAGGGATCTACTCCGGCGTATCCTCGCGGGGCCAAGGTGGCCTGGACACGACGCACGGGCGAGGGATCCAAACGACCGACGCGGACGGGGTAGTGCAATTCGACACCATCTTCCCGGGCCACTACACGGGGCGCACGCCGCACATCCACCTGATGAGCACCGAGAACGCGACCGTGCTATCAAATAACACGTACGTGACAGACGGCAAGCCGAACCACATCGGCCAGCTGTTCTTCGACCAGGACCTGATCACCGCCGTCGAGCTGCTCGCGCCCTACAACACCAACACCCAGCGCCTGACCCTCAACGCCAACGACGGCATCGACGCCCAGACCGCCACCGCCGACTACGACCCCTTCGTCGACTACGTCCAGCTCAGCGACGACCTCGCCGACGGCCTGCTCGCCTACCTCACCGTCTTCGTCGACACCGCCGCCAACCAGACCGCCTACGCCCACGCCGCCGCCCACTACTACGAGACCGGCGGCGTGGCCTCGCCCGGCGGCGGCGGTGGCTTCCCCGGTAGTCCTGGCGGCGGCTTCCCCGGTGGCCCACCTCCCCCCAACAGCACCCGCGGCGCATGAGCACGCTCTAGCGACTCTGAGTACCGACCTACCCAAGTCCAGGTACCTGGGTAGATACAACACCTACGAGGCCATGATCAACGGGGAGGGGGGCGTACGTACATGTGTGTGTCGTTGTCCGTTCATGTATATAGTCTACCGAACCTACACCTACGATACGAGACCGTAAATAAAACCAGACTGCCTTTACCGTCGTGGTCGCTGCAGCCGACCTCCTCTCCTCCCTACCTACCTACCTCCATGACAGGTGTAAGCTCACGGCGTAGTATCAGGTGCAGAATTGTTCCCACCCCGAATCTTTACTTTACACTTCGGTAGGTAATTAGAGCCAGTTGTGTGCTTTCCTCGTGTCCGTGGGTTGTTTAGACGCATTGGCTTTTCTTTTGGATAAACCTGCACATCGACTAAGCGACTCCCTGATGCAGCAATGTATCATCTGCATAAGTCATTTGGATACAGGGAAAACGGCGTCTCATTCAGCACAGAGTCTGTATCTACTTAGGTCTAGTAGACTTCAGCACTCTTCAGTCCTTCCCCATATCATTTTCAACCCCCCTTCTGCCCAGCCTTCTCCCTCCTTCTCCCTCCTTCTCCCTCCTTCTCCCTCCTTCTCCCTCCTTCTCCCTCCTTCGTCGTCTTGCGAACCTATCAGATTAAGCACAGACGTATCGCTTTGATTCGCGATGGATCTGCTCCAGCGACACTGGATGAATCACCTGCTTGTCAACACCTAACTTTTCGATGGCGTCGGCGTGGGATTTAATATGCGCTGGCTCTATATATCGGTTTGCCTTGATGTGCAAACTTAGTCCGGTCCGGAGGACTGCGACCTCCTCCCACTTACGAATGACACGAGAGTTCCATTTCAGACTCCACGTGCCACGCCATTCAACCGTGGCGTAGAGCATCTCCTTCCGGAACCTGAAGACACAAGCAGCCCGCTTTAGCCCATGCCATAGTTCCATTGTTTGGAGTTTAGGCATCTTAAGCGCAGCCTCGGCAGCCTCTACCAGCATGTTATTAATCTCTGAGAGGTCGGTATCTGTGGAGCCCATCAGCAACCTAGATGTCAGGGACAGACTCGTGAGTCTCTTCCATTCCCAATTCGGCTCGACCGCATGGAAGAACGGTCTCGCGTCGATAATGTAGGAAGCAAACAGCCTCTCTAGACTTAGGCTTCTTGTTGCTACAGCTTCGCTGAAACCCCTAGGGGGCGTTCTGACATACTCCTTTCCGATGTCAAAGTCCGGTTGGGATTGGTATGCGCTACAGAACGCCGTGCTGAGATCCTCGTTGAACTCTTCGAAAAGCGTCAGAGTTTTCAACTTGTTGGGAAGTCGATTGATCTCATCTAATGCCATTCTCCAATCTGATATAATTAGAATCTTGAAATACTTGGTTCACTGATTTAGATGGTCGAGTATGGACTTACTGTCATCGTAATTATACTCCCAGGCTTCGCCAACTTTGAACGTACAATACTCCCGCCAGCATTCATAATTGACATATTCGAGCTGAGGGAGGCTCTGCATCATATGTTGAAGATTAAGCGGGCGGAGATAGAACCGGGTCTGACGACGCATCACTAGCCGATTCACCACTTTCACAGACGGGAACTGTCTGAGGAAGACTCTATCGAATGCCCGATAGAGCACGGCTAGTCGAGCCATCCTAGCGCGACTAAGGTCATTTTGGTGATGCTGTCCATTAACTGCGTCGAGTGTTGGATGCAAAAGACTCTGTTCTTCCGAGGTGTCTTTATCGAAGAGATTCGAACCCATGTGGAGTTCACCTCCAAAGTGATGTAGTGCGATTTGTGGGGAATGGAAGCCGATCTCCAGACCCAGTCCCTCGAGGGCCCGTTCGCGTAGCTTCCAGGTACTCAGGATACGAAAAAGGGTTCCGATTGCGAATTCAATAATGGTGTGTTGGGGTGCCTTGGTCTTGCGGAAGGAACCTCCGCACAATTCGCAATTGTAGTTCGGTAGATCGATCCGGAGGAATATGTGCTTCACGAGTGCCTTTTGGCGGTGGATATGGGTTTCGAATCCTTCGAGGCAGGATTGGGTAACAACCAAGCGACTATACAGTCGCTTCTCAAAGAAGCTCTGCCACTCCTTTGACACGGACGCATAGGCAGCTAGGCCTGATTTAGAGGAATCACGAGCCTCGCTACCTTCGCCGACATAACCGGTGCCATTGTCGTCGCAATTTTGTGCGAGGATGTCGAAGATCTTCAGGCGGATATCTGGGATTAACTTCGACCAACACAAGGATGGGTTATGTTCGGCGAGAGAGAGCTGTTGAAGCAAGTATCGGTCCATGGTGATTGATAGATCGAAGGGGTAGGGATAGGATTAAGAAAGAGGGTATGTTAGATGGATGAAATTAATAAAAGAGAAAGGGGATGAGGGTATGCTGTAGTGTTTCAATATGATCGAAGAAGAGAAACAGGATGAGGGTATGCTATCGGGTATCAAATATGATTGAAGGATCGACAGTGGTAGATGACTCAAAGCTGCTGAAACGAAAACTTCAATCTCAGAAGGTTGAAGGTTGCAGGTTACAAGTTTGGTAAATTTTGGACGATTGCGGGTTGGTTTAGTAATGAATTCAAAAGCGAAGGTTGTAGGTTACCGTAGTTTCCTTTACCCAGTAAGGCGTTCTCAAGAATATCCACCCTGATCAGTAGAAAGGAAGACGCGATGATTGATTCTCTTTCCCTACCTCAGGTACCTACCTACCTCCCACCTACATGTACCCAGGTATCCAGCATAACGAAGGGTACTAATTCTGTAGGTACAATATTCACTCCTTCCAATCTACCCAGATACATATGCCCCTGGCCCTTCGGGTTGCGAGTGAACGTTGGTATTGAAGATCTAGGTTGTCTCCGAGTCAACCTTCACCATCCCGAATTGCGGCCTGATCCTTCGTTGCCTCTTACGAGCACCTAAATAGAGAACCACCACGATTTAGTTCCTCGAACCTTTCTCTCCTATTCGTACAACTTAGACGGCTATGATCTGCTAGCGACTTGGTGGTCGTCAAGTTTAGACACTAGGTATCTACTGATCCGTAAACGGCGTACACCCCAAGAAAACAGCATGAGAGCATCTGTATTACGCAGTATGTGGTCCCTTGATTGCATTTGCAGGGTCAGAACTATTCCATCTCGCAGGGTCGTACCTTATGGCTTTGAAACTCACGAAGACAACTTACTACGTACTGTGGTCGTCGTCGAAATGTGGAAATGTAGTTAACCGGGGTTTAGCCGGTGATCTAATCGTTAGTAAAGCTGAGTTCACATGTATGTACACCTGTACCTAGGTACTAAGTACATGTGTACGCACTGCACATGGCATGTACTCGCAGTGGGAAACTGGAGGTACCTAGGTATCTACACAGAAGATGATCGAAGACCACAACAGGACGACCGTTCCTGGCATCGGGCAGGTTCATGTCCAATAAGGATCGTGGTCTCGACTGCGTACTTATATCTAATACTTTCCCATTCCCCTTCCCGGTACCTAGGTACCATCGGTAGTTCATTTGCGTTCGATGAGGCCGCGATCTGGCGAGTCGCGCCCCTTGAAAGCACCGCGCCCATCATAAAATTTACTGAGCCTCTTGTCCTCCTCCGGCACGCTGATCTACTAACCCCAAAAGACCTCCTCATCAGCGAAAATGTCCACGGGGAACCCGGGGAGAGTTGAATTCATAACCACATGCTGTCGTAAATCACCCAAGCAAGGTGGGAATACTCGACTGCCCACCTCAAGGCGACCCCGATGAGCCATGGAACGCCTGATGCATCCCAGCAAAGGCTCTACACTACTGTCATTACCAAGAACTTGACGCTTCTCGCACTCTCTAAAGTATTATAGTCCTCTAGTTGAATCACGGGTGCAAACTGCAGCTTGGACGAATGGTTCGTGAAGCATTTCCTCGTGCAGTCGATCTACGTACGTTTTCTTTCATTGGCGACTTTTTACCCGTATAGAAACAGATGATCACTGTACGAAAGAAGAGCAAGGCTAAAAGAAAGGCAACAGACTGTTATCGCTGCCGTACGCGGCCCCTCGAACCCAATGACCAAGGCTCTCACCGAGCTGCCCACGGGCACGGGTAGTAGCTTGAGGGTGGTCAAGTGTGACGCAGACGTGTGGCGAGATGCCTTCGAGCCGTGAAATGTTTGTGAATCGCGGGATCGCCCAACTCGACATCATCGTCGCCATGGCCGGAATCTCCGGAGTGTATAATGCCGTGAAAGAGTTCAAGCCCTAGGACATTCGAGAGCACGTTGATGTGAATATGCTAAATAGGGTTTCGTTGTACCAAGTCCCTCGCAACCTGTTATAGAAATCGACAGGCAAGCCAGTTTTCGCCTTTGTCGGTTTAAGGGCGGGCACTCTAGAGTTAGCACAAAGCAACTTTTTTTTTTGATTGTGGTGAGTTGTGATACTGATTTTATCTCCGAAAAACAGGTGCTAGCCTCCCGTGCCGAGTGCCGTGTACGGGGCTTCAATCAAAGTCCATGGCGGCTGGTATGGAGCTCGTGTTAGTAGCGAGGATGACTGGCTCAACTGCTTCTCCTGCGCTAAAGACGGCCACCAAGGATAAGTACGGCGGAAAGATCGTCTGACGGCGAGGTTTAGGCTTGGTGAATGGAGACTTCGCAGACCTTTCGAGAAGGAGGTATTGAAGATCTGATCTGTACACAATCTAGCAGCTTGATCAAGCGTGAAGTACTCCCTACTCGTATTCTAGATTTGCATAGTCCAGGAGACGTAGGATAAAATATCGGCTGGGAGATAAAATTATTAAAAAAGCCCGGAAAAGAATTGGGTCAGCTAACGGGATCTCGGGGCCCACCCCGAAGTGGTGCTGTCAACTCCTTTTTCTTGGCTTCCCCGTTATGTTCCCGAGCGAATGAGCTCGAGGTGTAACCCGTATTATGGAGATGGCTGGAAACAATCGGAGAAGTGACCGGGCGTTATATTCTCCCTGCTTATCTATGCGTCCTCTGCCTGTGTTACGTTACAATGTCATGGTATCTTGTTTGTTTTTTCGGCGTCGATGATGCCTGCAGCCCGTAAATGTGAATACGTACGAAGTACTGCAAGATAAAGGGCGCCTCGACGATTACGTGGTTCGTTGTATCACGAAAGCCGAGTCCCAAACACCGACTAATCAAAGCCTTTCAACAATGAAGCTACATTGCCGAGCGGTAAGCACTCGCATGCTGTATGTCGGTACATATGCATAGGTAGCTCCCTTTGAGGTGCAATGTCGATTCAATCTTGACTAAAGTGCTCCAGTCAGCAGGTTTCGGTTTCAGAGTTGGAACGTTGGAATCGGAAGACTCGGAGATATTGATTAAACCACCAAAACGCTCACGCATATCTCCAACATGTGTATTCAAAAAGCTCAGGTGTGATTCAGCAAATGCAACGACTGCAACTATCACTAACAAATGTGTACCTACGTATGTATGTACATGTCTTGATAGGTGTGAAGCCGTCTAGGTTAGATCAATGAATGCGATGTCATCATCGCGCTGCTAACGTACCTCCGCGGAGGAGCTCATTTGTGATTGGCCCAAGGTTGATGGTGGGTTAATTCGTTTATGCACGAGGCAAGACAAGCTTTTTTAAGGCGACCAGCGACCAGCACAACAAGCTTTTGGTCTGGCCCGGCCTGGCCCGGCGGCCCCCGGTCTGTCTTGGCTTCAATGTTGAATTTCGAGATCTCTTCAGTACTTCACAAGCACTCAATTTTTCCGAACAGCCAGACAACTTGACCGGCCGAGTACCTACAAAGTAAGTGGATGCCTGACGGTGACCGAACGGCTACTAGTACCAAGTGTCATGCTAGCCAGGGCTAACTGACAGTTCATCACGATGCGTCAGTAGCGCAAAAGAGTCTTCTAACGTGGTTAGTGTAGGCTACAGCTGAGCTCGATTTTCCTACGTTACCCATGTTTGCATATCGTCAAATCCCAAGTCTCACAATACCTAGGAGCACTAGCTTTAGGCACCTAAACAGATATCCGGCAGCCCGACAGACTTATGGACTCGACAGGGGCCTGAATCGACGCGTTGCTGATGAGGATTCTCTAAGCTGTCAGGTAACACGACAGGTATAAATTTTCTGGCTCGTCTCCAATTTGAACGTATATTTATTTATTACCAAATGTCACATAAATAGGTAGGTATCCAGGTTACATACATACGAAGAGCTATATACTAATATAAACGTATTAACCATTCGTCTACCAGTTCAATGTCTTGACTACTCCGGCTGTTTGTGACCCCTGAGGCTGTCGGAAGCCGGTCATCAGCAGCAATAACAATACCTCAACTCGCTACATCATTTCAGTTACCGAGCTTAGTCTGTGCGCTATTGAGTACATACGTCAGAATATTTACTTAGCTTCTTTGGGTAGTTGTATTATCGTTCCTTTCCTAATGCAGCACCTATACAAAGTAATATCCAGATGCCGTGCTTACCAAAGTTCCTACATTAGTAATGTAATTGTCTGCGTCTGGCTGTGTACCTATCAAGCACATGCATTACATCACACAGCCACTCTACTTCGAACAACCTAGGCGACGTAAGGAGAGCAACATACATGCATGTACCTACATATTGCATAGTATGTACAGATAGAAGAGGCCTACATCGAATTAGATGGGTTCCACGCACACCTGATGCTGCAGCCTGCGACAGACAAATCGAGAGGTTATTGTATTGAAGTTGAGTGGACTCGCTCGCTTCTGCCCCAGGCCCTCAGCTGATGATGGAGTCTCTCCCCTTACCGAGCCTACCCCCCTACATCTTACAGTTAGACCGACCCATCCCATTCCCCCCAAATCCCTGCTTGATATGTATCATTCCCTGACCCCCTAATGTCTATCTTTCTCTTCCCCAATTTCCCACCCCCAAACTTGCCAAGAACAACATTTTCATCGCTTCTTTGCCTAACCTCTCTCGACCCTACTACTAACTTACTAACTTACCTTACCTACACGACTTACCGCTGTCAATTATCCCTCCGACGTTGTTCGTCACGTTCCTGAGATCCTGTTTCTCTTTCGCCATCGCTGTCGACCGTAATGTCTCAACGATCACTTGAATAGTAATGATTAAAAAAGAGCATGTGTATGTCTTGGACCCTCTTTATATTTTTATATTTTTATAATTTTTTATCTTCTTCCCTAGGAAATAAATTCGTAGTTTCGTCATTCTGCTGCTGACCCTTTTTTCCCCGCTGCCGAGAGCCTTTTGTTCTTGCGATTGACCTTCTTGGCACCACCCGAGCCCTTCCTTGTTAGAATGCCTTGGCATCGGTAGCTGACTTTGTATCTTACAGCACTCCAAATCGTTCGGAATGTCGTGTATGTTGCCAAGAAAGCTTTTTTTTTTCTTTTTCTTTTCCCGCCCAGATGGATGGATCGCCAAGCAGGTACCGGGTCTATGGAAAAGCTTAACGACTTGGAACGTTGTTGTTGGTTGGCTGGACGGTCAATTAATCCAAATGCTTGGTTGAACGACTGCCGGCGGCGACGAGATCTATGGATGCCAAGTGCTTCGCTGGCGGTGCATTTTGCGGTCGATGCATCATTTCGCATTTGTGCGACGTAACATCACACAAAATGCATTCCTCGGCTTCGTCGTCGCTTTCGCCTCCTGCTATCTCTCAACAACGCCATCATCTCTTCGACGTCATCAGCGACCCAACTGGTTGAACTACAAATTATGCATGAATCATGCAATCAGTCATCAGTGCCGTCAATGGTCATAATTACTGACGCTCGAGCAGATTGTTATTCAGCAATCCCAGCTGGTCGGATGGCCACTCCGTTCCTAGCACCATCCTCAGTAATATCACTGCGTTATCTGTACGTTCTAAGCCCTGGCAGATCAAGGTCAAGGGTTTACCGAAACTCTCTGGCCTCCCTACTGACGCTGCTGCAGAGCCAGATAGCATATTCCGAAGATATACTGGACAACATCACTACTCTCTCAACAACGTCAGTGTCGACAGCAAACGGAGTTATTCAAGGCCTGTTATACGTTCCAGATCTTCCTACGGATGATCCGTGCCAGAATCTATCATCAACTTATATCCCAAGAAATGTTACGCGTCAAATAAATCTACCGACGACAAATTATAATCTTATCGCTCTCGCACCATGGATCAACGCTAACTGTACGCAATCATATCTCGCCTCAGCCAAGTTGGATCCCATTCGAGGGATGCTGTTCTATCTCCCCGATGACGGCATCGGCCAACCACCAGACGTGGATGACCTCGCCTGGGACTTGGGAGACGGGGGAGCCTGGAAAACCACCAACCGGTATCCAGTCTACGCAATTCCTAGCGTTTCTGGGAAGGAGATGATGAGGCAGCTCAGCTTTTATTCGGGCGATTTATCCCAAGTTCCTTTCAGCGACCAGATCATGTCGGTATACCATCCGAACTCTGCAGATTTCGTACGTGTGTGGACGCAGTTAACGGTGGCTACTGTGTCGACAACACTCCCGCTCTGGGCTTTTATTTTGATAATTCTTGGCGTAATCGTGGCCGTCATCGGCAGTACGTCGTTATTAATGCATTTCGTTCAGAATCGCCGCCGGGCCGCGCTACGTCGACGCGTCATGCGGGGCGAGGTGAACCTGGAGGCCCTAGGCATCAAGCGACTAAGAGTGCCGCTGAATCATATCCAGACCTTCCCTCTTTTCACTTATAATTACGATCCACCACCAATGCCGTCGCCAACATCTTTGAAGTCTCCTCATAAGACAGGACAGATGTCATCCGAAGCTAGCGCGGCGGTCGCAGACGTCAGAAACAGCGCGAGGAGTGAGAAAGACAGCACAGCCATCAACTACCAACCTGCCTGTATCATTTGTTCGGAAGACTTCGAATCCAAGAAGACGATTATACGCGAACTTCCCTGCGGCCACATTTATCACCCGGATTGTATTGATGAGTTTCTGAGTCATCTTAGTTCATTATGCCCTTCTTGCAAAGCGTCGATGTTCCCAGCAGGTCACTGCCCCAAGATTACGAACTCCATGGTGCGGAGAGAATACGGTACAAGAAGGTTAAGATCACGAGGTGCTGTAATACACGTAGATGTTGAGAGGGGTCGCCGGAGGCTATCATCGTGGAGCAGTTCCATGAAGAAGCATATATGCCCTCTAACATCCCCGAAGCGCGAAGAAGCCGTTGACTTGCAAGAGCAGCCGCGGGCCAGCAGAGCAAGTGCCGAAGGGCCGATACGAGATCGCATGGAAGATCTGGTCGTTCCCGTGGATGAGACCAATAGTGACGACGGGCGGCCTCCTTGTAAGTTTGCTCATTACGACAATATGGATAAAAAGCTAACAGGTGAACAGGGAAACGTGCGGCTCTCAAAGTCTTCCCTGGTTTCAGATGACGGTTCGCGATTGGGGTCAAGGTTCAAAAAGGTTTACGGATCGCGGCATCACCTAGCATTGTTTTGGCGTTATGTCGAATTGGAAAGCATATTATATTTCGGCCTCGTGACCTTGAGGAGGCGTTTGCAAAGGGGGCTTCGGTACTTTTTCAGTGACGTCCAGGGCATCTACGGACACTTGGTGGCTTTGGTATATTAGGGAAATGGAATTGCATAAGAAGACTGCGTGGATATACCCAGAACCGACGAGATTGATACATCTTGTGGGATTTTAAAAAGCTTTCCGAAAACTCCTCTTGGCATACAGCGTTTACTTGTACGATGCCTGCTGCTTTGTATTGCATGCATGTGTTCTCGCGTACTGTCGACCCCTGGAACTTGGCAGATCGGAATGCGGCTGCAGGGATTCAGACTGGCCCGTGCCGACTTACATAGCTGCGTAACGACCCACCTTGAACATTCAGCTTCTACAGATGCATCAACGTGAGTGACCAATCTGCTAGCCAGTACGGATTAGTCAAGCGTGGAACTGGGTTTCCTCCCAAACCGGCGCCGCTCCAGGATGAGTAGATCAGCAAGCAGGCACACCAAAGCCGGAGCCCGCAGTCGAATAATCGCTGGTCGCTATGTGCGCGCAACGCGCAGAGGTCCGGAGTGAGGCCGGGGCCGGGGGGCTAAAGCTTTCTTCCATCAGTGCCAAGACGTCGGATCGAGGGCATAAGCTCCTCCTCATCACCCCGGAGTCGGACTCGCATCCAAACCCAAACACGAACCTGGACCTAGACCTGAAAGATGAAGTCATCGACGCGCCGCCGCCGCACAACAATGCGCCGCTCGTGATCTGCTTCCACGGCTCCGGCGAGTCGTGCGCGCCGTCGTGGGACGCGCTGGCTAGGTCGCTTGCTGAGCCGCCGCTCTGCCTAAGGGTGCTGATGTGGGATCGTGGGGAACGTGAACGTGATTTTGTGCCTGCTCGGGCTGCGGCGGAGATGTGGAGGGAGATTCGCGGTGAGGGGCTTGGGGGGCCGTGTGTTCTGGTTGCGCATTCGTATGGGGGGGCTTTTGCTCGGGTGTTTTTGGAGTTGGTTGATGAGGCCCGGGGGATGCGGGATGCGAGTAGGGATAGGGATGTGGATGGGGATGGGGGTGGAGGCGAGGTTGAGATTGAGGTCGTGGGTATGGTGCTCGTTGAGACTGGGCAGGAGGGCGGGCTTGATGCTGAGACCGAGGAGAGGCAGTACAGGGGCCGTGTCTTGGGGACTAGGCCTCTGAGCGTGGTGCGTGGGAACTCGTTGTTGGCGAAGTGGCGGGAGCTGGAGAGTGCTGAGGCTAGTGTGGAGGCTGGGGATGGACCGAAAAAGGAGGAATTGGGGCGTAGGAGGGAGATGATGAGGTTTTGGGATGAGACGGATGAGAAGCTTAAGAAGAGGCAGTTGGATCTTGCGGCGGAGAGGGGGCCGAAGAGGTACGTCCATGTGCCGGATTGCGGACACCATGTTGTGAGGGATCGTCCGGATGTTGTTGCAAGGGAGGTTGCTTGGGTGCTGGAGAACTTGGGGAACAGAGATGGCGATGGAACTGGGGAGGAAGAAGAGAGGGGAGGGGTAGAAGTGAGCAAGATGAAGAAAGGCAATCGAATCTGGGGAAAGATAGTTGCGGCTCTGTTCAATAGGTTGGATAGGTTGAAAGATGATCGTGGATAGTTGTCACTACAGTCTACATGGCATCGGGACTTGGACTCTCTTCCTGCAAGACGAATCATGTATGGTTGGTACGGCGTCCATAAGGTCTGAACATGGTCTCCTACAGCACTGGATACGATATCTCTGGAAAGCCCTGTTGAAATTCCTTTTCATTAAACCAGCTTCACTAGACTGCCATGTCTATCCACTACCTAACCCAAGTAAGTATATGCTCAGCATCAATGTCTGGTCTAGGAGGCCGTATATCCCATGATGCAAATGAGGCATATGTAACTTGAGGATAGTTGACGCCAACTCCTACACTGAGAAGGACTGCCTGTATTTTGAAGATGAAGTTGACGACGACAACGCTTGGTCCCTCCCCATAGACGAGTCAGGATTAGAGCAGCGAGGCCCCTATAAGCCGAAAATGTAAAAGCTTTCCTAGAGGGTATTCCCAAAATTGACCCCTGACAATAAACAACGTAAGGCTATCTCTTCGCCACTAGTTGACACTCGAGGGTGAGCGATGCCAACTGCATAAGCATGGCGACTCTACCCGCTTCATTTTCCTCGCTCGAACGAGTGCAAGAGTCTAAACACATGGCATGTACAACTCTTGGTTAAATTCAACAAAGCATGGCTTCGCCCAATAGAATCATTGAGCTTTCGTCGATAATCGCGAAGGAGGCCGCAATTAGGCATCAATGTCTTCCTCGTTGAGAATAAATAATAAAAGGGAGGTTCGAGGCTCGACAATGCTCTTGATTAATCTGTATTGGAGAATGACACGAGGAACTTGGGACGTACCTCGAACGCTAAAGTTTCTAAAGCATGCACGTGTCGAATTAGATGCGTTAGGTACATATTACTCGGAAGTGGAGTTATCTACTACTAAATCTACTTACATTCATACACCGCTCCAGCAGGAAGCATCTGGCGGGATCAATCTGTTCCTTCACTTGATACCTATATACTACATGCGTCAGGAGGTATGATGATACGGTCGTTGTAAGAAAAGAAGGTTTACTTCGTACAGTCAACGACTCAAGACTCAAGTCTCAAGTATCCGTATGTTCGTATGTACGCCATGGGTGGAGAAGTGATCTGCAGGGTATCCCTGACCCAGGCTAATTAGCGACGGGTACTTCGTACGAAGTAAAGAGTTGGAGGTTAGCTGCCGAGTAGCCGGGCAACCCCGGCAGGCCCTGGCCAAAATAAATGGTACAGGTTGCAGAACCTACATTCTCTCACCAAAATGCAAACGACAATTATACAGCTTAAACTATGTTTAAAAACATGAAAAAATAAAATCAATACAGACAGGGCTCTACAATACGTATAACACGCCTTTGTATGTAATCTCTCCCATTGCGTTGTGTTGTAAAATAGCATTGAAGTTGGTGTATTTGGGCGAGATTTGGAGCGACTGCCATTTATTTTGGCCAGGGCCTGCCCGGGTACCGACATTCCTGACATTGTAGAGGCTGAGAGGTATTTGATATTTGATACTATGTATTTGATATGATCCCAGTCGACGCCAAGCAAATATCTTTCATTTCTCGTCACATATTTTCATCCTTTCTGCCATCTGTTTCACTAATGCATATTGTCAGATCCAACCAACATTTATCTGACATCGTCAGCTGTGCTTGGCTGCTGCATACACTGCCTGTATTGGTAATGCATCCTTACCTTTATCCATACCAGTTGACGGGGCCGGGGCGAGAGACATCCATCATCTCTCCATGTTCAGCGAAAATGTCGAATGGCAGATTCAACATTCTCCTCACGAAGCCATAATGGCTATTTTCCGTCGGAAAACACGCGTCCTTGCCTCACTACTTTTAGTACTTTCACTATATCTCCTAGTCGGACTCATCCCCGAACATCGCGACACCCTCTTCGGCTTCACCTACGTTAGGACGAGCTATGACTGGTCCAAGCAGCCATTGAGGTATCCAATATCAGAGTATACGCCATTGCCGACCGGCAGACCTCTACCATTACCTAAAGTACAGTATGCATTCGCTACCGATACGAGTCCAAAGGGCACCGCGAGGGAGGCCGTGCTGGCGAGTCGGCGCGCCGAGGTAAAAGACGCGTTCGTAAAGAGTTGGACAAGTTACAAGGCTGTTGGTTTTGGATATGATGAGTTGATGCCTGTGTCCGGAGAGGGGACTGATACACCAGGGTTCGGGGGATGGGGCAGTACGCTCGTCGACTCCCTTTCGACACTTTGGATCATGGGTCTCAAGGACGACTTCTACGAGGCTGCCGCCGCAGCTGTCACGATTGACTGGGCCGTCACGAAGGATAGTTCCTGCAACTTTTTCGAGACTACTATTAGGCACCTGGGTGGGCTGTTGGGTGCGTACGACCTGAGTCTGGAGACAGCATTACTCGAGAAAGCCATCGAGCTCGGCGATATGTTGTATTTCGCATACGACACACCGAATCACATGCCCCCTTTCTGGCTTGACTTCTCCGACGCCAAGCACGGCGATCAGGTCGCCGGCAACCATGATCCTTCAGCATCTGTCACATCGTCGTCCCTCGAATTTACAAGATTGGCGCAACTGACTGGCAACGACAAATACTACGATGCCATAAATAGAGTGACGTTGGTCCTAGACGAATGGCAGAACAAGACGGCATTGCCCGGCATGTGGCCTACCTACTTCGACTTTGCTCAATTACAACTTGATAGCGACAATAGCTTCACGCTGGGCGCGCTGGCTGATAGTCTCTATGAATACTTGCCCAAGACTTTCGCCATCCTGGGCGGGCTCGAACCCATTTACGAGAAGCTTTATCGTGGGGCTATGGACACGGTGATAAATAACCTGCTATTTCGACCCATGACACCAGACCAAGACGACCTGCTCTTCACTGGAAATGTGTATGTCTCGTCGGATATTGGACCACATCTGACCGCGGAAGGGCAGCATCTCGCATGCTTTGTAGGAGGAATGTTTGGACTCGGGAGCAAGCTGTTCAACATCCCCGAGCACCTCGAGATCGGGGAGAAGATTACGAGGGGCTGCGTGTGGGCTTACGATGCGATGCCTACCGGCATCATGCCCGAGATCTTTAATCTTCTCAAGTGCCCCACGCTCGACCCGTGCGAATGGGACGAGGACGAATGGGAGAATGAAGCCAATACGCAGCTTGCTAAGGGATTTAAAAATGCGCGTGACCCGCGCTACCTTTTAAGGCCCGAGGCTATCGAGAGCGTGTTCTTGATGTATCGCATGACCGGCAACACCGAGTATCAGGAGATGGCGTGGAGGATGTTCCAGGCAATTCGGAAGGCGACTGAGACCCCCTTGGCTTTTTCTTCAATTCAATCCGTCAGAGAGGTTGATACCGTGAAGACGGATTCAATGGAGGTAAGTGTTCATGATAATTGTGACAGTGTTCCGAGTCTTGACTGACATATATTACAAGAGTTTCTGGTTGGCCGAGACACTCAGATACTTTTACTTGATATTCTCTTCGCCTGACCTTATAAACCTGGATGAATACGTCTTGAACACCGAAGCCCATCCTCTTAAACGGCCTAGGTGAGGGACATTAGAGGTGTGTTGACATTGAAGTAAGCGGATGCTACGTGAGTAGGTTGTGAGGTGTATATACGCCTGTGATCGGGAATTCGGAAAGGCTGCTTGTGGGATGCGGCTTGCCGGATTCCTTCCGGCTAGGCGCGGCGGTGAGACTCGCCGAAGGAGGGTGAGCGGTGATACTTCGAACCCGGCCATTTGAAGTGCAAATGATTAATGACCAAGACTGTGCATAGAAGATTATGAGGCGTCAGCAAGGATAGACAATAGTAATGCTACGATAGATTTAATGATAATAATACCTGATGGACTTTCCAAGTTGGATCATGCCTGGTACACCGGATCGTGCGTAGAATGCCGGGGGCGGTTGGCCGGGCTGCCTCCGCGACAGAGGAGGTGATGCAATGAGCTTCTTGCCGCTCAGAATTGGCAAGAATAGAAACAGCCGTTGTGACTCGCACTCTTGCATCTGATTGTTTTATCTTGGCTTTTACCATCTTCGTCATCCGCCAGCTCCAGCAAGGACATCCGCTTGCGAGGTAGGACGGCTGAGTATACCTCCCTTGAACCTTTCCAGGTGACTCACCTTAGGCTCAAAGCCGATTTGCACCTCCATCACGATGTTCCGAGGTTTGGCTAAAGTGCACTACTGGGCACGTTGTAGATTACATGCATCAGATGGAAATCGGTCAATCGCGTTCAAGGTGGGATCGGTGCTACTTACTTTAGCGGCATAGGCATTAGCATATAGCACTGAGATGCTGAGATAGTGTTCGATACCTATCCTCATACATCTACATACTTGGCGCTACCTCCAATTGTCACTTTGAACTAACGGCGACTATCCGTACCTAACCCAGCTAAGGGCCTACTGATTCTCATACACACCTTGAAGTGCATGATTTGAATAAGCTTAATTTGACCGAATCGCGACTTGAGTGTTTTCAGTGAAAAAGCCATGCTATAGATCATCGAAATCTCATGTTGCAGTACTATGCAGAGACGGTATGTGCAGGCCCGACAACCATTGCACAGCCACAGCCACCGTGAATTAGCGCTAATCTGACCCTGCCGAAGACTCCGGACTTGGTATTTTCATGTTCTTTCTACCCTATCAACCTTACATATCTAATATCTACATCGTAGTATGACAGGCATCGTTGGGTGTTAGGTGTAAACGCAGCTCCTAGGTTCCACGACATTCCCTTTTGTCCTCTCAATTATCAGCTAAAACTCGATTTTGAATACTTCGAGAGGAACTCACGCGCCACCTTGCAGCTGCATAATCTCACCAGGGGAAAAGACACGGAACGAACCTGAATAGCCCAAACTGTCTTGGGCTTCGCCACAGCTACAAGACCTTAGGCCACAATTACTAAGTAGCTTTCCCACATCTGCCACCATTCACAGAATCCTCATCTCCCTTTTCTTTTTGCTGGTGTTGCCATGCGAACGGTAATGTACAGTATTGAAGCCATTGGGTGGCTCCTGTCAGGCAACCCGTAATATCCAAGAATCCTATTACGCCCTTCGTCGTGATAATGGTTGCTACGCTTCTCATCGTTGAGATTATAATTTCGTTGCGAACGATACTTCGTGGCTAAGAACGACCATATTTGCATGTTCATCACTTTACATTTAGGGCATCACGCCCAAGGTGAGAATCGCGTTTAGAGTGCTGACCTAGGTGTAGTTCCTATCTAGCAGCTAAGGTCCGATAATGAACTCACAACCTCATCGCCTCATGTGTTTGAGTGGACAGAAACATTTTCACTGCTCTTCGGCTCATGAAATCCGACTGTAGAGACGGGCGTAGCTTTTCTCTTTTTCTTTTTCCAACGCCCTTATTGTATAGCGTTTTCTCAAGGCTCCAGCGAGTCCATTACGTGAAGCCGGTTGCATCAAGCATTTATACCCAATCTCCAAAATTTGCGTCTAGCTACTATGCCCCGCAGCCCAACGACCACTGCCACCCTCTTGATCCTCTCTCAGCTTCCCGATCCCACGCCCTGCCAGTGGTTCAGAGGGCTGATATCGAGGCGTTCACAATAGCTGTCCCAAGTGCTCGGACGAACTGATGGAGTCAAGAAAGCGGTTCATGAGCTGCGTAATGTGATGCATAGTATCTCGATCACGGGCAGACCGACCTGGAATAAAATCTCCTCGGCAACTGGGCTGAGGCTGCTGAGGTCGAGGTCGGAAGTACGTCAACGCCTTATACCTTGTCAGCATACCTATTGCACCTCTCACCTTAACTACCCCGCTTCCGAGTTGGGTTGTAATCACCATATTCCGTACACAAATTTCTCATACCAGAACACAAGAGAGCCATCAGTCCCTGAACGAAGGCACCAACGCTTGCTCTCTATCCCCGAACCCTGCCGATACCATTCCCTACTGGTTAGGTCAATGGAAACATTATTTTTTCTCAAGCTCTGAGAAAGTTCGAAGGGTGGGTTCTTCATGGTGTGTGGCTCGGCGCGTTGCTTACAGCGTTGTCACCGTCACCGCACCAAGGACATAGGACAATACACCAATACCCATCGCCAACTCTACACCAGGACAATCGTGGCTTTTAAATTCGATCAAGACCCCGAACCCACTGTTCTATCCTTTCTAATAATGCCATTATCTTATCGAAAAGTACCGCGCAGACTCGATATATTATAACCCCTATACGCTGATGAGCACCTAACCCCACCCTTCGTCCTCATCGCTCTCTACCTTCTGCTCTTTCGACGCAGGTAATAGTCCGACGCTGTCTTCGGGGGCGCGGTCCTCATAACGAATCACAATGAACAACTTCCATGACTCGACCAGGCCGTCGGGGTCTTTCGACCCCAATTCTGGTCTTGCTGGTCTACCTAAGATCTATTCTGTTCTTAGCACTTGCGTTTTCCTCGATTCCTTAAACACAAATGCGAATGTGCTGGGAGGTAGGTGTGAAATCAATCTATTGCCAGTACTCATTCAGTCAGCTGACATGACCATTAGGTACAGCTGTCGCCACGCCCGAGTTATATTTCTCAACGCTCGCGATGCAACACGGTCCGCTTTCTGGGAACCAACAGGGCCCTTGGAATTCCAGTCAAGTTTCGACCGCTCGCGACAAGGAGTGTCGGCCACAGTGGCAGTTACTAAGCTGGTTGATTCGGAAGACAGATAACTATCACCAAGAGCTACAGCGATGCAGCGGCCAAGACGTACCCGCCGACTTATTGTCATGGTTGGCTAAATACCCTCAGCCCAGCGACATCAGAAAAGTCGGTCTACGCACGCTGGGAGACATATTCCAGAAAAGCCGCGATGCCAACTTCGACGAGATCCTCTGCGCCGCAATCGTTTTGCGTGCTACCGTCGATAAGAGCAATCCGTTTGGAGGAGTAGTCGAGGCTGCGTTCGCCGGATGGGGAAGTTTGGCTTCGCTGACCTTGACTAACCGGGAAGCTCTCGATGTAGCATTCAAACGATTGGCAAAACTAGACAGCCCCTTGTCTGGGGCCGCCCAACCAGACTGGTCTCGCGATCTATCTGGATCACCCGTTCTGGGAACTGGGACCGGATTCACAAACCCCCCTTGCTACCCGTCCTTTGTGAACGATGACTCGCTATCTGATAATCCTACATATGAGGCTTCAAACTACAACATGGCAGGAAACGACATGTGGCTGTCGACTTCGGGTCTCGGCTGCATTTCAGGTGTGGCTGGGTATCCGGCACCCCGTCCTCAAAGCCAACCTCATCCGCCCAGTCCGTACGATGCGTACGGCTCCGGAGACTACGTAGCCCATCCAACGATGAATACGAATCTTCAATTCATGAACACCATGGAGTCATACTCTCACCAACCCGACCCTGGTCAAATGTACAGATCCTCACAGTCCTATCTTCCCGAAGCCCAGTTTGATATGGCAGACCTGGACCGATCATCACCTTTTATTGTCTTTATGACTTTCCTAGACGGTATGTATATCATATACGTGTCTCAAGGTTGGCTGCTAATCGAGTGCTAGGTTTCATGGAGCTCGGTGACTTGCTCACCCTCTTCTCGCACACAGGCTCGACTTCGTTTCAATGGTCTAATCTACCTCGTACTCACAATGCTCGGGCTGCCGAGAACGAGTTCTTCATGATGGCCGAACGATCCCTCTTTGGTCCCCTGGAAGAGTCACAGCCGAAGCGAGATCCACTCACAAGAGCGATGATCTCAAGCACTCGGTCGCTGGCATCACTTGGTGGTTTGCCCTCAATGACTAGTATGGTCGATTATATGATCCACCTCGGAAGAGTAAGTCTCAGCAGTCCTTGTTGCTGCCGCTTATCGATAGACCAGACTAATCGTCGTTAGAATCTCCTCCCAAATGTTGAAGCGTTTCGCAATTTCGCTCGGGACGTATTGAAGACTTGCCCCAGAGACTCGAGGCCAGATCGATTAAAAAGACACCTGGGACATTCCGGCTCTAATGAGGTCCCGGAGCGGTACATAGATGAGATAGCAGCAGACTTTTGCGGCGCATACTACCCGGCGCACCTATTTCACACACAGGCTTCCGAGTCAAGGAGCAATCGAGCGCACCAACCCACGTTGCTTACAATCCCCTCACAAGCCAGCCGAAGTCAGCAGGTGCCATCTATCATCAATTCGTCGGAAAGTAACGGCCAGAGTCACTTGGATAGCAGCACCGATGCTTCCACAGTATGTGAATCGTTCGCCAACTCTCCTGCTCCATCTGGTTACGGGGTACCACATGTTCCCGGCACTATATACTGCGAGTGCGGCTCGGGCTTCAAGGGCAAGCATGCTCACACACACCTATCTCGACACAAGCGGAGACATAAGGAGACCGACAAGTATATAAAATGCCCTTACTGCAACAAGATATTTGCCCCTTTGCGCACCGACAACATCACGACACATTGCAAAAACATCCACCATAAACCTCCTCCTGGAAAAGGGAGGGAGTACTGGGCATCGCTGGTTTTGTCGAAGTCTCCCTCTGTGCCTTAACATGGCTAATCCGCTTGCACTCCGAGGTGCTCGAATTCAAATGCTACTCTACGACTTCACATACTCACAGACGTACATCCACATACATGTCCTTATTGCACACACCACATCTTTCATCCAAAGCTGCACGAACATTACACATCAAAATCCCCTTCCTCATGCCTTTCACAAAACCCTCACCGCTGGACGATGTTATGACTTCATGATTGATACCCTTACTTATTGTTCATACTATTTTCTCTTCTTGGTTCCCCTATTATATACCCCATTTCCTCAGGGACTTTTTGCGATAGGCGTTGCGGTTTGGAGGGCTACGTTCTCGGTTGGCATCACAGAGGAGTCACACAGCACAGCACAGCACAGGAAACACAGTACTGGTTCACTTGAGACTACATGAAGGAGTAAAATGGTTTCACGATAGAAGGGTCTTGCGATTGTCTATATCAATCAGGCGACATGTTCTGATTCTCAAGATATCCATGGGCTTGATGTGTCGTGGCTCGACATCCTTAAAGAGTATTTCGAGGTGTATCGTTCCCATCTATATATGTACTCCATGCTTTTCGTATAGATAGATAGATACGTATGTATGAACGCGCCTCTACGAGATGATTGAATCCCTTCGCAGAGCAGATAGCCGTGTCAGAATCTACCGTTTTATGCCATTTCCTCGCCACCTATGATTATGAATCCCAGTTCCATACGAATAAATCGGCCCGTCTTTTTCGAATCCCGATTCGTAAGTAACAGTACGTTTGCTGCCAAACAAGTTTGGACGTCCATAGGTTACCTGCCTACCTTCATTCCCAGAACGTCTACTCCCATCAACTTTTCATCTGCACATTGACCCTCCAACAAGCCATAAAACCACCCTGCAACCTCATCACCCACGCACCCGCTCACTCACTCACTCCTCCTCCCCCTCCTCCCCATCACTCTCCTCATTCTGGCGAAAAACAACCTTCTCGCAAAGCTGGAGGCACTTGCGCACAGGCAAGCCGACAACATTATCCACAGCGCCATCGACCTTCTCGATCAGCAGAGCGCCGCCCAGGCCCTGGACGCCGTACCCGCCGGCCTTGTCGACGCCCTCGCGGGTGCGCACGTACGCGTCGATGACGTCGTCGGGCAAGCCGTCCAGCTCGCGCGCGAACAGCACGCGCGTCTCCTCGACGTGCGTCGCGGCGCTGTAGCCCGGGTGTCGCGCGTCGGGCCGCGGCGCCACGCAGCACACCGCCGTCAGCACGCGGTGCGCCCGCGTGTCGCGCAGGTGTCGCAGCATGCGCGCGTGCGACGCCTCCGACACGGGCTTTTCGAGGATCTGGCCCTCCCGCGTGACGATCACCGTGTCCGCTGCGATTACTAGGTCCGGGTCCTTGCTGCGCCGGCGCCGCTCGTCCTCTTGCTCCGCTGCATGTTCTGAGCCGGCGGATGAGGATTGCGCGGTCGCGGCTTCGCTGATTAGCGCGGCGTATACGTCTAGCGCTTTTTGGGTCGCGGTCGCGGATACGTATTCGTAGGGCCCTAGCTCGACCTTGGAGAGGTCCTCGGGCTTGGTGCTAGGCCGGATCTCGAGATTGGGCAGGCCTAGTTGCGCGAGCAGGGTTCGGCGGCGCGGGGAGGCGGAGGCGAGGATCACGCGGTGCGTTCGCATGTACTTTAGGATCGGCAGGTCGAGGAGGGCGCCTGGGGGTGGAGGGGGGCGCCGGGCTTGTTGCGGCTGGGGCGGCGGTAACGAGTGCCCTGGCTGCTTGGTTCGAATTGGGAGGCCTTGGGTGTTGTGCTCGAGGGCGGCGGTCTCGTAGTCGGGGGGCGGGTCGGAGGGAGTGGGTTCAGGGGGCGGTGGTTGTTGTTTCTTCTCGTCCATTGTGGGATTGGATGGTTGAAGGTTGGAGTTTAAGGGGTAGGGGAGAAAGCTGTGAGGTAGATTGGGAGGAGCAAGACTGAATATAGAACAGGGAGGGATAGCTAGCCGCCTTCTTAGTCTCGAAACAGATGGTTGTGAAAGCTGGATGGAGGTATTGAAGCTATTGAAGTCAACGGAATAAAGAGTTTCAATATTGTCAATTGGTGGGATCTATGTATAATGCAGGTCCAGGTAAAGCTGCGTCACAGGCTCGTCTAGGGAGGGGTAATACAGCGGTACGGTACCTAGACTGAGTCCTCGTGGCTCAGCTGAGGCTGGAATTAATAGGTTGAAGCTTCTTTTGACAGGCAACGATAGACAGGGGTATGCCGTCATGGTATCGGTGGGGGCGGAATGTCACATGCGTGTCCTTACCCTAGTAGACGAGATGCTCATTCCTATTCTGCCATTTATAAAGTCGAAAGATAGACCTCATCATTGG
The DNA here is from genome assembly GCA_022984935.1 of Hypoxylon sp. NC1633. Classification (NCBI taxonomy): domain Eukaryota; kingdom Fungi; phylum Ascomycota; class Sordariomycetes; order Xylariales; family Hypoxylaceae; genus Hypoxylon; species Hypoxylon sp. NC1633. Next base: position 307,496 of record JAJLYQ010000035.1, on the reverse strand, counting down.
ACGCATCATTGAAGTCGCGACCCGATCCTGCGTCCCGATATCGTAGACAAGTCTACATTTGCTGGAAAGATGTGCGCTGCCGGGATCTCTGCTCTCGACAACCACCGCAGACCAGCAGCATCTCGTTCCATTTACCAGCATTCGTCTCATGTCTTCAGATACCTGGCTTAGACGTTACACGAGCAGAGTTTGTTGGGACATTGACTACCTGGGTAGCTGAAAGCATAAGTATCACGGAGGCAGAGTTAGCCCTTACATAAAAGTCGTTAAAGGCTCCGGCCGTTATTTTAAGCGAGTCTATAATACCCTCAACATGTCAGAGCCACGGTCCAAGTCACCTCAGGATGGTGAGAACGGCCAGGCATCGATGGCGCAAGACGACAAGCCTCGCCTGACAGAGGAGGAGAAGAAGCAGAATCATATCGCCTCCGGTATTTATACCCACGCAACATTCTAGGAGTGCTTGCCTTGCTAAAGCTGGCGGGGCAGAACAAAAGCGCAGGGAGGCTATCCGGGCTGGCTTCGACCGTCTCTGCGAACTTGTACCCGGTTTGGAAGGTCATGGGCGTTCCGAGGGTTATGTTTTGAAAGAGACGGTCAAATATATAAGGGAGCAGCTTGCTAGGCGTCGTGAGTTGGTCGAAGCAGCCGAAGCGCGAGGGGCCGTAGTCCCGGAACATTTAAAAGAGCAAGTTGCTTTTATTTCTTACCTTCTCACTCATGCTGACTGATGTCTTCATTTTAGGCCGCTCAAGATCCTGGACAGAATAGAATCGCTACAGAATGAATCGCAGGAGAAGACCAAGCAAGATGGCACGGGGAAAGGTCAAGAACTGGAGGGCTACGAGAGTTGAGAGGCTGACACGGAAATCATTATTTTGATTATTAGCGGACACAAGATTAGTTCAGTAGGAAAGATTCAATAATCATTATTGGTACGACTCAGCTTTACTTCTAAGAAGATGGGCCAATTCATCCGGCATCATTTCCTGTATCTTTTTTGAAATTGTGCCGCTGTCTAACCCTTTCATATCAACCGTTATTGAACCATTCTGAACCTGATTTGGGCCCACAGTAACAATAACACTATAGCCTTTGGACCTAGCCTCACGCACCTTGAGCCCGAGACTTCGTTGGCTATCGTCCATGTCTATTGTCAGTTGAGAGGGGTTTACGACGGGGCCATTGGCTGAACCATCCTGACCCATGAGGATATCTTGGGCTGATCTAGCTAACTCTACTACCGGTTCACTGTCGTTGACGGTGACTATCATTACCTGTCTCGGGTTCAACCAGAATGGCCACTTGCCATTGTAGTGTTCGATTAATAGGGCCATCAGTCTCTCCACCGAACCCAGGACAGCTCTATGTATTAAGACCGGCGTGACAAGATCAGATTCGGCTAGTTTCTCCGGGTCTGTCGTGATTTCTCCTCGTCGCTCAAAATCAGGCGCCGGAGCCTGGTAGCCTAAATCGAACCGTTTTGGCAGTTGGAAATCTAGTTGTATCGTAGCTGTTTGGTGTTCCTTGCCATCAGAGTCTCTTAGAATGATGTCGATCTTGGGACCATAAAAGGCACCATCGCCTTCGTTTAGAGTCCATTCTTGACCAGACGCATCCAGAGCTCTCTTCAGAGCATTCTCTGCACCCTCCCACTCTTCGGCGGTTCCGATGTAATGGTCTGCCGGCCGTGTCGACAACGCTAATCGATAAGGACCGAGTTTAAAGGTCGAGTAGACGACGCGCACAAAGTCGAGAGTTTTCCGGATCTCGTCCTCGATTTGTATGGGACGACAGAATATGTGACCGTCATCTTGGTGGAACCGTCGTACCCGCGTCAAACCACTCAGAGCTCCGGATACTTCGTTTCGGTGCAGGGGGGAAAAGTCGGCGTATCGGATGGGCAGGTTTCGGTAGCTTCGTCGTTGAGATGCAAAGATCAGGCAATGGCCTGGGCAGTTCATGGGCTTCAAGCCGTACTCGTCCTCTTCGTCGCCAGGTTTTGAACTATCGCTTCGGGAAGGCGATGTGCTGGTTACCGTGTACATATCATCGCTGTAGTTTTCCAGGTGACCAGACTTTCTCCACAGTGACTTCTTGTAGATGGTGGGCGTAATAACCTCGTCGAATCCGTACCGTACATATTGCTTTCGCAGAAACTCTACGAGGCGATTAAAAATGCGGGCGCCGTTAGGCAACAGTATAGGCGACCCAGGACTGTATACGGAGGTAGTGAACAGCTCTTGCTGGACGCCTAATTGTCGGTGATCTGCACCTGGTTTCGGTGGGAGTTTGGAGGTTGCGTGCGCATGCGACGAACAGCTTTGGGGCGACGGGTATTGGTATTTAAGGGATGGTGACTGGGTTTTTTTTGTTGGAGGCCGCCATCTCGATACACGAGGGCATATGTTCCTCACTACCCGTCGAGAGAACATGCCGTCAAACGATCATTCCAACCATGACCGGACTTTTCGAGGCTTCAAGAATAGCGATAAAAAAAAAACCGAAAGACCTCGAGAGAATTTGATTGGTGAATAGATCTAAGTTGGGGATTGGACAGGGTTCCCCAGCTAGTCGCGCTAGTCCGCGTTCAAGATAAAGTACCTGTCACGCTACACGCAGTAAAAGATCTGATTAATGGAACGTTAAAAGGCCGTATTTTAATGGATCAGTAGATGGTTGATTCAAGTGTGTAGGAGAAAGAAAACTTTAATCCAAGGTTAAGTTATAACTTAAGGTTATATAATTAACCAGTTAATTTACAGTTATTATGTAATACACCCCTTTAAATAAAGCTTAAAAGTAAATTTAGTAAAATCTTATATATTTTATTACTTTATATAATTTAACTTTTTAATTAATTTAAAAAAGCTTATTAATTTTAAAACTTTTAAAACTTTTATATAATATTTTTAAATATCCTTACTTTAATACATTTTTTTAAGTTTTTTAAGCTTATTTACTTTTTAAATATTAAAAATTTTATATATAATAAGGCTTTTATAAATCCATCCGTTATTATATTCGTTATAAGCTTATAATTAACTTAAATAACTTTTTTTTAAACTTTTTATTTAAATTAATAATTATAAATATTTATATAATATAATTTAATATTAAATTTTTTAATATTTTTATTAATTAATTTTATAATTTATTAATTATTATAATTAATATATATATTAATTTAATTTAAGTTTACATTTAAGGCTTTAATTAAATGTTTTATAAATATAGCTTTTTTAATAACTTAAGTTAAAATTAAAAGCTTAACTTTTATAATAAAAATAATAATTATATTTTATTTATTTACTTACTATTTTATAAAATTTTTAAATAACTTTATAACGTAAGTTTAAAAACTTTTATAATTTAATATATTATTTATAAAGAAAGCATTATTAATAACTTAAAATTCATTTTTTTTATTAAAGTATAATAAAAAATGCCGTATATAATAAAGGTATAAAATTATTTTATTAATAATAATATAATGTAATAAATTTAAATTATAATTATAATAAAATAATTTAAAATAAGTAAAACTTATATTAAGCTTAATTATTATTATAAAATATAAAATAAATTTAATTTTACATTAATATTAATTTATTAATTTAAGTATAATTATTTTTTTATAAAATAAAAGCTTTTTTTTACTTATAAATATATTATAATTAAATCGTATTATAAATTATTTTTAAACGTTAATTAAATTAACGATCTTTTTAAAATAAGCCGTTTAATTAAATTAAAATAACCGTTTAAAATAATTTTAAATAACTTTTATATTTAAAAATTATTAGGAATTATAACCGCCGGTAAAATTATACCGCCTTTTTAAGTTAATTATTACCTTTTTAATTAAATACTTTTTTAATTTATAATAAGTTATTATTATATTATTAATATAAATAAAAATTAAAATATTATCTTTTTTAAATATATAAGGTTTAATTAAAATAAATTAAAAGTTTAAATTAATAAAAGTAATAGTTAACTTTTTTTATTATAATAAAAGAAACTTTTATAATTTATAAAAGGCTTTTAAAATTTTTAAGATTTTACCTTTTTTTTAATAACTTAAAAACATTTATATAAATATATTATAATTTATTTTAATGTTAATAAAAGTGTTAATAACATTATATTATTTAAGCTTTAAATTAAAATATACTATTATAATTATTATTATATAAAACGATCTTTTAATTAAAATTAAAGCATAAATTTACTTTTAATTCCGTATTTATTTATTACTTTACATTATAAATTATACTTTACATTTAATAAAACAGTTATGTTTATTTATTTTATATATATATATTTACATATAATTAAAAATTTAATAATATTTAATAATAAGATTATTTTAATTTATAATTTTTTAAGTACGTATTTTATAATAACTTTTTAAGTATTCCTTTTTTACCTTTTTAAATAAAGGCCTTAAAAAATAATTATAAAGCTTTTTAACGTTTTTAAAAATTAAAGGTAAATTTTATTAATAAATTTTATTTCTTTTATATAACTTAATTAACAGTAATAAATTAATTAAGGTATAAACTTATATATTTTTTTTAAAATAATATAACCGGTATAAAAATTAAACTTTATTTATAACTTTACCGTTAATTTTACTTATTTTTACTTTAATTTATTAATATTAAACGTAATATATTAAAGTTTTAAAGCCTTTTTTTATATAAAAAAACTACTTTTATAATTATCTTTTATTAATTAAATTAAAGCTTTAATAAAGGCATTAAATGAGGTTTATAATAATATAAGTAATAATTTAAATTATTTTTTTATATATATAAAGTAATTAATTTTTAAAAAAAGGTTTAAATTTTAATTTATAATAACTTTATTTTCTTAAATTATTTTAAGCTTTTTATTTTAAATATTTATTTTATTAAACCTGTTATTTTTTAAATTTTTTAAAACAATAAAGCTTATTTTATAAGTTTTTTTATTAATTTAATAAATTAATTTAAATAAAACGTTTAACTTTTTTATAAAAATATATAATAAGTTATTTTTTAAAATCTTTAAAGATTTTAAAAAAAGCTTATATTTATTAAATTATACATTTTTAATATATATTATTTAATTAATAAATAAATTTTAAATCTTATAAATATTTATAAAATTATATTTTATAAAATAATTAATTTATACTTTAAAATTTAACCATTAAAAGCATTATTTTTTTTATATATTATATTTAATAAAGCGTAAATTTTATAATTAAAAACCTTTAAATACTTTTAAAAAAACTTTTTAAATTCCTTAATTATACCGTTATAATAATTAATATAAATGTAAAATTTCTTATAAAATAACTTTTAATAATAATTATACTTTAAAGTATAGTTATAAAAGTATATAATAGTTTTATATATTTTTATTTATAAAGTATATAAAAGTTTAACGTTAATATATATAACTTTAACTTTATTTTTAATTACACTTTTTAAGTATTTAATAGTTTTATTTTAAATTTAAGTATAAAATATTAAAAGGTTAAATTTTATACTATTATTATAACTTTAATTAATAATAACTTTCAATTAAATTAACTTACCGTTATATTTTTAAACTTTAAGTTTAAAACTATAACTTTATAAAATTTTAATAAAATTTTTAAAGCAAATTAATATAATTAAAGTTATTTTATTATTAAAATAATAATTAAATAAAAAGCTGTTTTAATAATTTATAATTAATAATAAATACTTAATATTATAATTATTTAACTTTATTAAATATAAATTAATAATAAGGTATTTTTTAAGCTTTTTTTTTAAAATTTTAAATTAATAATTAAATATTTTTTTAAGTTTTAATAAACTATAATTATCGTATTTAATAAGTATAAATCCTTTAATTTTTACCTTTATAAAAATATAAATTAAATACTTTAAAAGTTATAATCTTTTATAATTTATACGTAAATATTATAATTATTTAATGTTTAATTTAAGTGGTTTTTTAATATAATTATTAAAAGCTTAATTATAATAAAAAAATTTAACTTTTAATAACTTAATAAATATATTTTCGATTATAAATTAATCGTATTTATTAATTAACTTATATAAAATAATGCCGTTTAAACGTTATATATAAGTTTATAATTTTTAAATATCTTATTAATAATTAAACTATAATAAATATTTAAAAAATATTAAATTATAAATAAAATTTTTATAATAAACCACCCTTTATAAAGTTAAAATTTTAAAGCTTTCCAGCTTTATAACTTTTATATTAATATCTTTATAACTTATAATAAATATAAAATTATTACTAATATAAATATACTTTTTAAAAAATGTTAACTTATATCGTTTAAACTAAAATAATTAATTAAAAATATATATTATAAAACTTAAATTTAAAATAATAAAATTCTTAAATAAATAATTAAAAATAATAAAGAAAAACATAAAAACATTAGTATAAAAAATATTAAATTTAATAATATAATAAAAAAAGCGTTATCGTTAAAATAATTTATATTTAAGGTAATTATAATATTTAAAATAACGTAAAAACTATAATTACTTTAAGTAATTATTATTTTAATATTTTTAAATAATTAATTATTTTTTTTAAATTTAATATAATTAATTTATATTTTTTTTACCTTTTATTTAAACTTTTTATTAGTTTTTATTTTTAGGTTAATAAAAGTTATAAAAGTAAACCTTTAAATTTAATTAAAAAATATAAGATTTAATAATATATAATAATAATATTAAATATTATAAAAGCTTTTATAAACTTTATATATATTACTTTTATTTAAAGTTTTAAAATTATTTTTATCGCCTTAAATATTAACCCGTTAACGCTTAAATAAACGCTCTTAGTTTTTATTTTTACTTTTACCGGTTTTAACTTATTTTTTAATAAATATATCCTCCATTTTAACATTAATATTATTTCTTTTATTATTATAAATAATAATAAAAAAACCCTTAATTATTAAACATAAAGTTATTTTAATTAAAACTATACGTTTTTAAAATATAATTTTAACTTTAAATGTTTTTAAGATATTATTTTAAAGCTTTATATAATAAATACTTTTAAAGTTTTTTATTTAATTAAGTATTATTTAATTTAACGTTTTATATAAATTTATAAATTAAAAATATAAAACGGTAATTTAAGGTAAATTTCTTTTTTTAATGTTAATTAAAGCTTATTATTATATAATTATTTACACGTTTTAATCTTTAAATAATTATAAAAATTACTTTATAATTTTAATATATTAATTAAAAACTTAATTTTTAAACTTTTAAAAAATAATTTATAAACCACTTTATAAATTAATATATTAAATATAAAAATCCTTTTAAAAATTATAATATACGCCGGTATAGTTTCTTTAAATAATAATAATTATTTACGTTTTAAATATTATTATTTAATTTTATTATTTTTTATAACTTTAAAACTTATTCTAATATATTTTTTAAGCTTTAAAATAAAAATTACAACTTTTAAACATTATATTTAAAACATTTATAAATAATAATAATACTTTATTAAAACTATTAAATATAATTATATATAAACCTTTTATTTATATTATTATCGTTATAAAAACACTTTTTTTATAACTTTATAATTAAGGTTTTATTAAATTTTTAAGCTATATATATAAAGGCTTATTATTTATATTAACCTTAAGAAAATTTATATAATTTTAAATATTATAACTTTTAATTTTTATAATAAAAATATAAAACCATTTATTTCACTTAAATAAAAAATTAAAATATATTATCTTTTAAATAATAAAATTAATAGTAAAATTTAAAGCTATAATGTTTTAAATATAATATAAAAAAGGTATATTTTTAATTTTAATAATAAAATATACAATAAAATATATATATAGCTTCAATTATAAATGTATATTTTCTTATATTTAAAAGCTTTAAATATTTAAATAAATAAAACTTTTAATTATTATATTATATGTAATAAAAAATCTAATTAATAAAACGCTAAAAGACTATATTTTAATAAATTAATAAATGGTTAATTCAAATGTGTAAAAAAGAGAAAACTTTAATCCAGGGCTAAGCTGTAGCCTAGGGCTATGTAATTAGCCGGCTAATCTACGGCTATTATGCAACAGTACCAGACAGGGGTTAGAAGAGATCAATTCCAATCACAAGCTACAATGCTAATCCCGTGACATGAAGTCACCCGCGACCTGACCGTAATGATAGATGCCTTCCATCAAGCCTGCATTTCCTACGTTTTCTATTCCAAGACATGCATATAATTATGATGATGCGGCTCCCATATGAGATATTTTCCGCTTCTTTTTCTGCTTCTACAACTCACTCGTAATTCCAACTTCTTCCTACCCTGTTCCGTATGAGTCACTGCAGGTCTGCGACTGCGAAGCCTTACTTGTCAGGCTCAACCCTAGACATACCTAGCCTGACTTTGGCCATCTTGGCACTCGTGAATATATAATTACATTCGCATCGCATCGCATCTGCCTTATCCAACATCCATGAATAGGTGTGGTATCTAACAGCAACAAACACCGACAAAGTCATAGTTTCCATATTTGTTGAAAGAGACAACCTCACCAGGTCTTGAAGACGGGGCTGGACTCGATTCTACTCGGACCCATCAAGGCACTATTCTTTCATACTTGAGAGAAATGAAAATATAGAGTCGGATTCCTTAGGACAAATACCCACATCCTCATCCTCGTTCTCATCCTTGTTTCTTCCAATATGGTACGAACCCGGAGTTCATACCTCCCCGTGGAGGATTCCTGGCGGATGGTCGAAGGAGGCGAAAACGACAGCTTCGATACTGCCATAATCAACGATCCGTTTGAGGACGATGCCGTCGTATTTAGTAGTCAGTCTCAGCCTTCTCAACCATCTCAACAGGCTCCTAGCGAGGCATCCCAGGACAGCATTCACGACTTCGTCAACAAGGCAGACGAAGACGAAGTCATTCGACGGGCCCCTTTTCGACCTTCGCTTTCCTCTACCAGGCACGTCTCCATGGATAGAGATCAGACCCCCGTTCCCGAATTCTACATGCCAGAAGTCGACGTTGAAAGCCCGCGACAAGGTCGTCACACCACCCCCACTCCTATTCGTTCTCCGAACAAAGACATGCAGCTAAGGAGGAGGGTCAATCGCCAGGAGATCATCAGCCAGCCTAACCCACGGAAACACAATCCACCTCCCCAACCCTCGCTTTGGACAAGATTTACATCAGCCGCCCCCGAGTTTATTTTCGACACTGTTGCCTGGATCTTGGCTACTCTGCGTATGGCTCTTCGCTACGCGCAGTGGCCTCTGGCTTTCCTGCTCTCTATTTATCTGATCATCGGCGTAACTATGGTAGCTAAGGATGCGATCGTCACCTCAATAATGACGCCGCTCGCACCCTTATGCCAAATTCCTGGCGCATCTCTTTTCAACCTTCCCTTCTGCCCGACAAGTCACACTGGACCCCAAAATGGCTCTTCGGTGGTCGAGTTCGACGAGTTGATGAATGTGCAAGCTGAATTCGAAAAAGTACTTGAGAATTCTGCACAGGGTGTCTCGCTTCCGATGGAGATGAAGCGGTCGGAAGCTGCCATCCGCGACCTACGTACACTGGTCAAATACAGCGAACTGCCTACGCGTGGCGAACTGGTGCAGGAATTTGATACCTTCGTCGACCTCATGCGGAACAGCGCTAATGACCTGCAAATGTTCAACACCCACGTCGGCGGTGCCGTAGACAGTGTAATCAGTATTAACCGATACACATCACGATACATCGACTCTGTTGCGCTGAGTCGCAAGGCAGACGACAATGTGGTGTCACGCTTTACCGGTTGGCTCTTTACTCCTTTTCAACTGTCAAACTTCGACGAGCGCTTCCTCATCGAAAAGTACATCGAGCATACGGCCTTGGTCTCAGACAAGATCGCAAGATTGATCCTAGAAGCTCAAGCAATATTGCGAGATCTTAACAAGGCCGAGAACAGCCTCGAGCTTATTAGCGAGAACGTCGTGCGTACGGGCAATGAAGTGGCAGAAAAGCGCAGCGAAATATCCTGGAACTTGTGGTCGATCGTCGGCGCTAACAACCGCCGCCTGAATAATCTAGATGAGCAGAAGGCCTTGCTAAAGCGGGTTGACTTGCAGCGGCTTTCTGCAGTTCAGCGGCTCAGTGTCCTGGTGCACGATCTCCATGATATCGAGACGAAGCTAAGTAACTTGAGGGACCACGTAGCCGCCCCGGAGCTGGTGGCTGGCACGTCGAACATACCGCTGAGCGTGCATATCGAGACCATCAATGCCGGCGTCGAGAGGCTCGAATCTGCACGGAGCCGCATTCAGGCCGAGGAGAACGAGAGGCTACAGCAGGCGATGGAGAGGTCCAGGGAGGATCATAGGTTAATCGATGCATAGATTGGGTTACTTCACGAATTGGTACATGAATCATGGACACTGACGATTGGGAACAGGCGCGGGCGAATTCACGGAAGCGAAGGTTTTTAATCTGGAATAAGTATAACTTTGTGGAGCGCTCGGTCAACCAGATATGCTACGTCTCGTATAGGGTACAGAAGACTGTAGATACTACTAATGCATACCAATCTTAGATGATCATGATTCCTACTGTTGGCTTTTTGGGTATTACCTCATATATTTCTCGTTCCTGTCTTGGTTTCTGTTACATGAGGAGGATGAAGCGACATGCATGTGGGCAAGTGCTTATTAGGTAGGGAGCACAGCGAAGAAAAGGGGCATGCCAAGTGTTGGAATTCATCACCGCGAAGCATCCCCCAAGGGCAGCCTAGCTTCCCAAACAAACCTCTATACTTGAAGAGTCGATATGCCCTCAGTCTCGGAGATTTTCTATCTTATACATCCTCTAAAGTAGGCGATATCGGAGCTTAGGCTATGTTGTGCCTCTTACGGTGACACTCTAGCAGGCCATAAGGAGAGACAGTCAGACTCGGCACATATCGACAGAAGCAGAAAGTGACACAGCGCACACGCGTAACTACAGAGACGACATTGATCTATTTTCCTGGGCTTGATTCACTTGGTTCGCACAAGATCACGACTAGATAGATCCTTCAGAGCTTCTCGCAAGATATATCTGAAGTAAGATTCAATTCTCTTACTGCGAGGCTTTTTCGCTCATAAGCATGAACAACTTCCTAACCAAGCTAACTGTCACGAAGGCGTTTTTGTCGCAGCCGACTCGTCATGCCTTACCTACCTTTTATTCCCAGCCTCAAGGGTAATACTACTGGTAGTATCGGTCCCGATGTTCAGCAAGACCGTGACACCCCTGTGACTGGGTGGTTTGGGAACAGCAAACATGGCCCCCGAATCATTCGCAGCAAATCAGGAACGTATTGGGCAATTTCCTACATAGTAAACTCAACTTTCAACCAGAAGCCCGTCAAAACAAGTAACGGCAGGCAAACACGATTCTCAAAGCCCAGTCACAAACACACTACCTATTGGGCGTCATCAAAGCCAAGAGTCGTTGCTAGCAACAAACTTGCCGAAGCAATCAGACGCCAGTATTCCCCAGACCAGATCCGCCCCGAAAAACAGGACAACACGGCTCAGCCTCGCTCGCACCATGTCATCGGGCGGCAGCTCTGGAGGAGACAAGAATGGCGGCGGCGGTGGTGGCTCGGGCGGATACTCGGGCGATACGATCCGCGGCGAGAAGGAGATGACGGGCTCGAATGCGTCGGGCAGGCGCGGCGGCCACCACGAGAACACGGGTACCGGCAACCAGAAGGGCGGCAAGCAGGGCGGCTCGGCACACCATCATAGTAGCAAGAATGATAGGCGATAGGTGCTGGCCATTATGTGGCGGTGGCGAGCGCAGGATGGGCACTTGGTTTCATCTGGTGGTGGCTGGGTCGCTTTGGTGAGAATAAGGGGTGGTGGTGTTGAGGGAGGAACGGGGGAGGGAGTATGGGGGGGAAACAAATGGGGTGGGTTTGATAGATGGGGAGATTTGCTATATATGTACCTCTCACCTAAGTACCTGGCTGGTAGTATAGGAATGGTAATAGGCGTTGAATTCGAGCTGGAGACTGGCTTGTGGAAATATTCTTGAGTCTCATGTGGATTGTCTTCTGGCCATTCTGTAAATGCATTGACTGCTTGAGATACCCTGTGGACTTTTACATACGAATGGACTGGAAAGCGTGATAAAATAGGGGGAAGAGTGGCTGACGTGAGGAAACGGGTGGTATGCATAAAGGAGAAAACGGCTTCCTAGGCCTCTAGCTTCGATTCCGTCGCTTTCAGCTCGATAGAAAGGGGTATCTGCACTGTACACCGTCTCAGGACGTGTAAGTCATTTCTTGATAATGGCAAGTGAGCCAGGCAAACTTCGGCTTTGCTATGACCCCGTAGATGTCAAACACAGCACGACTTTATGGGGCTCATCGGTTGCTGGCTTGGAGAGTGTAGATGATAACAAATAGACACCTAAGCAAGGAATGGATAATACAAGGCCAGTCTGTCTTCCTTTCGTTTCCTTGGACGACATTCTTTTCTTCGCCTTTCCGAAGCATTGTATTATCACGGGATGAAATTCCTCAGGAATAGGAACATTTTAGACTTGAGATTTATTGCGGCCAACTCCCACCGCCTCTCCAAGCCTTCGTCTATCCTACATCATCGCAGGCGCCTGTGGACATCATCAGAGGCAATGGCGTCATCATCATCAACATCAACATCATCATCATCATCATCATCGGATTCGTCAGACTATCCCGATTCTGATGACGACTTTTGGATAGACGACAGCGAATTCCAGACGGCATCGTCAGGGCAGACATTCTCCATCACGATCAATCGAGGGCAGAACCAGGACCCTGCGGAGTTTGAGTACGTCATGATATTTCTTCGCCAGGTAGCATTCTCAGCGGACCACCAAAGACTTCGCCATGGGCTTTTGCTGGACTATCAAGTCAAACCCTGGGACGGATACTACTGTGTGGAGTTTGACGATCTTAGGGTAGAGTCCCCTGGGTGTTATCGCATCACGGCACAGATGTGGGACCTACGACCAGAAGATTTACATTCTTCCTATTCGGTTTATCTTCGCAGATTGAGGACCCGGCCTATTTTCATCTATCATTAGCTTTTCTGAACTCTGAACACGCCGTCACCTAACCATAAGACAGAGAGGTGGTTGGGGAGGAGGCTGAACTGAAAGGGAATGGCAGGTGGCCATTAAGCGTTTTATGGTGGATGGGACCGAGACCATTGTTAGAGCAAGGAGGGGAAGGCTGATGCGAGGGGTGTTGCGGCGAGGGATGTCGCGGTGGAAAGTGATGTGCTGGATAGGGAGTCTCGCGGACAGGTTTGATGCGTATTTACGAATTTCCGAAAACTTCCAGAGGGGAGGATTTTAACTGCACCTGGATACATCGTGCTTAGGCGTTGAAGATTTGAAGAGCAGAGTTTAGAAATCTACTGCACATGAATAGAATGCGATGATCTTATCACTGCCGTGCGACATAGGAGAGTGACATCAGGCGTCAATTCCATGACAGGTATGATTTTCGCGACGAGATGGAACGGTGATCGAAAACTATCAGCAATGCCAATCAATTAAAGCAGTGTAGCAGATGAATTTAGAAGCCGAAAAAATTTCAACGGAAAAGGAATTGAAAAAGGGGGTGAAAAATGAAATTGACAAAAAGCTCAGTACTGGACTCGAACCTCTGACGAGTACAGCACCTACGAAAAACCCGCTTTGTAAGGTTGAGGTGTCAAGTACGGCGCGAACAACCGTTCCACCACAAGGCCTCAACGTGGGAGTTTTCTCTAGCCTCCAGTCACCCAGAACGGGGTCGGCTGATGGACAGTGGTCTTATTCGACCTTATCTGCCTTCGTGTCGTCGCCAACCGCGCGCTCTCATTGGCTGAGGACGTGCCGGGACGCTGGAGGGAAGGTGCGTTACCTACCTATTCATCGCCTTCCTGTTCGAAGTCCAACAGTTGATGCCCCAGGTAATCTACCTAGGTACGTACCGTCTTTCCTCAGCCGCCCTCTCCGTCTAAGAGCCATCGTGGTAAAATGTGTAAACTATGGACTGTCAATGCCAGTGTCTCCATGTGTATCGTGCCAAATACTAAAGTCAATATCGCTCTGAGGTCCATTGCCAGGTTTTATCCTATTACTATGCTCTGCAGTGTATTATGGACTGCTGCTAGAAGGCAGCGAGATGGTAATAGACACGCATGCTGGTACAGAAACGCATTAGCAATGGCCGAACCGATGTTCTCATAGCAAAGACGAAGGGCTGGATGGTTGGGCGAGATCAACAGCAGTGGCTTTCATGTTCAGTTTCATGTTAACATATTTTCCTATCTCACGCATCACGCTGGCTCTGTGACGTATTCTTCAGCCGTGAGACATGCTCTAACTCGGCTGCATGGGTTGCATGTACGAGCGGAAATGCTACAGGGATCGAAATCACGATCTATATGCTGGACTTGTAGAAGCAGTTGGGAAACTGTCATCTAAATTAGCCCTCTTCTTAGAATCTTAACTCTGTTAAATTGCCAAGTGGCCAAGATGCCCAGCTACCTACCAGCAACGTAAGTGACCTATTCACAGTCAAATCCAACTAGGACTGAAGATATAAATCTATCTCTACGCAGGTATACTATGGTTATACAAATGCTGACTGGGGTCACCAACCCCTAACCCCTATTCGCTGACAGTCACGATCCAACCAAGTGAAATTTATCGTCTGTGGACAACCCATAAAGCACAATTTGGTACTACCAGTGGGTAGAAAGAGGGTGGCAAGCTGAGAGCACAGTAGTATCGTGTCTCGAATAGTTTCTTCCCAAAAAACCAACCTCGCCCTGCGGTCGCTGTACGCATCATAGTTCCCAGAAATTCAATAGGTCTTATTTAATTGGAAAGATTCCTCAAGAAGTACTCTAACTCATCTACCACCACCCCTTGTAAGGCCGCCAACCTATAGAAAGACCCCGACATCGAAGTCGATAGAATGCAAATGACCACGCGAGCGATCTAATCCAGATCACTGGAGTTTGTAATTATTGGACCATACAAGGTGAAATTGATTAATAATTACGCTACCACCATACCGCTTCTTAAAATAGACAAACGCGAGAGTCAAGATAAAATTTTTCTGTCTATTCGGCCGTGGGGGCTGGAGTCATTGGCACGCGTGGTGTGATTTGTCGTGGCACGAATGGTGATTTCTGCCAGCGGAAACGGATAACACAGCAACAACGTGGCTATCGGTGTGCGAAAAATTTGCTCGTATCCTGAGTTTTCAAAGACGAAAAAATGTGTTGTCGAGATTTGCGTGTAGAAATCACGGAAATGTGCCTACTACTCACTGGTGTGGGCTTTTCGAGCACGACTAATATGAGACGCGATTGTCTACCAATCATTCAGATGTCGAAGAGACCTCGAGGAACACTTTGGAGGATATAAATAATCCGCTTCCTCTTCTCTTCAAGTCCGAATACCATCTGCATAGAGCACAATCATAGACAGACAACCTACCTACCTACCACTATAACATTTCCCTACAAGTTTATCATCATCAGCTTCATCAACAACCCTCTGCCTCTGCACCACCACACGTCATATCCTACATACCTACACACGAGCTTTCTCTTATCAGATTGCACCTTCATCCGCAGAGATGCCACCATTAAGCCGAGCTCCGAGAGCCACATTCAGCCAGCCACCCCCCTCGCGGGTGAAAGTTGGCGTGGGATTTCGAATCAAGATCAGAGCCCCGGCCGAGGATGAGAACGGCTCGTTCGCGATGGTGTCGCTCGGCAGCGCGTCCTCGAATCCATTCGATGCGTCAGACACCACGGCCAGGATCGACGGGAAGCTCCTCGGAAGCTGGCAGACGGAGGGAAACCTGTCCTCTCACAGCGACGGGCGACATTTCGAATCTATCGAGTTCAACTCGGTCAAGATATCCAAGGCGGGCCGCTACTACCTTAGCGTCCGCATCTTCGGCGCACCGACACATGGCTGGGACGGAAAGGCTCGGACCCGGCCCAGTATCGAGCATCTCAGGGACCTGGATAGTGACGTGTTCTACGTGGAGGACTGATGGATTTCATGTAAGCTGTCCTAGGTATTTTCTACGTTAGGTAGCCATCTACCTACCCACTCAAGAAGCGACGTGTCTAACACGTATCAGCACGAGGTCGGAGTGGCGAACGCACGTCACTAGGCGCTTGTATCACGTCGAAGGAGAAGGAATTCGGGTCTGTTATCGGCACGGTTAGGATCCTAGGAATCAGGTCATTTGGGCAGGTCATTTGGGGTGGATAAAATTAGATTATTTCATTTTGCTCGGAAGGTTGCGGTTCATTCTCGCGGTTGAAGGCGTGTGCTTCATGTTCATCGTTTTAATGGTTGTGTGTTGCTATGTGAGTCTTGACTCCGCATTATCTCTTGCTCCTATTCAGTCTCCTATTTAGTCTCCTATATTAGTTGCTGGCCGGTCCAGGGGTTTGCACATCCTCGACCTGCTTGGTCCAATGGAGACAGTCAACGCGTAGATACGGACTACTTGGCAGTGTAAATCGGGAGAAAGATAGACGTATACGAGATAGTCGTCCTAGCCGTTAGAATTCATATTTCCTCGTGCAACAACGTGGTTGAAGGCCTTCAATGTGCCACATTGGCGCCATGGTCCATAGGCAGTCAGGACCAAGTGATCATCCACACTCCATACCACAGTTTCAAGTAAAGAGCTGGCAGATCAAACCATACTTGTACCCAGCATAATCATTTCAACGAATGCAGAGATAGATCCAATGTCCTGGCTTCTGATTTCAGTGCCGCAGAAATCTATTGAAATTCCGGGACGCCCCACTCTCTCGGACCTATATCCTGTGATTGGCCAAAGGCCAGCAGACTTCCCCAAAATGATAAGAATGGTCTGTGCGCTTAGGCTCATGAATGCAAATTTTACGTGAATGTACCGATAATCTTTGCCATATTTTATCACCACCAGCCCACACAGAATTCTAGATGCGAGGCAGTATATTGCTGATATCTACTACACTAACCTTTTCTTCGAAATTCTTGACAGATCTTCCACGGTTGTAGGGCACTGTTGAACTACTCTCGAGACCCCGTCATGTCGTCCAACGAGGGGCAGGTGGAGGCACCTCACAAAACCTACGATGTTAGTTTGATAATATCGCCGCCTCTAGTTCCAGGCGACGAGAACAGCAACTGACAGCTCAAATAGACCATTCTTGTGCTCGACTTCGGCGAGTTTACTCTTATGTTATCTTTACTACCTTGATGATGGGTCTAATACTCCATTAGGCTCTCAGTATACCCATCTTATTACTAGACGCCTGCGAGAGGTAAACTCCCGCGTCTCTGACTCACTCTGCGTAACTTATTAATATTCTCAGATAAACGTTCTAGCTGAGCTTCTCCCTTGCACCACGAAGCTAGCAGACCTCGATTTCAAGCCTAAGGGTATTACCATTGTTGAATGTAGATTATTACTATACTCTAGACTAACACTACGTAGGAATTATATTGAGCGGCGGTTCGTTTCGTTACCCTATCTTAATGGAACTCATCCCGTTTAACTTGTAGTAATAGGTCCCTTTTCTGTTTACGAAGAGGGTGCTCCCCGTAAGCCTGCACCCTTCGGCGCTCTGGGTCCTCCATTCTGACCTTTTCTTAGATGCTGATCCAGCCTTCTTTGACCCTTCGTACAATGTCCCTATTTTGGGCGTCTGTTACGGATTGCAACTATTGGCTTGGAGACTCTCTCCCGAGAATGTCGTCGCCGGCACTGAGGTTTGTTCACTTGAGGGGCCTGGCTGATGCGGCCACGGTGAATAGTAAGGTCACAGTTTGGGAACATCCTGCAGATCCAGTTCACATAGCTCTGCCCGACAGAAGCACCGTGAATCACGTGGCTGATTTAAGTCCATCGTTGATAGGAGGCTCCAAGATATACTTTGGAAGGGCTTCGTCAGTCCTACATCGTCAGGTGCTGGACTGGTTTATGCATGGGACCTAAGCTGTGATCCTGCTATTCAAATTTGTGGCCTCATTGGCCTGACCCCTATTTGACTTTCTTGACACCGAATAGCTAACCATAAGGAACAGCGCGAATACGGGTACGCAGACCTCGTCCCGGAGCGCCATGGTGGTCACGTCGACCGACTTTTTGAGGGCATCGAAGGCAGCATGTCGGTAGTATGTCGTCGCCAGGCCCTGTCATCAACTCCCCATAGCATTCGGTCACTACACTCACTCTACTTAACCCGCTGACACTCGCCAGTACATGTCCCATGGCGATCGTTTGAGCCAGCTTCCTGAGGGATTTTGCACCATTGCCACAACTCGAAACTCGCCCTTCGCTGCTATTGCTCATAAGGAAAGGCCCATCTTCGGCGTCCAAGCTCACCCCGAGGTCAGCCATACGCCAAGAGGTATCGAACTGCTGAAGAACTTTGCCGTAAACATCTGTGGAGGTAAGTATCGTCAAAGCACTTCTAATCTGGTAGTATCCTAATGATTGTTAGCCCGTCAACATTGGTCCATGAGTAGTTTCTGCGAACAGGAAATTGCTCGAATCCGTGCCCTCGTCGGTCCTAAGGCCCAAGTCATTGGTGCTGTCTCTGTATGTTCTTGATGTCTCACTAGACCTCTGCACAGTGATACGTACTAACTAATCTAAGGGTGGCGTTGACTCTACCGTTGCCGCGAAGCTTATGACAGAAGCTATCGGTGATCGTTTCCACGCTGTGGTTCGTACTTCGTCTTCTCATATACTTTTACATAATCTATTCGAATTATGTAGTGCTAAATACGCATACAGCTTGTTGATAACGGTCTCATGCGTCTCGACGAATGTCAGCAAGTTAAGGAGACATTAGCCGAGCATCTTGGCATCTCTCTTACTGTAGTCGATGCCGGCGCACGTTTCCTCGGCGCCCTGAAGGATGTCGAGGACCCGGAAAAGAAAAGAAAGATCATAGGCCATCTCTGTAAGCAGGTCTACGCCATCTATCCTCCTTATATGCATCTGGGTCAAATACTTCCCAACCCTGTCTATTCAATCTTAAAACATACTCCTGACCCCCTTCCCTTATTACATAAAAGAAACTAATTAAGCCATCATAGTCATCGATATTTTCGAAGAGGAAGCTATTAGGATCGAGAAGGAAGCCGAGAACTCCGCGCATGCTGGGAAGGTTGAATGGGTACAGAATGCAGCGCCATTACTTGACTGACAACTTTTATAAGAATGGTACTAACATATCAATTCGCAGTTCGTGCAGGGAACGCTCTACGTATGTTCCCCCTGCCTGCACTTCCCTCCCCCGTATTCAGACAAGCCCATCGGCTTGCATTATCACTTCTGCTAACTACGGGGGTTTAGCCTGACGTAATCGAGTCTATCAGCTTCAAGGGCCCTTCGGCAACTATCAAGGTGAGGCGCTTCCTATTCACATACTCTCGTCCCAATAGAGAGGATCTCGGCTTGTCATGCCAGCTTAGGTCTATGACTTGGTTCTTTTTGATGCACATGATAGGCGAGAAACTTTAACTGACATTCAAGTAGACCCACCACAACGTGGGCGGACTCCCTCAGCGCATGATGGATGGACAGGGCCTAAAGTAAGATTGGGCGCTTTTTCTGACCTCCTGGCTAAACATTAATCTTTTCTTGATACAGACTCATCGAACCACTCCGTATGCTATTCGGTATGTATTGAAATATGTTATGTTGAATATTCCAAGTCCTCTTGTCCCTCAGAGACCCTGACTCCTGAAAATCTTACCTTATTTGCTAACTCTTTGTGCAGTAAGTTGGTCGATCTTTTTGGACCATTTCTTCCGAGTTGAAGGGCGCAGCCCTGAAAAGCTCTAGAGTGTGAGTCCTCGTCAACCGAAGCGACATACTAACGACTTGTAGAAGGACGAGGTCAGGGCCCTTGGACGAGAATTAGGTCTTCATCACGATCTTGTTATGCGGTGCGTCACTCTCTTCATATTTGCTGGAAGTATACTGATATAAGAAAGACACCCATCGCCGGGACCCGCGATAGCCGTTGTATGTAATCCCCAAGCTGTCTCCTTAACAGTTATCAGTAACCACTGACTCCTCATTTCCAAAGCGAATCATCGGAGCTGTCGACCAAGAACGCGTCCGTATTGCGCGCGCAGCTGATCATGTGGGTGGCCTTCTGGTTACTGCGCTGGACTAGCTATTAATTATCATCAGATCCTTATCAGTGAAATTCGCGCTGCGGGTCTCTATGATGAGATCAGCCAGGCATACGCTGGCCTTGATACTTCCCAGGCTGTCGGTGTCATGGTAGGATCTTCCCACTCCATCAACCTGCAGGAGTAGCAGGGCGCTAATCATGACAATAGGGGGATAAACGTTATATGGGGTATATCGTGATTGTTAGTTCCATTCTTCGTGTCGAGTCTTCAGCCCTTTGTTCCTGAGCTGCTTGACATTTCTGACTATTCTCGCTGACTGGAATACTAGCTCCGTGCCGTTGTCACAAACGACTTCATGACGTGCTCGGTATACCCATTTGTGAGTCTTACTCCATTATGATATACCAACAGGTCAAGGCATCTCGAGAGGAAGAGACACACTGACAGACGTAGGATCCTAAATTTCTAGTTACGGTGGCAACGAAGATTGTGAATGAGGTAGAAGGCGTCAGCCGTGTCACTTATGGGTATGTTAAGATGCCAAAACAAGTTTCTCCAACAATCCGGTCCTTTGCTAACCCCTGCCGCCGTAGTAAGCCAATCTTCAATCAGTTAAAAGGTGAGTCGGCCGAAGAATGGTATATTGACATGCAGCAGATCTCACGTCGAAACCACCCGGCACGATTGAGCTTCAATAGAGAGGTGTCACCCCCTTGAACACGTCAAGGCGATAGTTGTAACAGCAGATTAGCAGGGACCGAGATTAGAAAAGATAAGGACGGTGTTCATGGTCGACCTCAGATGATCCTAGACTGTTCATAAAATGCGGTTTGCTTTTCCACTTAGACGCAAGCTGTGGACGGTGTCTTGGGGAATCCAAGTATGGTGGGATTATCGCAATCAATAACGTTAGTAGACTTTCAGTGTGCAATACTCATAATACCTACCTACCTACAAGTACCTACGTAGGTACCTTATGTATACTGATTCGGTTCAGTGGTTTCTGAGAGTGCCTGTCCTCATATATTGATTAGACCAGTTTACGACACGAATCTCGTCATGAAGGGTTTCCTTCTTCTTGAGTGAGCCGGTCCTGCTCCGGCTCAAACCTTGACTAAAAAGACGATACCAACTATTGAACTGTAATTTAGTTAGCCCTCAAGGCACTGATGGCACTGAAACGTGTGCTGAAAAGTTAGATTAAAAAGCATCGATATGACACCTTTCCATTTCATTCCCTCAACACTCCGTACCTTACGAGGAAGTTTCCTTTTCCTTATTACAACCATGGTCCATCACTACCACCACCACTACTCCAAGAAATAGATCCTCCACTCAATACTCATATCCCGGTATCTAAGTGTATATATAGCTGCGCTATCTGGCTACCTAGTTTCCTGGGAATTCTTCCCTCTCTATCGATGCGTTTCTCTCCCAGTTTCGGCTTGACGTTCGATATATCCCGGGCACCACCAACCTTGTGCCGGACGCCCTCTCAAGATTGCCGACAAAAGGAGACCAGGAAGATATCAAGGAGGCACGCCAAGAAGAGAAGAATGCCTTAGACGAGATTATGGACGACTTCGGATACGCAGATACGAGGGTGTAAGCGACTTTGCTTATACGGCAACGACGGAAGTGACCATGGACGAGAGTATCAAGGCTAAGCTCAAGGCTGGTTACGCGAACGACACAAGATTAGCCAAAATCATTAACGAGCTGGAGAGAAGAACAAAAAAGGGAATCTCTACAGATTTCCTCCGCTACAGGTACATTTCACACGAACTCATCACAGAAATCTTGCATACAGACGTCACGCTTGTCAAGTTACAAGATACAGAAAGGTTCCACAACTTGATGGCCCACAGCGACCACACCACAACATCACAACAAATCCAGCTCGGGAGATTGGTCTCCCAAATAAGCCGTCCACTATATGAATCAGTCTATCTAGATCACTTGAAACGGGTTGGATTGATAGTACAACATCCAGGGCCACGACATCTCACTACCGCAAGCTCCCGTCACTCGTCTTGTTGCAGCTCCCATCGAAGCTAGGTGGCAAAAAGTGAGGAAGGGAAGTACTGACGCCAAAGAAACACCCAGGTGAGACTACCAGAACCAAAGACGAAAAAATCAGACATTACGCATGACTGGATAGCGTGCCACCGAACCACATGGTAATATACTCGGAAGGGTCTGAGGATCGAGAGACCGGCTGGGGATGGGTGGCCTTTTCGCAAGCTCGGCGGAACACTGGCTCTGGCACCTACTCCAACCGTCTTTATGTGCATACCATAGTGTTGCGTCGCATAACCTAGCGACTTTAGAGACGTAAACAAATTCATCATCGCCTCGGGGCATGCGAATTGCTAGGGGAGGCTCAAGCCTAAGCATATTGAGGCTGAGTTGACTGAGTTAGACGATATTAGATATTAAAAAAATGGACTGCTATAGGCGAGAATCAGGAAGGGTAGCGTCAGTGGTTGTTTCTAAAATGCACTGTTACAGCGAAACACCAAAATTGCAAGATTTTTGCCTTAGACCTTCGTGTGTGTACCTGATACTAAGACTGGCCGTATATACTGGTATCTTAAACCATAATATGGATTCAACTACCTGCCTGACGATGCTACTAATGTGCGCTGCTATTGGTAGGCAACTGGAAGCATTTGCCTGTCGGGATGCTCTCGCCCTGATCCCACTATATCGAGCGGTTAGCTGATGTATACCTGCTTATGATTCAAGAAGCACTTACGTGTTCGTGGACACATCCGCCAACCCAGCGCCATCTGTCCGTAGTCGAGTAGCGTGCATACGACATGTTCGTGCTGGCGTCAAAGCACCAATCCGTGCTGTCTTCGGTGCCAAACTTGCTCCCGCTGCAGAAGATGGGCCAAATTGTATTGGGCCCAGAGGCGTAGCCCGGATGGTGTTGCTGTAGTGTGCGCAGTCAATATCCAGTATTACTTACCTATCTACTTCATACCCTTGCTGAGAGGTACAGTAGAGCATCGACTTAGAGATTAAAACGAGAACGAGAACTGACTTGATAGACGGAGTCGATGAGCGAAAACATCTTCCGCGGATCACCGTCGACTACGAATGCGCGGTAGAAGTCGTAGGCTCGCTGCGCCGTCTCTTCCACCGTCACCGTGGCGTTCGGCTGGCAGAGGGCCGGGGGCGCCGACAGGTTGCACAGGTTCTCTCTCTTGTGGAGGCCTTCGTGGTGCGCGACTGGGGCGGCGAGGACGAGGGTCGGCGCTAGCACGCCGGCGGAGAACAGTAGCTGGATACGCATTTTGGCGGTTTCGGTACCTAATCGATCGATTCACTGGAGGGTTGGGATTGATTGCTAAACGAGAGGAAGTGAGGATTACTCTTTGCGTCTCGCGGGATAGCAGTGAGAGGTATCTATATAATGTGATAATAGGGGTCTATTATGACGCGGGCAGATACGTAGTCCAAGAGGCGCCCACGGCGACATGGTCATTTAGCCGCCTCGAGGCCCAATTTACGATAATCTATGCTGATCGTCCGAATGGAACCTGGGCGCCCCAAGGAGCCCAATCAGAAATGCCGTGTGGTTGGCAGTGACTTCAAGGACAGTCGCCTATTCAGCCTACTTTGTGTTGAACCTGTTCTTAAGTGCAAGCGTTGATCTGGGGCTACATATACTACATCATCGGTATATTGCAGTACTCAACCGGGGAGGCAATCTGATGTTGCGATTCGAAGAAGAATCCTACCTTGGAGCTAAAAGGAGACTGAAGTTATTCATTCGGTCATCAAGTTAGGTGGTAGTCAAGGTATTAATTGAACTTGAGCTTCATGTGGTTTGACGTTTCGTTTTCTCGGTGTCCTAGGAATCCAACTTATAATGTAGCATAGGTAGGTTTCCGACTTCACCTCCTGACAATACAGGTTTACAAGATTTCTGTAGACATAATGAACTTGCTAGCCTTGGTCAAGATCCAAAATTGGACGACAATGACTGAAGACTAGATCTATCAACTTCCCTCACTCTAAGACATGGCCATAGGTTACCTTGGCTGTCCTTATTAGCTCTGGTAGATGCTTCTTTGAAGGGTTACACACACACAACTTTCCTCAAAGCCTGGTAACTTGGTAAATGTTCTTGAGAAAAGCTATAACATATATCAAAAAATAAGCTGTTCAGTCGTGGTCGCAGGGTTTCCCTCAGCAAAGCCGATAGTAGGAGCATAGACCCTTTGATCATTTATCAGAATTAAGCAACTCGTTGGCTTCTGTTAACCATGACAATAGGGACAGACCATCCAGATTCGACGGTTCGGCTTGATAGTCATTCTTATTCCAATTGAGGCCCAATCTCAAACTATCGATCTGCTAGTTCTTATGACGTTGGAAGACTCTGTCAGACATCACACTTGCTATGAATTCGACACCTCGAGCATAGAAACATTCAGGTTGATGAATATAGTTTTTGTCCAGAGTCGTTCATGATTCGTCGCAGCGAAAACTGAAATTTAACTCGATTTAATATCAAAATCAAGATATCTACGGAGCTCCGAAACTAACAAAAAAGTCCCTTAGGTATAGGTACGTTAGGCACCTGCAATTTTTAGTGTTTATCTGCAGGAACCCGTAAGGCCTCCCGCTGCAAACGACAATCCCAGGCAGCAACAAACGTTGATTGACTGAGGCCGTGATGATAGACGCTGAGACCGAACCCGAGGCCGTGTGGCGAAGCCTTTGTTTCATTGCGTAGCGTAAGCACCACCTCAGGAACCAACGGGCAACTCCTCAGCTCCAGTCCTACCATCTACTACCCCACACCCTCTATAAAACACAGCCATCCAAGTCCTAGGAGGATCAGGTCAACACCAAACATAGCTTGCAATTCTCAATCACATCCATCGTTATTATCTAGCTGCATCCAAAAAGTGCGGCAAAATGAAGGACGACAGAGACATCTTCGAGACAGACTATTTTGCAACCGAGACGGATTCAACGACTGCCGACGAATTCACGCCTCCCCTATCCCCTACCATCCTGTCGCCGATTCCGGACCATGCAGAAGCGCGGGAGTACTTCTCAACACCTACTCCCCAAAGCGTGGAGACGGCGCCGTGTCCCGGCCAAACTTACATGATCCGCGACCCAACGTCCAGGCGGCTAGTCACACTCAAAGGAGGAGAGCTCCGTCTGGAACCGCATGCGGGCTACCATGGCGGATTCTACTGGGAGTGCGTCGAGACCAAAGGATGGCTCGGGTTCCGCAACCCTGCCTACAACGTCTACATTGGACACAACGGCCGAGATGGCCTGGTAGCCGAGAAGAAGCATCACCAGGGCTGGGAATGGTTTTGCGTGAGAAGACACCAGGACGGCGGCTATATCCTCCTCTCGAGATGGTGGGATGACCTGTGGAAGGTCGACATTGCAGAGGACGGCCAGAAACTGATCAGACGTGCGGACGGCGGGGTTGCGTGGGAGTTTGAGAAGGTCTAGGGATTTCGACATGTGGAAGCCTGGAATCGCATGTACACTATGATATTCACTACATGTAGAATGCGTAGAGTCGGAATCAAGCTCAACCTACCTCAATACCTCCTACTTCGGTTCTTGAGTTCTAACGTGCGATATGGACGTGAATATAGGAGGTAAATCACATCCAATTCTTGAAATGACGTTCTGACTGCCAAATATAGCTGGAACCATCTTATCTGCTTATCGTCTTGAAGTTCAATCACCAGCTCCACTAAAATTTCTATCAATCGAACACTTGAACAATTACCTAAATCCCCCACTACCTTACCACCACCGCTACTCACCAATATCTTCCAGAAAAATCCAACACAGAACGTCTGCCTCCAATCTCACACTCTTCTTGAAGACAAATAGCAATACCTCACGATGTCTGCCATGAGAAACGCCGTATCGCGGCGCGTCCACCGCGAGCGAGCGCAGCCGAAAGAGCGCCAACGGCTAGGTCTCCTCGAGAAGCACAAGGTAACACCTCCACCATCCCGCCCAGCACCACAAACCCAGCTCCAACCCGTCCTTCAACCCATCCTTGACCATCTATCTTCAAACTAACCATCTCTCCTTCCCTACCACCTAGGACTACTCCCTCCGCGCCAAAGATTTCAACAAGAAGAAAGCGCAGCTGCGCGCGCTGCGGCAGAAGGCCGCCGACCGCAACGAGGATGAGTTCTACTTCGGCATGATGTCGCGCAAGGGTCCGGGCAACAAGCTGTCGCAGGGCAAGCGGTGGACCGGCACCGTCGACGGCGACCGCGGCAACAAGGTCCTGGACATGGACACCGTGCGCCTGCTCAAGACCCAGGACGTCGGGTACGTGAGGACCGTGCGCAACGTCGCGCTCAAGGAGGTCAAGGCCCTCGAGGAGCGGGTCGTGGGGCTGGGCGGTAGTCTGGATGCGCAAGAGCAGCAAAAATATGATGAAGACGACGATGAAGATGACGATGAGACGTTTGGCCCGCCGAAGACAACCAAACCGAAGAAGATTGTCTTCTCGGATAGTCTGGACGAGCGGGACGAGTTGCTACACGAGAAGGCCAAGAAAGACGAAGACGATGGACATGATACGGATATGGACGGCGATGATGCGGAAGACATAGAAGCGCTACGTGCCAAAGAACGGCAGATGCTTCTCGAGAAACTCCAGAAAAGGCTACAATTCGCGCGGAAGAAGCTAAGGACTCTGACGCGTACGGAGCACGAGATAGAGCTGCAGCGAAGCAAGATGGGCAAGACCGCGACGTCTGGTAACGGCACCACAAAATCCGGCAAGAAGTTCAAGATTCGGGAGCGGAAGCGATAGAAGATTCTAATCATCACAATTCAAAAAAGAGGATACGGAACAGAGAATTCGAGTGGGCAGTCAACGGAATCGGAATCTCCTTTTTCTCACATTACTACACGCGGCGTTTAGGCACCGGGGCTCTTGGATCTATCTAGAGCTATGCGATATACCCAAAAAGAAGTAGACCAATCCATCCATCTATCCATCCCATATTTACAATCATCAGGCACCTCATTGACCTTTCCCGTTGTAGTCGTTTCGTGCTCGTCATCCGCGTCCTTTCATTATCTCCAGCAGCCCCCAAGTAGATGAGCAAAAGTGACCTGCCTGCTTCATTAATATGTACTACCGAACCCACCCACACAGGGCCGTAAGAAGAGAAGAAAAGAAGTTGGTATCTAGGTAATTTGAAAAATATTCCTCCCAAAGGCCCATCCGATCTCTATCCCTTAACTCAAACCCAGAGCGACACGAACGTACCCCTCGACTTTAAAGTCGAACTATCTCAGAGCTTCTCGCTTGCCAGACATTTGCTAAGCCCCACCACGACAGCCATGAGCGCCTTGAACGCGAGCGTGAGGGCCCAGATGACGCACTTGAAGGCGAAGGCGAGCAGCTTGAGCACCGTGCGCGCGGTGCCTGGCAGCTTCTCCGCATCCTTGTCCCGGATGTTGAGCTTGCCGCCCAGGCTGCTGGCCTGGCTCTCGAGGTCCAGCTCCAGCTCCTCGATGCGCCCGCGCTTCTTCTTCTTGTTCTTGCCGCCGGCGCCGACGATCTTGGCGGCGCTGGCGCTGAGGCTGAGACGGCTGCTGCTGCTGCGGTGGAAGTCCGGGTCGGAGCCGGAGCGCCGCAGGTGCGCGGGCGGTGGCGGCGGCGCGAAGTGCTCGACCAGCACGTTCTTCTCGTCGGCGTGGGCGACGAGCAGGAGCGCGGCGACGGCAACGTCGAGCACGTAGTAGGCGTCGACGCGGCCGGCGACCAGGGTGTCGAGCTCGAGCCAGCCCTCGCCGGTGCCGTCACGCGTGAGCCGCGCCAGCGGCTGCGGCGACTCGACGTGCTCGACCGTGTACTCGGTCCGGCTCCACGCCGGGCTGCGCTCCACGGTCACGCAGAACGGCGTCGCCAGCGAGGGGTGCACCAGGAAGTAGTTGCGGCTGTCCTCGTCCCAGACGAGCCGCGCGCACTCGCGCTCCGCCGCCGCCACCGCCTGCACGTCGTGCGGCCGGTCCAGGGCCACCTTGGCCGCGGCGCTGGGGTACAGCAGCGCCACCAGCCCGTCGTTTGGCGGCAGCCGCCGCGACGGCTCTTCTAGCGTGGTTACGAGCGCTTCCTGCCACGGCTTCGTTTCGGAGTCGCGGAGCGCGCCCAGGATGCCGGAGGATCTGGGGCTCGCTGCTGGGTCCTTCTCCTTGCAGGGCTTGTTCGGGTCGTGTCGGCTCAGGGTCACGTAGGCCGATGCGGACGTAGGGTCTACGCGCATGTGGTAAAGCGGCTGCGCAGAGGAAGAGGTCAGGTTGTAGATCGGCGTGTCGCTCTCGGGCAGCATTTTCAGGCAGAATGACCGCCCTTCTACCGCGGAGGCCTTCCACCCGTTTGCCACCTTCCAGAAGTCGCGGAGCTCTTCTGTTGTGCTCACTCGTGGGATGGTAGGGGGCTCTTGGGGCCGTCTGGGCCACCGCTGCGCGGAACCTGCGCTGAGAGGACTTCTCATGGGACTCCGAATTGGTGGACTCCGGCTCTCGGGGACGTGGGATTGTCTGCTGATGACGGTCCTCGGGATGTGCGTCGGGCTCGCCTGCGTTGGGTAGTAGTCCTGGCGATCAAATGGAAGGTTGTGGTCGTACTGGGGGAATATGGAGCGAATGGCGGGCTCCGGTGCTGGGTATGAAGTTGGCTCTTCGAAGGGCCTTTTGGCGATTGAACTCCGTGACCGCCCGCTCTCACTTCTCACCAGCGTGCTGGTCCCCGAGAACGCGGTGTCCGCCCGTGGCGGGAGTTCTGATGGTGGCGGCGGTCTTGATACAGATGGCCCTGCTTGGCTCTGGTAGAACGGGTTGTTGGAGGCCATTTTCGATTCGTTGGCCATTGGCGGTGTCCCGTCGATGACAAATTCAGACAGGTCTTCTGGTGTATGATGCCCATTTCTCGGCGGTGTCATTTCTAGAGATGTGCCCTGTTCTCGAGATGACGATTGCGGAGTAGCAGCACGCGGTCGAGGCGTCTGCTTCCGGGGTGGTGATTTCGTCGTGTTAGGGAAAAGAGAGAGCCCTCCAGAGGGCCCGTTTGACGACATGTTTGTGAACGTGTATCGCTCGTTTATCCCAAATTAGCTGTCGTCTGTGATACCAACTCCCAGTTACCTAGAGCAGAATAGGGAAGCCCCGGTTGATGATGGTATGTCTCGTAAGGTACAATTCGCCTGCTACGGGAACATATTCTCCCTACCCATACCAAGATGGCGAGGAGGAAATTTCAGCGAAGTAGACCAACAGCTTCACACAGGCATACGCATTCTAGGGATCCAGCCGCAGGGAGTCGACCTCAGGTACCGACTGAAAGGGCACAGGTTCAAGCAAACACAAAGGGTAAAAGTTCACTCAGTCATTACTTTGGTTCGTCAGGCAAGGGAGACACGAAAAGATGTATATACCACCTTGACATGCAGCAAGCGCTGACTAGGCCGTGGCGGGCGGCGGCCATGGTGTGCAGGAACTCGGAGCTACTACGCGGCGAGGCCCCAAGGCCTATTTCGCTAAGCGCTGTGCACGCCTTCAGAGGTGGGGTGAGGCATTCTCGACCAGCCACTGGGGAGGTTTTGCGGCAAAAGGCCGCAGAGGACGGGCGACTCTCGTCCCTGGCATAAGCTCGCACCGCATTCTATCCTAGACGAGATGCGCAGAGGAAAGACGGCGGAGAAGAGGGGAACGCTAGGTACGTCCTGATTTGCGCGTTCCCAAAATAGAAAGATTGCTTGCAGAAGAGAGGCCGCGGGCGGACCAATCAGCGCCGGGATCACACTACATCTTAGCCGCCCGGCGCAACGAGCTGGCTTAGCGAAAGCGGTAGCTTAAAAGAGCTAAGATGCGTGTTGAAGCGCGCGGGGTTGGTTGATCATACACACATAGGTATGTAACTCTCATGCTCCACGAGAGAATGCAAAGGCATACAAATTTGGAGCGGCATGGCAAGCTATCGATACTTGTACCATGGTATATGGAGCTATTTAGACTTTGAGGCGGTCAGAAACGGTATGTTCCAGTGGGATACACGTGGGTCTTACCTGACAGAATATCTTCAAGAGGCCACGAGCCTTGGAGTCACGGTCGATCATAGTCTCTTCTGCTGTCTGAGATTGAAATTCAATTAATATGTAGTGATGATGAATTGGTGAACAACTGTGCCGTCAATGTTTCTATTGCGTGATGTGATGAAGGCAGCGATTGGGCACATATTAAGAGAAGAGATACGGATTACAAGCATCTGGAAAACCAAATTTGATTGCTCGGGGCTCTCCAGTCTCGAGTCATTCAGTGCTTACTTAATAACCTACCCTTTTTCAACCCGACTCCGTATGACTTGGATCTTTTATCGATAGGTACCCCTAGGTCAGGTTATATTGAACCTCGTCGTCTTGCATGCAACTCAGTCTCGTATATCCTTCCTCATGGCTATGACTTCCTTTTCAAGTGCCAGAATTCATACGACTCGAAGTTCTGATACAATGACTCGCTCTCTGCCCGAATATGCCGACCATTTCATATGGTTTAGTTACGATGAAGTTGATCACAGATTTGGTTTGCGTCAAGCCCTTCCCTCTCGGCCTCAACCGAACAAGGTGGATAGGAACTCGTCGCGACCTATGAGCCAGCAGCGGAGAAAGGTTAAGCGTTAAGGGTTATTGTCACATGACGTATACCCACCAGACCTCAAAGTCAAAACCGCAAACAGGAAGCAAGACATTCACTCATTACCTATCCTACCTTAGGTGTCCTAGGTACACACAGACACGACCAAGTTTAGGGCAATCAAGCAGCCATGCAGTCACATCTTCCCAACGAGATTTTACATCAGATCTTCTCACACTTCCTGCTCAGCCTTCGGCGCAAACACCAAAATACCACTTGGGACAAGCCCTTATCCTCAAATGAAGAACTCGAAGACGAATGTGCCCGAAAACTTGCCCTGTCGCGCATTTCACGCACCTCTAAGTTGTTTCGGACCGTGGCTCTGCCATTGCTCTACCATACCATACCTATAATCTCAGAAAAGCTCTTGGAGAACATCAGCAAGCATGCACATCTAGCAGAGCTAGTCAGGGTCATTGACCTCACTCCGGTCCGCATCCCCATCCATTCTCTACACAACGCGCTCAGAGCGGCAGGCCCTCGCGTCTCTCTACCTTCTGACTTGGAGTACCGCGTAAAAAAACACATTTTCTATAATCCCCGGGAGCGTATTGCCGAGAGTCTGCTGTATCTCATCTGTCTCCCGAACCTTGAGACTCTCTACTACGGTATTGAAGACCCAGTTAAAAGCATAATACTGGATGTTTTCCGCTGGATTGCAGAACGTGGCCGCGCATCCCGGCTACGTCACTTACACCTTCAGTGTTGGGCTCCGAAGGGCACGACACACATTACCGACGTCCAGGAGTTCTTGTTGCCGACCATAGAGACGCTGCGTGGCTTCACACTTGGCTGGGAGATCAATCCGGAGAGTGGATATGGGCCACCAGAACGGCCATTTTATCTGATGAATCGGAATCGTCGCCTGAACCTTCAACATATTGACCTCGTCGATACCATGATCAATGACAAGGGGTTTGAAGACATGCTCTCCCGATGTCCCCATCTGCGTACCCTCCGCCTTATATGGAATGAAGATATCGTGGATCCCCTCCCGCTTGATCTTTATGCGATGGGCGATGCGATACGGAATCTCGCACCGCAGCTTGAGATGCTGATACTCGATCCCTTGGGTAACGTGGACAGCTACGGAAGCCTCGGACCCCTACATAAGCTGACGAGGTTAAAAGAGCTCGCGGTCCCGCAGCTAGTGCTGTGCGGTGGGCATCGCCCTGATGACGAAGAGGATGACAAGGATATCCCCGCACTCACGCTTGCAGAAGTCGTGCCCGACTCGCTTGAAACATTATATCTCATAGAATGTCAGGAGGACGGGGGGGCCTTAAACGGTCAAATCACAGACTTGTTCACGGACGTAGGCCTAGTTCACTTATGCAAAATCAGGATTGAGCGTTACTATCCCTGTAAAGTGGACGCCTATGAGTTTGGATGGAGCATGGAGATGGATCTCGACGCCATTACATTTATTAAGAAAGGGTCCGCCGCCGACGATATCCGGGGCAATTATCACAATTAGAATGATTTTGACGACGGGGATGGTTCTGACGATGGGGATGATTTTGACGATGGGGACGATTCTGACAACGAGGGTTATCGTCAATCCTGACGACGGGAATTATCCTGTTGGCGGCCTTGACTACCTATTCTGCTGTTGGTCTCGAGCAACGTCAACATCGAAGCATCACCCCGAAAGTTATAGAGAGACATACTACCGATGTCTACAGGCTCTTGTCTGGGAAGTATCCGAGATGGTCGCGCGCTGGCGGCAGCGGCAGAAAGAAGGCAGCTGGCGTAGAGTAGCATCTTTGCTACTAGATATTTCTAGACCGCGCAGGAAGAAAATGAAGCACGGGGCAACGAAAGCTCTCGAGCAAGCTTCCTGGCTTGTCAAATAGATTGAAACGTATGATAAACTCAGCACCGCCCAACGGCTGCCTACTGTACTCGCTGGGAAAGCAGGGTGGAAGAGAAGAAAACTGCTAATTAGAACAAGAAGCTAGGTAAGACCTAGGGACAAAATGGGGTTCGACACAATGATATATGATTGGCAAGCCATCGGGGTCTCCAGTAGAACACCCATTGCTCTTTGACGTGAGAGCTGTCTCGATCATCGCGAAAGTGTACCTAAGGTATATCGGCAGTTGAAGCCAAGGACTACGATCCACAGGCTACCGTAATACACAATGAGATCCAGACTGGGAGAGAATAGAGATGAGCTACGTCTTACAAGTGTGGACACTGAAGTTCGTCTGGCCATCTTGATGGCTTGGCGGCCTTGGCTGAAGATGTGTCGTTCTGGATCGACTTTAGATGCCTCTTCTGAAACATTGGGCAACTTGAGCCGCATCAACAACGGGACTTTTAGCGCGTAAGGCTGCTTCGTATCAGCGCCTAACAGTTTGACTGATCGAGGGAGTTATTATCACTTACCCAACAGCCGTCAAGCTATCTGAAACCGAATTGTCAGAATAAGGCATTGAGTTTATTCATCACGATCGTTCATGCAAGGTACCTGGTAGCTAGCCTACCAACTCGAGCTATATATTTGATGGACGTCGAGACTGAACCAGCAGAGCCGCTCGTGTATCGTTGGCGCCGTTATTCGTCCACATCCGACGGGTAGGACCGGGCAAGGACGGCGTGATCAGCCGGCCAAATTCGGCCCCACTTCCTCCGATTCTCGGATGTCACAGACGCACAGCTGGGGCAGCTGAACTCAGCCGCTTAGTAGCATTAACATCTATTATGACTATTCCAGGCAAGACTTTCATTGATTTTCTCAGATTATTTGTAATATGTCATGAGTTGTGGAATTAATCTTCTGGTTGCTCCACTTGCCCTCCTCTATGATGCTACGGCGTTTATACGGCTGGCATACATTATAAGACATAACCTCTAGCACGATCAAGTGCATCTCTGACCATGCCACACATCGTTGTCCTAGGGTACCTACCTTTTCCCTGATCCCGATCGAGCAAGGTAAAGATCTAACATCTTCTCTCCAGAGCCGGAGTCATCGGCCTCAGCAGCGCAGTGCGGCTTCAAGCCGAAGGACATGCCGTCACCATCGTGGCGCGAGACTTTCCCGCCGGCTCCGAGACCATCGACGCGCAGAACCAGATCAACTACACGTCGCCGTGGGGCGGAGCCCACAACCGGCTCGTGCCGCCAACCACGCCCGCGGAGGAACGCGAGCATGCCATGAGCCTCCGGACATTCGACCACATGCGCGCGGTGCAGAATCGCCACCCGGAGGCCGGGATCACCTTCATGAAGGGGCTGGAGTACCTCGAAGCGCCCAGCGAGGCGTACCAGGCGCTCACCGAGGAGCGGGCGCGGACGCAACTGGGTATGTTGGGGTTCCGGCTATTAGGGAACGAAGAACTGCCGCGGGGCGTCACCTGGGGGTGCGAGTACGACACCTGGTGCGTCAATCCCATGGTCTACTGCAGCTTCCTGCTCCGCCGGTTCGCGATACGCGGAGGCAAGGTCCTGCGCAGAGAGGTGAGGGACCCGCGGGAGATCTTCTCCTGGGACTTTGAGGCTGGCCCGGTTGATGTGCTGGTCAATGCGTCGGGGATCGGGTTCGGCGACGAGAATGTGTTTGTTACGAGAGGTGCGTTTGGTTGATCCTGGAAATGTACGCAGTGCTCTGAGACTGATGTTGGAGTAGGCCAGACTTGTCTTGTTGCTAACCCGTGTCCTGCGACGGTCACGCGGCAGAACGCGGATGGCTCGTGGACTTTCTGCGTCCCGCGGAACTTTGACGGCGGCACGATTATCGGTGGTACCAAGGAGCCTAATAACTGGGATCCGAAGCCATCCCTCGAGGTGCGAGAGGAGCTCTTACGGAAATTTGCGGCTACATACCCACGGATCCTCGGCCGTGATGGCAAGTTCACCGTCATGAAGGACGTCGTGGGCCGGCGACCGACTCGCAAGGGTGGCCTGAGGTTGGAGAAGGAGACGGTGGATGGAAATAAGCATATTATCCACGCTTATGGGTTAGGGGGACGTGGCTACGAGCTGAGCTGGGGCGTTGCTGACGGAGTTGCACACTTGTTGGCAGATCACTTAGGTTCCAGCAGTCCGAGACCTGGCGCCAGACTGGGTGAATCGAAGCTATGAATTTCACTCCGCTGCGAACCCACAAGCTTTCAGGAGAAGTGACTAAAAGAAATGCTCAATTTCTTTGACGGGATTGTTGTGTCATGAATGGATATTGGTGACCATTCATCCAAAGTGGAAGAACCGGGGCTGAAACATACCTACCACTCTGGACCATAAGCCCTTCAAATTGCCAAAAGGCCGATTGCCCATAAATATGAATTCAAACGACCATGGGGTGGTGACCAGTAGTTCAGTGAGATTGTCTTCGTAGTGTGATACAGGCTATCTCTCACTAGTCGTTTGAATAGAGACTTCTGAAGGTGAGTGTTATCTTATGTCTGCCTCCGTGAGGACCCCTACAACTACTCCTGGCATGTTACAAGTCCTCTTACTAGGAATATGTACATACCTAATGCAGGTAGGTACTAATGTAAATGCCACACAACGTATCTCGTGGATGGACATCCCGAGCCACCATAACAGAGAGCCAGGTCGTACGCCACCCACCGTACCTTAAGAGCCAGCAGACAACCCCTAAACCAGAAAAGTCCAGAAACTAGGGTACACAAACTCCTCCTCGAAGATCCTCCTCACCTGCTCGAGAACAAATTTCTCAACCTTGCCCACATTCTTCAGGCTCTGCTTCGCGCCCTCCCTCTGCCCAATCTCGCTCTCGACCCGAACCTCCTGCAGCAGACTGCCCAGCCGCGTTCTATGCGTCGCAGGGCGCGCACTCCCAGCAGTCGCCGAGCCAAGCCCGTATTCATCAGCACCGCCGTGCCCATGACCGTCACTACCATCACCACCACCCCCCTCCCCCTCCCCCTCCTCCTCATCATCATCATGCCCCACAGCAGCAAGCGCATCCTCCGGGCTCAAAAAGCAGAAATGCACTCTCTTGCGAATATACGCAACAACGCCAACCCCATCAAACGTAAGCCCCGTGATATTCAACTTGACCGGTATGCCGACGAAGCTCGGCATCGGGTAGTCGAGCAGGATCTCCGCCGTCAGCATCAGCTTGACGTCGCCCGCGTACCGGATCCGGAACACGGCCTGCAGGTCGTCTACCCTTGGCTCGCGGAACCTTTTCTCCTCCCCTTCCTCTTCCCCTTCCTCTTCATCTGTCTCTGCCGCTACCGCTTCGCCGTCGCCTCGGCTGTGGCCCCTGCCCCGCTCGTCCCCGGGACTGGCATCGTACTCGTTGCCAAAGCCCTGCGAGCCGAACCCCGAGCCCGAGCCCAGGTTCGCGTACGGGTGCGAGGGCCCCGCCGCCGTATCCCGAGTCGGCGGCCGCGACGCCCCGGCCGACGTAGGCGCAAGCGTCGAGACGCTATGTTTCTCTCTAAGCGGGTGTTGCAAGGGCATAAGCGAAGCCGAAGTCGAAGCCGAGGCCGAGGCAGGACCCAGGGCCGGGGACGGAGGGAAATCCGAGACGGAGCTCTGGGACGGGTTCCTGCTGTGTCCGCGGCCGCGGCTGCGGCTAGGCGACGGATACCTCCCAGGCGGCGGCGACGGCGAGTGCGCGCCGCCCCCTGCCATTTCCAGCCAGCCGTTCAGGTGGTGCTGGGCCCCCGCGACGGCGGCGAGCGGCGTCTGCGTGCCGGACCAGCTAGTCGCGAGTTTCGACTGGAAGTAATGCATATTAGCCGTTCCGCCCAGCACTCCCGTCGTCGGGGTCCCAAGCCCTAGGAAAGGGCTAGCCAGGTCAGGCGTGCCAGGTGCGCTCCGCAAGCCCGCGATGTGAATGTGTGGCGGGTAGAGGCCATCCGGGCCATAATAAGCAGTCGTGCCCGTCCCGCTTCGATCTCGATTTCCACTTCCACTTCCGCCCCTCCCCTCCAATCTGCGGATCTGGTCGACCCTCCTCTGGCGCTCCGCAGCTCTAATAGCGTCGGACACAGCCTCCGAATTGCCGAGCGCTTGCCTGTGTCCCTCGCCGTGGACCTCGTAAGCGCCAGCCTCATCTTCGTCGTCGCTCTCGTCGTCGCCGGATAGGTCTGGGTTCTCCTCGTAGAAGTCCGGCAACGGGTCACATATATCCTTAAGGACGACGCTCGGCGGTATGGATCCGAAGGCGAAGTCGTGGACGGTGACTGATTTGATGAAGCGCGGCAGCGGCACGTCCTGGAACTTGGTGTGGATGAAGTCCCGAATGCGCTCCGCAAGAGCCGCCCCGTCCGGCCCGCCCGTCAAGGTCTCCCAGTTCAGCTCTATCGACATGATGATAGCAGCCGGGTTGGCAGTGTATGATTGGATTTAACCGTTCATGTGATTCCTGTCATTTTTTTCTTATCCACAGACAGGAGTACTCATTGTGCAAATTTATTCCGTACTTGTAGCATGAACATAGACGAAAAGTAGCGGATCTCTGGTGAACAATGATTATCAGATTACCAGGACATTTAAGCCGCCGTGGGGCATGCAGCCACATTGCATTAGCGCGCATCGCCGCCTAATTCTAGCAGTCTAGGCACTAAAAAGTCTACTGTTCACCTCATACAGAATACAGAAGCACATGGTAATAAATCACTTCATCGTGTTCATCATCATTGAAGTAGGGGTATCTGCCAGTAAGAGAGAGAGACCAAAAAAAGACAAAAGAAGTAAATCAATATGCCTTTCCATAACCCCAACCAGCGTAATGCTATCTTTCCCTTGTTTCCCATTCCCATACGTCGCCTTAACGTCTTCATGCCGAGTTGGTTGCCCTATGTATGCATGTCCGCCCATTTATGTATGACCCTGCCGCAAACACCCCGTAGAAATCGTTCCGTTGCGCGAGTCCTGATACACATCATTCGTACAGTGAGGCATGTTTAGATAAGCGGTGTGAGCTGCCAAAAGCGCAAGATTTATTTATGCTGCACCCACATCCGCAGCTACGACTTCATCCCCTGCCGAGCCGGTAAGGCCTACCCGCGTCGGCCGTGATGCCAGTGGCGGGGCGCTATACTGGTGCCAACAATTAGGCGCCTCGAGAATGTACCTGATTTATCTTGGTCAGCTAAATGGTTCGACTTATGAGAGATACCTACTGGGCCTGAAAGGAGCAGACATACCTTGCCATAGCCTCCCTAAACCTCGACTTGTACTCTTTTGGACTTGTGACTGTGGGCCTGTTGCGGCCTCCACCAGCGAATCCGCGGTCCTTGATCCAGCTTTCCAGTTTCTTGTCCCATGTGTACGTTCGGATGCAATCGATGATACCTACCACCAGCTCCTTTTTGACCTCGTCCACCGCGATCATGAGAGAGTAGTCCATGACATTCTGACGAGCCAGGAAAAGCGTGTCATTCCAGACTGACACGCGCAGAAGCTTCTTCGAATGCTCCCTGGAGAAAAGCGGCGATTCGTAGATATACTCGACCATGTTTTCGTCCAGGAGCACTTCGTTCTGCTCACCAGTCGACTGTATCTTTCGGTTTCTCATCGAACCTTTCAGATCAAAGATCCTCGTAGGAGCTCGGTCGTAGAATAGATTCTCCATGAGAAGCAAATCGAGCTTGATCTCCGTGTTCGTCACCGGGTTTTTGATGACGACTTGGAAGAAACCCAACATCTTGGCAATCACCGAAGGTAGGTCATGAAACAGCGCTTCTGCCATTAACCCAAAGTACGCCGGCGCGAATTTCAAGAACGCCGCCGTTTCAACTGGCGATAGAGACTAAGATGATTATTAGCTTAAAGATCATGACATGTGCATAGTCTCTCAGCTCTACTTGCCTTCATTACCATCCGATCATCCTGCGTTTTCAGAAACACCGACTTTGTTTTGCCACCTTTCGAATCCCACTTGAGACATCGGGATAGAGACTCGACGATGCGATCGGCAACGCCGCATTTCCGTCGCAGGGCGTCAAATTGCTCTGCGTAAAAGATCTTGACCAGCATTTTGGCTGTCCCTTCGGTGAATTGGTACTTGTAATGAGAGCTCGTAGTGTGGACGAGCTTGGTCTCCAAATGATTCTCTGTGATCGTTTCTCCGATATCCGAGCACACCTCAGATCCTGTATCGTACTCTGATTCCGACGAACTTGCCGTATTGTCTACAGCCTTCTTACGATAGAAGTGGCGGAGCTTTTCCTTGTAATCTTCGGAACTAAGGGCAAATGCAATGAGAGAACTTGGCTCATCTTCTCGGACGATGATATCGGAATCGATGAAGATGTGATCTGTCGCATTTAAGGGGTATTCGAGCGGCGGCCACTGACTTGCCGATCGTTCGTTCCAGAACGTCGTGAGTACTTTCATGAAGTTATTCTTGTCCTGTTTGGGAAGTTCAATCGGAATTTCCGTACCGGGGTCGAACGATTCGGCGATCTCCTCAAGCGTGGTGCCATCGATTAGCGAGTGGTCCGTGTCGCTCTCTCCTTGCTCTTCATCCGTCGCTCCTAGACTATTGTTATGGGCTTGGTCTTCCGTTTCGGCTTCGGTTGTCACATCGTCGGCATGGTGGGAGATCTCTTTAGGGGACAGTGTATCCTCAGGGAGCTCTTGGATGGTTTCTCCTGCTGCTGGTCCAGTTCGATCTTTTGACTTGGTGCCACCTGGTTCCGTCGCAGGTTCGTCCTCAACGGGGCCCGGCTCTTGCACGGCCTCGTCCACATCTTCGTAGACTTCGACTATAGCTTTCGTCGTGGAGTGCTGAAGGAAGGGTCTCGAGTGCGACATTCTCTGTTTTCGTTTTTCGCGATCTTTTTCGCGCTCCTTCTCGAATTCCCGACTAAGCTGTTCGAAATGCTTGCGGATAGTGGACACTCTCGAGTCCTTCTTGCCGACAAAGCGCGGAATAGAGGACGGGTTACCCTTTCGATGAGGTCTGAGACTACTAAACAATTTCTTCTCCCCCTTGACAGATTCGGTTGTGGGGGTCTTTCGAAGCTCGTGCCCAGCTGGTGCCTCAGCCGTGGGCGCTCTATCCTTTTCCTTGCTGGTGCTGAAGGACTTCTTCCCTACCGCAGAATGCATGCGAGACATGGTAGGTATACTATTCACCGGCTGTGACAGTGCCCGAACCATGGGTGGAGACACGTTCGATCCCATCCTACGGGAAGAACCGCGCTCTACCTTTGGTGCATCTGCGGTTGTCTTGCATTGTTCATTCCCCGCCGTAGTCGCTGCATTTAAGATCTCAGGCGCTGCCAAACTTTGTCGACGACGGATTTGTTCGACCTGCTCCGTTAGCGACATGGATGGCTCAATGGCCATTGTGAGTTGTGGTGCAAGGTCAGGAGAAGTGGGCGGACCAGCATCCACTGGAGGGGGCGCTTGTGAAACAGAGTCGCTGTTTTCTGGCTGGCTTGGGATCGGGGATTTCGATGTTGCGAGGTCCAATGGTTCAACTCTGGATAAAGTTTCTTCTTGAGGTGGAGCGTTTAAAGATGTCTTCTCTTGGCCCGCATCGAGCTGGGGAAGATCATCAGCATTTTCTGACGACTGTGTGTCCGGCTTGGATTCGGTATCTGGAACACTTGACTGGGTGGTTTCCTCGCCGTCCGCTGCTTCTGTCAAGACTTCGTTGCTAGAAAGGGACTCCTTCGATTCATCCGTGAACATTTTACGGAGATGGATCATGGTAAGCCTCCGAATATCCTTATCTGAAGGCAGGAAATCAGCTTCGAATTTGGTGAAGGTGGAATCCCACTCGGCCACCTTTACAAGCATCTCTCGAAGGACCACGTTAAACGGTATGACCTCGTAGTACTTGGATTCCATATACTTGTCCTGCAACTTCCGAATGAGCGAGGTGTGGTCATCCTGGATCCTTTTCGACAATCTCTCCATCTCTGCCTTGTAGGTTTCAGCCTTTTCAGGAAGGATATTATCGATATTGATGGCCTTCAGCCTGGCTTTCACCGACGTCGTAAACCGGGTCCATCTCTCTTGAGCATTCGTAAAGATTTCATTCTTCATCTTGAGGTCATGCTCGACATTCCAAGTGATCCTGGCCCGAGGAACAACAACCTCAAGGAGGTCTACGGGATCATAGTGGATACGAATGATCTTGTCGTGCAAACCGAAATAGGTTATATGATCACGATGGTGGTCATGAGGGCAGGTCCAGCCATCCGCATCTCCATCCTTGACTAAGCGGGTGCCTTTGCTCCAAAATGACAGCTCGAGGTATTTACCGAACGAGTATTTCCAGGTCCCTTTAGACATCTCCATCTCGGTAGTCTCTCGCTTGCAATGCTTGCAGTAGCTCCACATCATAATATTATCGCCACGTAGTCTGCCCCTGGTATCGTGCTCAATGAAGATAGTAATGCGTGCTTCGCCATGGACGTACGTTCGGTGATGTTCATACATTTTGCGCTCGCAGCCGTTGGCTTTGCAGGTGGAGTCGGCACCGTAGCAGACGTCTTCGATATATTGGCCTAGAGTACAGTCAGGGTCCATACCACTGTTGTTGTCGACGTGCTCGTCATAGAAACCAAGAGCAATTAGAGTAGGCTCGAGGCAAGGTATCTTCGTGTCGGTACAGATGACCGAGTGTAAGACAACAATATTCTGGTGCGCGTAGGGCTCAAACAGGCCAATGTTGCCTTGGATGTAGTTTTCCCATTGTCGTGTTTGTGTCTGGTAGTTGTAGAGGGCCTTGTCGTACTCGGCATCGTGAACAGCGTGAAGTATTTCCATGACCTGCCGTGGTGCTTTGTGGCCAGTCTCGAGCACCATTCGCGGTTTGATAAGCTGGAATTTCTGAGGATTCGACTTTTCGTTGTCAAGACGTTCGTCGATCACATCCTGATCCCGCAGTCGTTTCAAGTGAACCAGCCTCCTCTCCTGCTCGCGAGCTTTCATGAGCAGATATGGCTGTGCGAATTTGACAAACGGAGAAGCGGACAGGATTTTTGTCTCGTACTTAGCCACCATATCACTGTAAAAAGTCGGCATAGGGATGTCCTCTGGAACGGGACTGTCATGAGCGGATCGAGAATGCGACTCGTGGAGAGAGATCAGCCGATCAGCTCGTTGAATCGACTGCGAGATAAGTTGATCTTGCGGAACAGACGTGCCTGACGAAGCCTCGGCTACTTTCTTTTCAGAATGATGGCTTTCTTGACTCGAAGGTACATCGCCTTGGGAGGTTGCCGGCAAACTTCTCAGCACATCATCGTCTATATTAGACGTCTTCGTGCTCAACGAGCATAGGCTTGGATCAGCAGCTTGACTGGAATCTCTCGACATGTCTTCGCTGGTCGGAAGCTGGAGATACGAATCTCGCATTAAGCACGACTCAAGCTTTAGGTTGTACACGACATACACCATGAACTCGGTGATGCGCTTAAGCTTCGAGAGTATGGACGTCGATGCGCCTCTGAGAGCTATCGTACATCCCAGCTCTTCCTGATTGCAAGACAGGAAGATATAGGTCTTCTTTCGGCCGGGAATATCCTCGTTGACGAATGTCTTCACCTCGTAACCCGTGCTCTTGCCCGGTTGAAACTGATGCGGGGGCAGTGCCAACATGTCAACTGAAGAAATCACTTCAGTCTCTAAACATCGAGAGACAGCTGAAAGTACGGAAGGCTTCACATTGTAGGCGACAGAAATCCCCGCGTCTGATAGAAATTGCAACGCGAGACCAGACACACTTTTCTCTGTCAGCAGTAACTGGGGTCGGAGGGCAATAATCCGATTTACCAACTGTCTCAGGAATTCTCGCTCCTGTTCAATGACTGGTTGTAAACTCATGAATTGCTGCTGGTGCCGCTGGTATTCGATTGGGAAAGACACGATCACGACGCGAGGGTTAGACATGCGGCGTGGCATACTCTTCAAGGCTAGCTTTTTCGTAAAGATCACGCCGGAAACGTAGCAAGTATCACTAGGCCTGCCTCCCGGTATTTTCTTTAGTTTGACGTAGTGTCGGATGTCGATGTCATCTCCCCTGTCAATATCGGGATCCACGGACGATGTACATTTCAAGAGAATCGGCACCAGAGCCTTTTCCCAGGCATTCACAGTGGGTATACCAGAGTCTTGAAGTAATTGTCGTAGAAGCTTTCGGACGTGCAGCAAGCTAGCAGGATTGAGCTCAAGCCGAGGCTCCCTATCCCCTTTCATAGACGAGCTTCGAGTAAGACGTGGGACATCGGATCCTCCCGGAGCATCGAAAAATGGGAGAGTCTCGGTCGATCCAGTTGGTCCTCTCATGGTAGACGTTTTAAGACGTGGAGAGCGGTGGTGTCCGCTAGCGATACTCATGTTTCTCCGCCTGGATGACCTCGGGTGGAAGTCATCGAGACCACGGCTGGTGAAGCTCACGCCACTGATGCTCTTCTCCGTCTGTCCCCGACTTCTAATCTTCCTCCCGGCGCTTAGGTACGCCCCAAAACTTGTCTTTTCGGGGTCGACTACGGGCGGCGCATGGAGATCAGTCCCGGAGATCGCTCCAGCAATGCTCATCTGTTCGTCGCCACTGGATTCGTCTGACATGAAAGGAGCCAAGTCAGGGTCGATGACATTGTCATCGTGAAAAGCATTCAGGCCGGTCTTTCGAGATGCTTCCTCCTTTGCCGATTTTCGGAAAGGTGCCCTCTGCTCGGGCGAAGCCTTCAGACGACTCCATAGGTTGTGCTTCGAATGGTAGCGTCTATGACCCGAAGACTGGGGTCTTCCCGACGCGTTGGATTTTAATGACCTGGACGAGCTTGGTCTACTAAGTTGCGGCGCGTCAAATTCTAGCACGGCTGAGTTGCGATTGGAGGAATCTCCAATTCGTCTCGTGGCAGGAATAGCCATCATCGGCGCGCTGAGCGATCTACCATCGTCGTCGTAGTCATCGGTTCTTTCTGAGATACTAGCGTCATCCCGATCGACTTTGGGAAAGGGTGAATAGCCCCTCTTAGACTGATTATGGCGAAATATGGCCGGGAGATACGAGTCATCGGCCGAGTCGTCTGACAGCGCCCCATCCTGTCTCTGGAGGATGACGCCTAAGCATTGTTTACACACCCGTAACGTCCCTTGGACACCGAACCGCTGGCCGGATATGATAGATGTACAACCGCTGTCAAAGATGCAGCCACAGGTTCTGCAGTGATGTTTCCGACGGAAAGCAGTGAACGGAGCACCGCATAGAAAGCACTCCTTGCAAGTCTCGTCGGCCATCCAGAAGTCTTTGCTCAAAACTTGTCTTCGCATGGAAGCAAGTTTCGCATTGACCACATCAGGAGCACCCTCGTCGGTCGTCGTGCCCGGAATTCTATACTCACCCGATCTCATCCGCTGAGGATCAGGAACCTGCGTAAACGACTCGTGATGTACACTGTTATGAGCTGACGTGCTTATGGGGCTGTGCTCGGTGGTACCTCGCGATAAAGACGACGACCTTGACATATCGCCCGAAGTCCGTGAAAAGCTGATCCTGTCAATAAGAGCCGGTCGTCTAACCGCGTCCTTGGCAGAGAGTCGACTTGATTGAGGTAATGCATGGGGGTCTGCGGGT
Source organism: Hypoxylon sp. NC1633 (assembly GCA_022984935.1). NCBI lineage: Eukaryota > Fungi > Ascomycota > Sordariomycetes > Xylariales > Hypoxylaceae > Hypoxylon > Hypoxylon sp. NC1633. The sequence goes on along the minus strand of JAJLYQ010000035.1, from coordinate 262,981 downwards.
ATAGAGTCATTGGTGCTAGAGACGGGCGGTGCACCACTGGATCTCTTTACGGGACTGGTAGGGGAGTCGATATTTCCGTCTGCACTAAGTCCATCCTCTCGCCTAGAGTGTGCAGGAATTGCAATCCTATCGAGGGTAGGGATACGCCTATTCCCAGACGCATCATAGAGACTCGACATGTCGGGAACAAGAGTAGCAGGTTGTCCGTCGTTGGGCTTGCCGATGCTCCTCCTGTTATTCCCTCTACCTTGGCCGTCCTCAACTCTTGACGATGTACCGCGTAGCCCTTCTTTGAAAGCATTGACATGAACAGGCGCAACGGCGGCCGTCGGCTTCGTCATGTTTGGTATGCTTTGCCGGCTAGAGGACGCAGACTTGGAAGCAGAAGGGCTAGTAACATTGGTAACGGATGATGGTAGAGTTGACTGGGCTTGCTGAGACTGGCTCTCGCCGGTCTGTGCCACGCCCGAGGACGCAACAGTTGATGAAATCGGATCGGACAGATTTGAATTGAAGGTTGAACTCGTTACTGCCGTATCGGCGCGTAATAAGGATACAGGGGTCTTGGAAGACGTGGCAGTGGTACTGGAGCTTTTCTTCGACGCAGCATCTCCGTCGTTGGAGTCGGGAGTCTCCTTAGTCGCACCAGCCGTTCCTACTTGTTTATCCTTTCCGCTGACCCCGACAACTTCTTTGAACCGAGAGTACAGACCGCTCAGTCCATTTTGTACCAGATCCCCTGTGATACCTTTGCTTTCGGGCGCCGCTCCATATTCGATCGGTGGAGGGATGTCGTTGAAGGTTGTCAGAACGTGCTCCTCCTTCGCCGAAGTATGGATTTTGTCGAGTGCCTGGGCAAGCTTGTCTTTATCGATCTGATCGGAGATGAATGAGGCTGAGGCGATGGATTCCTCGCGAGATTTCGAAACAGAAGCTACAGTCGAGGGAGAGAGCGGAGTAGGGGGAGGTTTGTTGTCAGACATGGTGACGATCGGTTTGAGACATGGGTGGCGTCGATAAACGCATCAACACAGTAAAAGTGACCACTATGGGGAATGCTCGATATATTCCTCGATAGACCTAGAGGTTGTCTAGCAAGATCCGTTTATGTATAGGACTTTGTTGCTAGGCAAGCGGGTTTTCTTGCGCGAGATTGGTCATTGGGCGATGCCTACGGGATTTTGAGAAGAGCAATATGACGAATACATCCAAGTCAACACACAGAAATGAGCAACCACGTCAACCACACGAGGCAGCAAAGTAAATACCACAGATTTTCAAGTCGTGCCCTTCTTTGAGAACAAACGAAGGGTTTCTGGGAACTGCAAGGAGCCGATATATGAGACAAGAAAGACACAGATGTAAGGGACATGATGCAAGAAGGCGGCGATGGGCAGCAGCTTAAGGTTAGTTGTCCAGCAGGTCTCCACTTTCTACCGATTACCTAGTTCAACGGCAGCGGCAGCTGTCTCGTTTATCCCCGCCGCTGTCTTTGTGGCTAATAAGTTACTTCGCAATCTGCAGCAAGTTGTATGAGAATGAAAGTACTTCGTACAGCTTGGGCAAAAAGCACTTAAATGTTGCTAAGGTCAGCTGAAGGTGGGGCATAAAAAGGCCGAAGCTTTAGGACCAATGACTCGGGTATTTGCACGTGAATTCGCATGAAGAAGCTAAGGCCTTGGCGCCCCTCTGCCTAACTTCCCACACGCGCCACCGCGTTTAATCCGTTTAATCCGTTTAATCCGTTTAATCCGACTTGAAAGGAAGTCATTTGTAAATGCCTTTCACCCTTCAATAATTCAACCGATTAGCAATCGCCAGAAACCACTATTTCACAACCCAAACTATCAGTCATCTTGACCGGAGGATATTAGGATGTCTTTTCGATTACGTTGCTATCTTGTAGCCATCGGTTGATCATGGCTCAAACTGCGAAGCGGGCCACGGAACTAAGCTCTCCTGTCCACCCTTCTCCATCAGACATACTCGGAGACACTCGGATTCCCCGTCGCCTTGTCAAGATCTCAAGCGACCAGCGAGATCTCCTAGCTCGTAATGACTCCTGGGCAACGTATCTTCGTAGACGCACCAACGGTTTCTTAAATGTGCCTCCCGAAGTATTACAGAACCTAAAGGAATGTCATGCCCGACAATTGCAACCAACCCAGTCGGATGACTCTCCACCATCTACAGAGCCACAGGATGACGCCGCCGCTGAGATTGAACAACGTGGTAGTCAACCTCCCGAGGTTGTTCGGCTCGAGCTGGAGGCAGAGAGCGACGACGATGACGAAAATGAAGCACCTCCTAGCCCCTCCTGGACACCAAGCCCCGTCGCGCATCACTATCCACCTCAGAGATTGAATAGCCCGGGTAGCGAAGGCGACGAAGGCGACAAACAGCAGTTCATCACCCAACTGCCACCAATATCCTCTCCTCGACCTACGGCGCCTGTATCTGTTCAACGACAACCGGTCCCTACTTTTCCACCAAGCAGCGAAGAACAGGATGAACCTCTCGAGGTTGAAGTACCAACTGCCATAAATGACGGCAAACCTCCTGTCAATAAATCATCTGTTCCGGCATATGCCACACCGCCCTCTGCCCAGATCGTGCCGTGTACCCTTGAGCAGGCAGAACAATCTTCAATCCCGCCGAAAGGGAATTCAAAGCCAAATCCGAAGCAACGCATCTACAAGGCAGTCCCTGAATTCTATCGCCCGTCAAAAAGCGATTTGAATTCGATATATCTCCCTGTCAGCGGAACGAGGTCGAGGCAGTTAGATGCACCATTTACTAGACCCCAAAGTTCCACATCGTCATCGTTCAATACGTCGTCGTCGATTATACCGTCTACCATACCAAATGAGGGTATAAGTAAAGGCCTACCTCCTTCGCCTTCCAAGCAAACCCTTTCTCTTTCCAAGGGAACACCTATCAGGCAGGAAGGTCTCAACAGCCTGAATACACCTGATTACTCACTAGCTCAACGGCATTCCCCTGAATATAAACCCCAGTCGCCGCGGCTCGCGTCTTCTCCGCCGCTTCTGCCTGTTTCTGCTATCTCAATTCCGGCCAAACACCAGCCAATTACGGGGTCACATTCACCCTTTGTCCTTTATGCTATGACATACCCAACCTACTTGGGACATATCGGCGATTTTGTGACTGCCTGCATGTATATCCAACTACAGCAGAGAAGGATACGGACGTCGTTGTATGATGACTTCATTCGAGCCTGGCAAGAAGGTTATGTTTCATATGTTAGGGACTGTGACGATTCGAGTCCTCCTGTGAAGGCGTTGAATGCCATCGATTGGTACAACGAGATAGATGATGATCCGTTGTATACGTCGCGAGTCGTCACGAGGCAAAACATTAAGTCGATACTCGACTTTTATCCCGAGGAGCTACGACTTGCTCGAAGCCATCTAGGTCTGTCGCCAAACCCAACCCCCACATCTACCAGCACCCCACCGGCCACTCCAGCAAAGAAGAAGCTCGACTCTGGTCCGACAAAATATGCTGCTCCAGTGCACATCGATCTGACCGGAAGCCCGGACATCGCCGAATCAGACATACCTGAAGTCGATTCCCGTATTATACCCCAAGTAGCGGAACCTCCACTACCGCAAAGGGAGGCCAATAACGTCATACCGGTCCACACATCGATGAGTGAGATTGAGCGAAGACCGGCCACGGCTAAAGCACTTCCAAGATCTCTCTCGGAAACCATCCCTCACAAGAGGAAGCCGAGTGAGGAGCTCAATGGTCCTCAACCGAAGAGGTTTTCAGTCAACTCTCTTCTAAGGTCCGACTCAGGAAGCGTTCCGAGCGTGAACTCTGAAGCCTCTAGGAATATCAAGGAGGCCTCTGTCGCTCCTAGCTCTACGGCTGAGAAGAGGAAGAAGTTTGCTAACGACCCGATGAAGAGAAGCAAGGCGTTTGCCAAGTTTTTGAAGAAGCGAAAGCAGTGGGAGAAGGACAGCATCGCGAGCTCTACCCCTATGAACAATACACCCACCTCTGCACAGAGGGGATAATGGTTGGCCAAGGTTATTTCTACGATTAAAAGTTTTGGGCCACCACAGGAGTTGCTGTCTATGGGTTATGATATTAGAGATACCCATTATTTTGAAATTATCCATGCTTGCAAATGGAAAAACACGATGAACATGACCCTTTGGAAAGAGATTCTCGGTGTGATATGAGCAACCAATACAATACCACCTTCCCATAATGCCAACAGTGCCAGGCATATTGGGCTGGCCTTCCAAGAGGTACGTGTGGAGGTGGGTAGGCAGCCATGGTTGAAGCCTGAGTCTCATGAATGACTCTTATTTGCGACGCGAGATAGCCACCGTCGTCAGTGCCATGTGCGTGGCATTCTGGTGTAATTCTGGGCGACGGGCCTCCATATCAATCATACCCTCTATCTCCTCCCTTCCTGTATACCTAATCCTCATTACTACGAGTAATACCTAGGGTATCTACTACATGCCACCATGGAACTATGCTTGACTGCCTGTCGTATCGTCTCCGCTACCATAAATATTAAGCATCAAACCAGGGGCCTCAGCAGCCAGGAAACGTAGTGTAGTATGCCATCAATACCTTCCATTCTACATCTAGAAATGTGAAGAGGGAGGAAGATTCAATGCAGTGCCCTAAACATAGAACGTATAAGTGATTTGTCAGTTCACGCGTCTCATAAATGGCGCAACTAATGGGGTTGAGAATTTATTATCTTGCTCTTGCTTGGTATATTTAAGTCAAGAACAAGTTTTTTGTGTTCTGTTCCATGCCATGCAACTTCGTACGTTCTCCAACTCTGTATGCTATGATACCTGGGTATGTAAGGTAGGTAGCGAGTTGGGCTTACGACACCATTTCATATACAAGGTCCCCCTATCGTACATATCTCCGTCTTCGCCCCTCGAGTTCCGCCACCTTTCAACTTGCCTCGGCAGCAGTAGTTGAGCCTTGTTTCAGCTGCTCTCTTTCATTCAGTCGCTGCTCTTCTTCGGGGGTCATGGTGCGCAACTGTAAGGCGTGGATACCTCCATCCTGAGCCATCTCGTCCTTGAGCAGCTGGTAGATGATGCGATGGCGGGCTGGCTGCATCTTGGATTTGAAAGCGTCGGAGGTTATGACCAGTCTGAAATGGGTTTCCTTGGAGGTGCTACCCACCATGGGCCTGTGATGGGCGTGCTTGGAGGAGTCGTTGAAGATCTCCAGCCTGGATGGCATGAGGGCCTCAGTGATCTGAGTGTGGGAAACAGGCGCTGATTAGTGAGACCGCTTACTATATTATACTCATTCGGAGCTTAAGGCTGAGTGTGCATTCACCTTTGTCCGAATGGCATCCTCCATCGGTGTATTTGAGGTTGCTGCTGCTGATGATGCCATAGTGGAAAGCTGTCTGGATACCCTGCCGGTCCAGGCTTGCACGTGCTTCTGCAACATGTACGTGCGTATGTACGTGGTATGTACGTATGTGCGCATGTATGTGAGGTTAACGCCTTTCTGTTTCGGCCTGGGGTTTGTTCTCGAAACCCAGGGATCGAATTTTTTAAATTCCCGATCAGATAGAGCGTTGACTAAAACGGGTAGGTAGGGTTGCCAGCAAAGATGGAGATCTAGCGAATGATGAAGGACGTCGAGTATCACCACATCGATTGTACATGTTTTGTACACCGAGTAAGGAAAGATACGTACCTCCATCTAAGTAAACCTAAGTAAACTTGTGGGTCGAGCTAGGATATTTTAGGCCGCCCGACCAAGCGGTCCGGGTTCGATCTAGCAGTAACTGGACATTGATTGGCCAATGAGGCGCGTCTGCGGCAGAAAAAGCGATCCCGAGAATCTCAACAATTCCTCATCCAAGACCTTGTCTCGCTTGTCCTTAGAGGCCTTCACGTCCCTTACGGTGCCATACCAAGCACAAGCTTTACTACCTAAATTCACGGTGATCTCGGGCATATTCGAAACGATTGTCCGATGGCCTAGACGACAGCTACAGTTACACGCCACTATCTTCGTTATCTCGCCTCGCCTCACGATTTCATTCCAGCTTACCTATCTCATCTCAGATAGTAACTAACGTCAACGGATCTGAGTGAGCCGATATACAGTACGCTCACACACCAACTCACACTTCCATCCCTGTTCTAGAGTTCTTGGTATTTCAAATACCCATTTTCCCCAATTAATCGTCCGGTTTAATCCTCCTGCCTATTCAGAGGGGACCTGCATCGGGTGCAATATGTCCAAAACAGTGTCTACGAAGAGGCTGTGAAACTACTTATTCACTTAGACCTCCCTCTTATACCCCGTGATGCGATTGAATGGGACCGGGCTTCGTCTGATTATTGTTAATGCCCCGTCGCCGTCTCAGCTGCTTAGCTCTATTTCAGCTGTGCACCGTTCTTTAAGCCAGTGTTCTGTCACATCTGCTGTTGCTGCTACTGCTTCTACATATACAGCCGTTGTTCCTCGGCTTCGTCCCTATTCCTCCTTTAGCCATTCAACAACCTCTCCACTCTTCGGCAAATATAGCACCATCACCCCAACACACTTCAGGATGGCTTCCACTCTAACCCTCCCCAAGCTCCCCATCTTCGAAGCCATCGCCAGCCACAACCCCCAGTCCACCGCTATCGTACACTGCCTATCCCGCCGAACTTTTAAGTATGGCGAACTGCTTCCAGATGTAAGCCGCGCGCGTGACAGGATACTCGAGGCGGCGGGCAAGCCGGACATCCGGGGCGAGCGGGTTGCTTTTCTTATAGAGAACAGCTACGACTATGTTGGTATGAACGTACCCAGCTCTCATAGCCATCTGAAATTCTCCAGTCTTTTCGTCTGAAAGCTAACTGCTGACTCGCGCCGTCTAGTCACATATCTGGCAGTCCTAGCGGCTCACGCTATCGCCTTGCCGCTGTCACCTCCATTCCCAGCTCCCGAACTACAGTACATCCTATCGCACTCCCAAGCTATACTTCTGTTGCATTCGCCCAAGTATGCCGCCAAAGTTGACGAGGTACTCACTACGCCGAGCAAAGAGCTCGATGTTACACCATCGCCGACTCCCGTCGAGTTGCCGAAGCACCTCGGCGCAATCTCGGAAACCTTTGAGCCGGTAGAACTCTTGGAAGATGAAAATGCGGAGGGTGCCGGCATGATGCTGTATACATCCGGCACGACCAACCGACCAAAGGGAGTACTGCTTCCGGAGAGCGCGCTTACGGCCCAGGCCCAGGCCCTAATCCGCGCATGGAAATACTCACCGTCAGACCGATTGCTACATGTCCTGCCGCTTCACCACATTCACGGCACCGTGAATGCAGTGCTCACGCCTCTCTTCGCAGGCACCAGCATCGAATTTCTGTTTCCCTTTAACGCCGATATCGTTTGGCGACGCTTCGCCAACCCATTCTTAGACTCGCCCGAGGTTGCCGCTGCCACGGCTAAGACGAATGGCGTTCCCCGGCCCATCAAGACAAACATCGTTCCGAACGGCATTGCCCACCCGTTGAAGACGAATGGCATCGCCAAACCCAACGGTATTGTCGCTCCTCCTGCCGTCAAGACTAACGGTTTCCATCCATCCGTCGCTGAGGTGAACGGCACCATCACTCCCCTTACCGAAACGAATGGCACCACCACCCCGGCCCCAGAGATGCTGGGCTTCCCCAACCCCATGTCCTCTGAGATCAGCCGTCTAGCAGCGGTCATCACCCACCTCGCGGCCGAAGTCAACAACCTAGCGGCCAAGATTGGCCAGCCCACACCACCCGCTGCACTAGCAAACGGCCTGAACCAGGCTATTTCTCAGCAGGCCAATGGCGTAGCCGCCTCCCCCGCCATGTCCACCAACGGCTTCGATACGCCCATCACACCCACCAACGGCGTCAGCATCCCCGTCGCAGAACCCGTGAAGCTGGTAGAGACGGCCAAGCCAGTCGCTCCCGCTGTGTCTGCCTCCGAGGACAAATACAAGAACATGTCCCGCGTCAGGGTTACTTTCTTCACCGTTGTCCCCACAGTATACACGCGCCTGCTGTCGGTCCACAAGACGCTCCCCCCGGCGCTCGCCGAGGCCGGCCGCATCGCCGTCAGTCCAGACCATATGCGCGTGTCAATCTCGGGGTCAGCGGCGCTGCCCACGCCCGTCAAGCGCGCGTGGAAGGACCTGAGCCGCGGCAACGTGCTGCTGGAGCGCTACGGCATGACTGAGGTGGGCATGGCGCTGTCGTGCGGCCTCGAGTACGGCGACCGCGTGGACGGTAGCGTCGGGTGGCCGCTCCCCGGCGTCGAGGCGCGCCTCGTCGACAGCGAGACCGGAATCGTCGTCCAGGACATCAACGACGGCGTCGAGCGCTCCGGCGAGATCCAGCTCCGCGGTAAAAACGTCTTCCAGGAGTACTGGGCCAACCCCACGGCCACGGCCAAGGAGTTTGTGCCGTCGGACGACGGCAAGGGGCCCTGGTTCAAGACAGGCGATGTGGCGGTCCGCAGGCCGGTCACCACGGCCGGCGACGGAGTCAGCGGCGAGTGGGCCACGGGCCCGATGTACTTCATCCTAGGGCGACAGAGCGCGGACATCATCAAGTCGGGCGGAGAGAAGGTGTCGGCGCTGGAGGTGGAGCGGGAGCTGCTGTCGCTGCCGGAGATCGCGGAGGCGGCGGTGGTGGCGGTGCCGTCGGGCAAGTGGGGGCAGAAGGTCGGCGCGGTCGTGATCCACGCACCGGACCACCAGGCCGCGCCCTGGCGTCCCCTCGACATGCGCCGCGCCCTCAAGGGCCGCCTCGCAAACTACAAGATCCCCCAGGTCCTCCGCGTCGTCGACCACATCCCCCGCAACGCCATGGGCAAGATCAACAAGAAGGATCTGCTTCGCAGCGTCTTTCTGGACGATTTTAGCGGTGATGAGATGTAGGAGAGTATTGGTTGCCTGCCTCCCCTGGCCCCTTGCCTGCTTGGGGCTTGGGGGTGGGGGTAGGGAGTGGGTTGTTGGAGATGGTTATCCAGAGGGGGATTTGGGGCTGGGGATGATGGATTAGATGAGTGGATGAGTGGATGACACTATGAATGAGCGGAAATGACGGAGGACGACAATTTGGATAGGTTTTGCGAGGAGGAAAGTGAACGTGACGACGGTGGAAAAGTTCTCTCGGAATTTAGACTTGGAGACTGGCGCATACGCCGTCTTGTCTTCTCCGACCTACGGTCCAGCCACCTAGGTACCTTGTGTATATGCTCGTGGGACGGGAACTCTTGATTTCATTTGAATCTTTGCGGGTATATATCTACCTCCTACCCCCTACCTCATCTTACATATCTAGGTATCTATCTACCTTACTTACCTGTCTATATCCATTTCTCCTCTTTCAGTCTTGTTCGTTTGTCTGTCCCTCACCTACCTACCTACTCACCTACTTACTTGCCCACCTGACTCGGGTACGTCTGATCGATCATCAGCCCCTGTATATAGGAAACGCTTTTTTCTCTATGTCATCTTTTTATACTTACCCCCTCCCTCTCTTGTCTACGACCTCGTCCAGATACAGTATCTATCCCCGTCATCATTACCGTTACCATAGTAGAGTTAGATAGATAGAATGAACGGGGCTCGCTCGCCACCCGCCGCAGGAGGAGGAAAGAGCCAAATGCCACATTGGCTAGCTAGGTATTCTGAGTTTAGAATAGTACCGTACAGTCAGTCGTCAGCTAAGTTCCCGCGATATTGGAATGGTCTGAGTTGATTATATTATCGATTCTTTTTCAATATTACTACTTGAATACGAAATTGTGTTCATGGTTTTAAATCGAGAGTGCAATCGTCACACGGGCATCGATGTCTTAGGAACCGAAGACTTTGCTAATCATTGTGGTATTGTCTGCTATTTGCGAGACAGAAAATGCCATGGCACTATGTATGCAGATAAAAACATTGCAAGTGAAAGAGCAAATCCTGCTTAATTCACTCATTCCTTGCTGTGAGGCATGAGGGAAAATGGGTGTGTGATATCGAGGGTATTGGTGATGCCGCCAAGAGCAGTGATGTGCGCCATCTCCTGCTTCCTCTGTCCGTGTCGGCGGCCGACAACCCGTAAATATTTCAGCAGGTACCAGGTAGATATGAATCTGCAGTCGTTGGATATGATCAACGAGTCATCCGAGTTGCTCTTGATTCAACCGAGGTTGAGTCTGTCAAAACAAGCGGGGTTCTAGACAGTGAACTTGGCCTTGGCTCGAGTGCTGCCACTGTGGGCAGAATCGGTGTGACCCGAGAACTCGACAACCTCGCCAGGGGGGAGCTTCAGGATCTCCTTGAACTGCTTGCCAATAGCTTGCAGGATTCTCTGGCCCTTATCAACAGAGCGTCCCTTTCCGCCGGCAACGTCGCCATCTCCTCGGTTAGGAATGGACTTTCCTATAGTCCGGGTCCAGACACCGATACGGTAGAAGGCCTTTCGAACGTTGACAACGACACCCATAACCTCGCCATCATCCTCTTCTTCGAGGGTCTCGCCGATGGCAGCCAGCATCGTGTGCAGCCAGAGGTCGTTAATATCGACACTGCGCTTGTCCTTGAATTGGTACGACCACTTGCCGCCATGCTTGTTCTGCGGGTCTTCCCACTCCGGTCGCACACCCTCCTTGAATAGATGATAGTCGGACTTTAAGGCGAGCTCGGAGACGGGTGCGATGTTGTTCTAGAGACAGGGCAAGATAGGGTAAGAATGTGCTAGAAGCCAAGGAGGAGTGAGATGCTTACGTAGATGCCCCAGAATTCCTCAACTGAGTTAAAGGTGATGACTTCCTTGAGCAGCTCATTCCAGTTGTCGCCCTTTTTCGTGTTCGTGTTAGTAAGAGGATGGATAAGACGATGTTTCGAAATGGGATTTTTTACCTTGCCACTGGAGGGCTTGGTGAACCATAATGTCCACTTGTTCTGGAGGGGGTGCTTGACGTTGAAGTTATTGTTGTCGTGGAAGACGGTGATCAGCCTGCTGCCGCTGTCGGAATCATTAGGAGTATCGATAGCGGTCGACGTGCTGTCGCCATTAGGGGAGATGGGGATAGTAGTCAGGTCGACTTGTTCAGTCATCTTGGATTGCGATGTGAAGGCTAAAGGTACGTGTGCGGATGGAGATGTGGAAGAGTGGTTTGGGATACGGGAATGAAGATGTCGGCGGATGGCTGGTTTGCGACTGTAGGTAAACTTCGTTTGCGCCCCAAAGGAAGGAATGGGAGGCCTTGGCCTGAGGAAGGAATATCAGGTGGAATATCAGGTAGGTGACTACTGTGTCAAGCAGTCTTTAGGGAATATCAACAATTTCTTTGTCGCGACAGTAGGTACCTAGAGTTGGGGAGGTCTGTCAGGTAGGTATTTCCTTTAGAATCTATAGGAAGCTACGAGGGGCAGAGAGTTGCCAAAAAATTGCGATGAAATGGATGACTGGGTGATGGGCAAAAGGGCAAAACACAACGGACACAGGTACGTTGGTGTTGTCTTGAATGGAGAATTCTATTATGACCTTGCGCCAGGCAAAAGTCGTCTGATATTAGGGGGCGTCGTTGTCGTATGGTTGGAACTTTTAGAGAGTCTGTCACTTTTTGGATGGAATAAATTGAACCTTAGCGAAAAAGAAGTTGAGTTGTCGCATTAGTGGGGGCTGGGAAGCCCCCAGCCCCAACCACCGTTTCAGCCAATATGCACTTTCCGATATATGTATGTACATAGAAGCACAGCCTCATGTGGCGGTGCTCATAGGAGTGAAGTACATAGTCTTGACTCATCCAGACATCCAGACGTCTTTGTTCTTCAAATAAATCCTCCATAAGTCACATCAACATGTTCAGTTCTAATATGCCTTCAATAATCAATCATGTCTTCAATATCTATCAGGTGTCACGTCTCTACAACTTTTCTAGTGGCAACGTCTCATACCCATACCTTACCTCCCATGGGCCTTTCAACAGTCCATGATTAGTTCGATATTCTTCACTCAAGCCACCACCATGGCTTCAGAAAGTTCTCGGGCTCAAAAGCCTCTCCTCGAGCTCCAATTGCCGAGTGGACCCGGCGTAACAGCGACTCGGATCAATTTCTCCCAGACACCGCTCGCAGATTGCTACGGCCCGTACTTTGCTTTGATCCTAGACGACCTCCTCACGCCGGCAGAATGTGCCGCCATCCTCGCATCCGCTGGTTCCGGCTGGCAAACCCTAAGTAAGGGAGACTCGTGGCGCGAGTGCGAGCGAATACGGTGCGTTTCGCCCGACTGGGCCAGGGCACTATCTGAACGGCTCGCACCGCATCTTCCCGAAGATGTCAAGGTACTGAGGAAAGGTGACATGCTAGCTGAGCATATCGCAGGTCCGGCGAACTTGAAGGCAACCCAAGGCGCCAGCAAGACCGTCTGGATGTTCAAGGGTGCGAATGAGAGACTAAGCTTCCTTCGATATCTGCCTGGTCACCACTTTGAGCCTCATTGTGATGCATCATACCAGCCCGGCGATGGCGGGAAGAGCTTCCTAACATGCCAGATCTAACTGAGCGATATGCCAGAAGTCCAGAGGAGTGGTGAGATCTCGGGAGGTGAGACGAGGTTCTGGCCAAGTCGTGAAGGTATGGGCAAAAAGAAAGCAGGATGTCTAAAGGAAACTGAGAAACAGACGCGAGATGAGTCATTTGTAGACGTCAAACCCAAGATGGGCAGGGCATTGGTCTTCCAACAGCGGATGTTATGGCATTCGGGACAAGAGGTCAAGCACGGGGAGAAGTTTACGGTGAGGCTTGATTTGATGTATGAACGTCACTTTGAGAAACTTTCGAAATAATGAGACTTGCTTCACAATTTTTGGAATACTACCTACATAGAGTCACTCACCTGTGTAACTATTGCTGCCATGATGATACCTCTTGACTACCAAATCATTCTTTCTACATCTAAACTACTAATAAGAACTGTCAACTTGAATTGAGCGTTTGAAATTGTTTCGATATTCGAAGCCTTATATATTTCACCTTGTCTAGGATCAGTTTGGGCCTATGAGTGTTTTCGAACTTGGAAACTTACTTTCTGTGAAAAGAGCGAGGTGGCGTGTGCATATCATAGATATTCTTTTCAACTATAGTTTCATCGGATACAAGAATTTGGGATGGATAGCGGTAAATCACTATGATGATTGTAGGAAATCTTTACGTGTAGCGGAAAAGGAAGCAAGGTGACTGTCCAAGCGACGTCACGTACCTACGTCGCGTCACTACAGTCAAGCCGGAATCAAAAGGTCAGTCTTCATGTATAAGAAGCTTCGCAGGAAGTAATAATCATTCTTCCCCTCGGAACCTATTACTATGATGTCAAGACCACATTGATCTGCACCCAACATCCTTCGAATTCGACCCAGGACATCTATGACCACCACCATGGCCACCGTCCAGGAACCGAGCCTCTTCGACTCCTTACCAAACGAGACAATCGTCCGAATATTTGCCAGCTTGACTAGTCTAAAGTCCATTCTGGCTCTCAGCCTGACTGCCCGCAGATTTCATGCAATCCTCTCAAATCATGAGGGCCAGGTGGCTTACGGCTATGCGATTGGGCTTGTCGGAGACGACGACCCGGATGTTGTCAAGTACGCCTTCATGGCGAGCGAGGCGGTTTGTATTCGGGGGCTAATTAGCTCGCATAACTACGAATCAGGTCACAGTGATTTCACCGACAGAGTTGACGAGATCCTCGACAAGTTCGTCAGAAAAGGAAAGTGGCCACAGCGGCTGTACCGACTTCGCGCTCTACCTATGATAGCCATAATCAGCGAGGGAGTCGAAATCGTCATGGACTGGGTGGCTAGCTACGGCATGCTCTGGCCACTAAAACTGGAGAAGACAGATTTCACAGCCACCGAGGTGACCCGCCAGAGACGAATTTGGTACTTAATCGAGACCGCCTACCTCCTATTCGATCTAGTATTCAATGAGAACGTTCAGTCTCAGATGCTGAGGTTTTGGAAGACCTTCTCGCTCTATGAAATCGACGCCGCACTCCAACTTATATGGATAGTGGGAGAAACGATCGATCATTGTAAGTACTTACAGAAGCTATGGCTATTGACATGATTTTTGTCCTTTCACTAACTCTCTGAGATCAGCCAAGAGGCAAACATTGTTTCCCGGCCGTATACGGCTTGCTTGGTCATATCACAGATTACTGAATATCTGGGTGGCCCCGTATTTCGTCTTCAAGGACCACACCTTCCACCAAAGGCATCCTCTCTTTCAGGCGATGAATGCATACCTTGGCAGGGTACCAACCTCCACTGACTGCAATATGACCAGCTTGGCGTTGTACTTTGATCCATTCGTCGACGACCCTGCAATTCTCCACACGCAGACGGCACGAAACCGCAGGGGGTGGGGTGTGGAGAGCAGATGGGGGATGACAGAGCTCTTCTATAGCCCGCAAGTATTCAACCAGTCGATCGAGCGTGATTGGTTCTTCATGATAGGAGACGAGGACCGGTGCAGATCAGTCATTGAACAAGGCCCCTGTTGGTCTTGGTCTCAAGCGCCTGAAGAAGTGCCTGTAGATTCGACCTCGTGGGATCGCGCCAAAGATGCAAAGATTGTATGGCACGATGACCCGACCCTCTTCGGCTTTCAAGGCAGCGCTGGCATACCTGTGTCGTTGGAGGACCTAGCTGAAACGAATAATAATCAGTCATAATTTAGGTACCTACTTACTTCATATCTTGCTCTGTTTCGACGTGCTCTTTGAACTATATCATATATGTGATACTTGCACGCAACGACTTGTTTTGACATTTTACTTTATTGAATTTCTCGTCCTGCTCAAAGCAAGCGACCTGTAACTGAGCGGACAAGGGACCGTTGCCACCAATAGACTACCTTAATTCCAGGATTTCTGAGCCAGTAAGTAGCCCTCAGTGCTTAACATTCTAGATCCAAAATTATAGCTGTATAGGACAGTTGCTTTGCGAGAAAGGTGCAGCAGCCATGAGCAATTACCTACTGGATCTTGCCGTCCTTGACCAGCTGACGAATAGTGTCGATACTTCCATGCACGGCCATCTTTGACGTCTGCAAGCCCATCAGGAAGATTAGCAACAAGTCCGACTCGAAAACCATAACGAGACCAGAAAAAGAGGAGTCTTACCTCCCAATTCTTCTCCTCCAGCGCCTTCGCCTCCTCGCTACCCTCCTCGACGCCGGGGAACCTCAGCTCGAAAGAGTACGTCATGAGGAGCTCGCCATCGGGCCCGCGGCTGACGATGTTCGCGATGGTGCTGCCGTCGAGGCGCTGGAAGTCGACGCGGCGCGGCGCGAAGTGCACACAAGTCTCCCTGACGGGCCCGTTCTTGGCATGCACCGAGCCGGCGACGAACCGCACCTCGCGCACAACCTTGAGGTTGCCGGTGTCCTGGGCGGTCTCCTCGGACAGCACGTTGCACTCCTCGATAATCGGCACGAAGTCCTGGGCCCGCCGGACCTTGCGCTCTAGACCGGCCCAAACTTGCGAAAGCGTCAGAGACGGCTCTGCGCCGGCGGGGTTGATGGGTGCCGTGTAGGCTAGGTTTAAGTTGACCATTTTGAGTCTTTTGGCTGTGGTATGGAGAATTGAGAGGGTAAATGGATACTGATGGTATATGTGCTGGGTATGAAGGTAGGTATGTACTAAGGTAGGTATGTAGATTAATTTGATTACCGGCACAGCCGCTGGAGTTATGTGTTACACAGCGAGTGCGGGACCGTTCTATAAATATAACCCGGACCTGAGAGGGGACTTATGTGCTTCTGGTTAGTGTGTAGTGACTCGACCAGTGACAGATGCAAGAACCTGCATTCGTTTTATTTGAAGGCGATATGTCCGAACTTCAGTTACTTCGGATGGTCTCCTGTCTTGCTTGGTCATCAAGATTATGTCATTGAGGTCTTGTCGTTACACGACCGGTCCTCCGTTCCGGACTAGCTCTGTCCACGTCTCCTTTCCGGACCGGATCTCGGGTCTCGCGTTGGGGAAATCCAGCCCAGCTTAACACAACTAGTTTAGCTTCATGTCAGCAACTCGTGCATTCTATTCGATTCATCTCGTTACTTGATGTCTGATTTGTCTTGTCTGACTCAGGTACGGCCTATTACTTGACAGTCTGAAATAAAACCATCCGGTCCCTTCATTTAGTATGTGCCTTCCGTCTATTAAAAGAATTTGTAAGGTACCTCGTACATGGGAATCGTCGACCAAAATTACCTGTTATGCCCCTGTATGTTTGACAGAGTACCTACATAATTCATAGTGAAGATTGATGCAGTATCTCGACGAGGGAGATGGCCATTCATACCGTCAACTAGATGTATCCAACAAAATTACAAAGGGTATATACTCTTCCTTCTCTCATCTGCGTGGTACCATAAAATTCAATCCTCAATACGTAAAGGCTCGATGAAGGTCAGCTCTCCATCAGACTCGTTATCCAACATCTGAATCCCACCCCCGTCCTCCGAATCGTAACCGTAATCGTAGTCGTGCCCTTCACTACCAGCGCCACGACCATCCGCTGCAAGTCCTGGATATATAGGAGGCGGAGGCAGTTCCGCGACGTGACTTGCACTGACAGACTCCGACGAGGCCGTCGTAGACGCAGCTTCAGTACCAATGTCACGCTCTTTCGCGTCCTTCATACCGACAAGCTTCGCATCCCTCACACCCATATCGCTCTTGAGCTCCAGGACATTTTTCACCGCAGGATCGAACTTCTCGTTCCGAATATCCTGCAGACCATGTCTCGAGGGCTGAGGCCTGTCCTCGACGTCGATCAAATTCCCCGTCTCGGCCCAGTCCTTATCGCGCAACTCAATCTCGATCTTGCCATCGTCCTTCTCGATGGCTCCCGCGCCACCCCTGACGTCCGGGAACCCGCACCGGGCCAGGATCTTGGCCGTGAGCTCAGGGTACCGCAGGTGGCCCGTGACCTCGTTGCTCAGATCCAGGTTCTCGACGCCCTCGATGTCGCCGCCGATTGGCTGCAGCCCCGCGATGCCCAGCTGCATGCTCGTTGCGCGGTACATGAAAGCGAGGATGTAGTCGTTCTCGCTGTATACGTTGAACAGCTTGCCCGACACTACCGTTCGCATCATTTGCCAGTAGCCTGTATTGGACGGGATCGGGGCACCGATCAGGACAACCGTGTCCACAATCCCGAACGCTTTTCGGTCCGCTAGTACCCGTAGACATGCGTATATCACCCTTGCACCCAGCGAGTAGCCCACCAGCGTAACTGGTCGCTCGCCCTGTACCCTGTTGATCAAGGCATCCGCCAGAATCTTACCCGCTTTCTCGGATCGATTGCGTGCTAGACTGAACGGATTATCGATGTTTGAAGCCGAGCTAAGAAGAAAGATAGGCCACAAGGCTCCCTGGAGAGTAGCTAGCACGGTGCGCCTTAAGATCTCGGCTCTCACGGCCGTCCACGCGGCCGAGGTGACAAAGGCATTGAGCTGGTTGCCGAGTGCCACGAGGCTCTTCATCTCGTACCGGAGCGCGAAGACCTCGGACTCGTCACCCAGAACGCGCCACGGCTTCGTCACGTCCTCCTCGGCGGTGAGCCAGCCGTTGATGCCAATGGTAACACGGAGCCTACGTGCCTCGGCGCCGTCACCTCCCTCCCCCGCCTCCCCCTCCCTGCCGGCGTTTGGCTTCTTGGACCAGTCCTCACCCCACTCTTCGCGCAACGGCAGGAATTTAAAGTCTTCGACCTCCTTGGCGTACCGGTCAACCACGCTGCCAGTCATGCGGGCCCCGAACGCGCCGAATAGCGTACCAACCAGCGCCCCATTCATCCAGAAGATACCCAGGAAGCTGGCCAGACCACCCAGCCCGACGGATCCCATGAGACCGCCAATGACGCCAGCGACGGCCGGCGCGGCCAGACCACCCGTGACCCCGATGATGGCCGCGCCCGCGACCGAGGCCAGCCCAACCTTCCAGAACCGGCCGACTTTGCCCTCCTCCGCGCGCTTCTGCGCCTCTGCCTCGGCGGACATACCCCCGCTCTGCTGCTGCCGCTCGGCCTTCTGCGCCGCCTCGACCATGGTCGTCGCGATCTCGGTTTCCTCGCTATTGAGGAACTTGGGCGGGACCTCAAGCGCGGAGGCGAGGTAGCAGATCAGGGTGCGCGAGTAGGCAGAGTAGTTGCCGATCGAGAGCAGCAGGATTATCGTCGCGCTCAGCACCTCCTTGCGGTCCTCCAGCGGGATCGTCGTGAGCCTCGTTGGGATGGGATGGTACAGGCCCTGGAAAGTAGTCAAGCTCGTGGGGCCCGTGTTTCTGGGCGGCTGCAGCGCCGTCGTGGTCTGCGTGGCCATGCTGTTGTCGCCGAAGCTGAGCAAGTCTTCACCGTCGGCGGGCTCCTCCCGGCTCCGGGCGTTGAGTTGCTCGATGCGCTTGCGCCGGGCGTCTACGACTTTCTGGTCGTCTGGCTTCGCAACGACTTCCTTGATCTTACCTAGCGTCTCATCGCGCCACGAGTCGAAGTGCAGCAGCGCTGCTTTCCTCAGTCTGACGAGCGCCGCGCTGGGCTGCACTCTTTGCGGGCGTGGCGGCTGTCCGTCTGATTGATCGCCGTCGTTACTGCGGGGCACGAACAATGGCGCATCCGCCGACTCGGAATAGGGTGGGGGACTGCGTGCCGATGAAGGAGAGTGAGAAGGCGAGCCTTCGGGACTATCGCGATGGATCTCCAATTGCGATCGCATGTACGCTACGATCTCGACCACGAGGTTGAAGAAGACCTTGCGGCGGGCGAGGTTTAGCACGACCCGAATGGCGTCGGGTTCGCTGGTAAGAGGCGCCATGGCGACCACTAATTACCTCGACAAAATGTCTTACTGAATACCTCGCATCTGGATTTCACCGTGGGTATTCATGTGATTTTTGGATTTTTAGGAGATCAGGGATAAAAAAAAGCATTACCTGCGGGAGATGATGGATAGGTCTGGCTTTCTAGGTAGTGAAGTCAGCCTGAAACTTGGTTGCACCAGCTCCAGGCAACCGAATTAATTCGGGGCGCAGCATCCACCTTCACCTCATCTACAGGATCCTACGATAAGTGAGCACGCGACACTGAATACAGACCACTTCGGACATTCTTTCTGAATATTAGATATTCAGGTACTTAAGAGGATTTCAGCCTTTTTGTACATGGTTACGTATACACAAGCGATCTTACCTGCCAGGCCCTGCCCAAAATAAATGGCACTCGCTTTAAATATCACTAAATCGGTCACCAACTTCAGTGCCTGCCTGCGTACCTGTGCCGGACGGTGATGGTCATCAAATAAAAGGGAACAAAAATGGAAAAAAGACAAAAACGAAAAAAAAAATAAGAAATAGTCGTCCGAGGATTCGAACCCCAGGGTCTAGCGGTTCTAAGGATATTGGTAGAAGAGAGTTTCTAGGTTCTAGGTAAGCGGGAAGATGATTTCTAGGTATGGCGGAAGACAGACCACTAGACCACACCAGTACGACTGGGAGGTCTTGGGTTGTTCTGACTTATATGCCTTGCACAATCTCGCTGATAGGGTAGAGGAAAGTTGGGGCTTTGCGCATGTAAGATTTCTATGGACGCCGTCGACTGAACTGTATTCGGCACAGACACGGACACGGACGGGGACGGTGCGGGATAAGACTCTTCAATTTTGTTCGTTCGCGGTGTAACTGTATCAAAGCGGTGGAAACCTAAGCGCCAGGGCTTCTCTGGCTGTGCCATATACGTCAGAAGTAAGTATGATGGATATGCCATGGCTAGCCAGATCCTGCTTCGTTGAAATGTAATCGTGCAACAAGAGAGATAATGAGTGACTCGAATGTAACTTGAACGTGCCGCGTGGCGTTTGCCATACAGCCACCGCCATCTTACCTTACCCCTTCTCCCCTTTCTCCTTTCCTCATTCTCCACTCCAACTTCAATACCCAGATAGGTTATCCTCTACATCAAATCCCCCGTCCCAGACTCAAATCCGCAAAGACGTGATCTCAGGCCCAGCAGCCGACTCCAGGTCCGGCGTAGGAGGCGGCAGGTTCTCGCGCTTAGTGCAGACCCAGCAGCTAGCGTACATGTTAACGCGATCAATGCACCTGCCGGGGGAGCGTTCGCCGACACACTTGGCTACGAAGCCGCGGCGCTCGAACTCGTCGAGGTACCAGGGCCGGAGGCCGGCGGAGCGCAGCAGGACGCGGCCGCCGACCTTGAGCGCGCGATTGAGCTTGGCGATCTGCGCCGCTGCCGCCGCGTCGGCCCCGGCGTCGAACCAGTCCATGCTGTCCATGACGACGGCCACGGTCAGGGTGCCGGGCGCGAGGCGCGCGAGCACCTCGTCGATCTCGTCCGTGTGGATCCGGAGCCCCTCGAAGGCGTCTGGGCGCGAGAGCCGCGCGTGCGCGTGCGGGGCTAGGTAGTCCGGGTGGCAGCGGGGGCTGAAGCGGCCGTCCATGCAGACGAGGTAGTACGGGTTGTCGGCGGCGATGTGCGTCGACTCGACCATGGGGTCCAGCGTGTTGACCATGTACTCCCAGATGGCGTGGGAGCGCGTGTTCTTGGCGCGGGCGTCGGGGCCGCGGACCGCCTCGGACGCCGCGTGGTCCTGCTCGATGATGGCGAGCTGGTTCTTGGGCACGCCGAGCGCCGTCCACAGGAACGCCTCCTGGCTGACGACGAACTTGGACACCAGGCGCGAGAGCAGCGCCGGCCGGATCTTGTTGCGCCAGATCTCGCGCTGCTCGTTCAGCGTCTTGGACTCGAGCATCTCCTTGACGGCGGATCGGCATCCGAACACCTTGGAGACCCAGCGGAAGATGCGGATCCCGTGCTTCGACCCACCTGTGTCGTAAAGGCCGCCCTTGGACTTGGTGAAGATGTGGTGGTGGCTGAGCCAGTACTGGAAAGCGCGGCTGGACAGGTGAGGAGACATCTTGGAGACAAGCAGGGAGCGGAAGTCGGGGTGCTTGCCCTCGCCAAAGATCTTCCAGAAGTCTTCGTAAGGGAGGGACGAGTAAGCAGCGACCTTGAGCTCGAGCAGGTGGTTTTGCGTGGGATTCAGATCGACTGCGTGGATTCTAGCCGGGCTCTGAAGTGCGTAAGAGAGGATGTTGTCGCCGGCGCTGGTGATGGCAAGGACCACATCGTCCGGCTTCAGCTTCAGAATACGCTCGTCGACCCGAGTATCCTCCCAGGTGAAGGCATAGATATACTCGTCATTGAATTGGGTGTGCTTCTTGAGCTGATCGTCATAGTAGATCCTGCAGTGTTGGTTCTGGTAGAAGAACGATGGAAGAGGGAGGTTGGCAGAGATATTGACAATTGCCGCATCCCAAGCCTTGGATCGGATTTCCGGCGCAGCTCTCTCAACTGCGCGGGACAGAGCGTCCGAATGGTTGGCGGGGTGCAGGTATGGCGACTCAGTGACCAGCGCATCCACCTTCTCAACAATTTCGTGTGGAAGGTTAGACGAGGATAGTCGTTTGTGAGTCCCGAGCCAGATGTAATAGGGGATTGCGCCGAGGACGTAATTTCGCGTGTTGACGTTCAAGACGGTACCGAAGCTGTACTCGAGATAATCGCGTCGTCCAGGCTCTAGAGCAACTCGGTCGATGTCGAACCAAGCTCGCCAGAACGTCCTGCCGAAGAAATTGACGTGACGGTTGATTAGACCGCCAGTGTAGTTTCGGAAACTGACATCGACCTGAGACTGGACGTAGAAGTCAATTACGCCAACAATGCCATTTGGAGCTAACAGCGACGGTAGCGAGTCAATGACCGAGTAATAATCGGGCTGTGCTTTTTGTCAGAGCGCGTGAACTCCAATAAGTCAATCTGTAGGTACTCACAATCATCGACAAGCTATACGACATTGTGATCAAGTCTGCACCGCCATGCTTGGGCCTTTCCTGGAAGAAGTAGCTCCGCATCGGAGACCCAGAAGCACGTTTACCCTCAGGGGTCGGTTCGTAGTCTTCCAATCGGAACTTCCTAGCATCTTGGCAGATGACTTTCACGTTCTTCCAACCGAGCCTTTCGAAACGCTTTTGCGCGACTTCGCAAAGCGATGGAGAAAAGTCGACGAGATAGACGCTGTCGAAGAACTGGGACACATCGACAAACCTGGACATGGCCTCGATGTTCCAACCAGTTCCACCGCCAACCTAACGTTGCTGGTTAGCCGACACTAGCGAACCACGGTTAGTTTTATGGGGAAGTACCGACATCTACCCAAACACATCTCTTCTTCTCTTCACCGTTCTTCGCTCTGTGAGCAAGCTGGGCTGCTGCGAGAGCGAGCATATCCTCGCGACCCTTCAATAGGGCCTTCCTCGTCGCATCGTACGCGCCGGCCTGCTTCTTGTAAAAGCTCTCAAGGGCATCCTGCTGGTTGCCGTTGTGGTCGCCGTCGTGTGGCTTGAGGAAGCACGAGTAGAAGAAAAGCCACAACGACTGGGCGAGGCTGGGGTTCTCGCCATTCTCGCCATCTTTTTCTTTCTTTTTAAGTAGGGTAGAGTAGCATAGGCCTACCAATAGGAGGACTGCTATTCCAGCAAGATAGATTTTGGTGTGCAGGTCGGGGGGTAAAATGTTACCACCAAGAGAAGCCATGATACTCTCTCATTGCTATAGGAACGAGAGAGAGCGGGATGTTGAAATACCTTTGCGGTGTTGAATTGAATTGCAGCAATCAATGAGGAGTATATAGTAAGAGAAAAAGGGTAGGTAGAGAAAAGGGGAAGTAGAATGACTGAAGTCAGTAGAGCTATATACCGAACCTTTTCGTACCCGTTACCCACCTTTGCCAACAAGCCAACAAATAGACGTTAATGCAGTCTCTGACTTCTCACGAGGACCAGTAAAGTAACGATACGAAGTGGGATGTCGCCTCTAGCTATAGATTGCATACAGAAGGTAACATTGTATCTCAGTTTCTTTCTTCTCTGCCTCTTCAATAAAGGACCCTTACCCCACTGAGGTGCTAACCGGCAACCCCACCAAGTGTGTTGGGTAAACCGTAAGTTACTGGCCATTAGAGCCATGATGGGTATATGCGGCTGTCTTAGCCAATCATTATGACACATGCCCGAGCTACATGGAGAAGACAATTTACACAGCATCTTCTTAGACCCGTTCTAACCATTTACCCTCTGGTCTCTGCATGTCTGCATGTATAGCGGATGCGGGACATAGGCAGATAGGGTCAAGCATCGACCATAGGATCTCCTGCAGCACTTATGTATCTCGTTTACGAGGTTGATAGACATCGTCCGGGATGAATCAACAAGAAGCAACTTACTATGTCTGGGTACCAATTCAGCTGCGATCATCGTGTATACAAGGGAGCCAATATCTAGATTTCTTCGAGTCTCAAATGGACTGAACCTTGAAGTCGGTCGGGCCCAGAATTACACACCCCACGTGCTGGAAATTCGAACTAGGAATGGGCAACGGCGCTTGAGCACGGAACGAGTTTGTCTAGCATGTTCACGGATGTCTGCGCATCGTAAGTCTGAAGAAATGAATTAAGTGGACGATGGCATGCCGATGACTGTATGTTGATATAAGCGGCGCGGCTGGATCCTTATCCGCATGCTCATTCGGGAATTCGTAGCCGCCAGAGTCTTATTCAGCTGCAAGCCCATCCATGGTTTCAGTCAGCAGGGCACTTCGGCGACGGTCGTACAACGTCTGCCGCCGCCCTTCGGGACTGTAAGTCCCCATTCCGCGGCACCGATGATTGGATCAAGTCCCGCATTAGGTCAAATCACGGCCGGCTAAACAAGCTGTGCTCATGCCGAGATAAGCGTCGAGAACCCGACTCAAGCGGGCTGCCGTAATGGTCCTGCCGTTATGGCAATACGTAGCTCACTCGACTCGTCCCCTTTGCTCGGCTGATTTTCTTGACATTTGTCTTGCCACACATCTGTGTACTATCAACGTGTGTGCCCCCACAAGGATAGGTTTCGGCGCCGACAATCTTTACCACTCGGAACTTCTCGTCGTCTGTCATACCCATCACCTTGCGGTCGGGAATCAGCCGCTCAAGGCCGTTAGCTCTGAAGTCATCTTCATCCCACCAGTCAATTTCGACCGGCATATTCTTGCTAACGTACTCGTCCAAGCGAGTCTGGATGTCGTCCTTCCACTTCCCCTCAATCAGGCCCTGGAATTCACAGGCAGCGGAATCGGGGAAATGTGAAGCCTTGAGCTCATCGAAATTGGCAATTTCTTTCTCGAGAAGATGACGAACGGCCGCACCGAGCACGTGTCCAGCTGTATGATAGCGGGAATATAGTTGCCGCTTCTCGACGTTGATGGTTTGATTGACTGATTCTCCAGGCTTGAAGATCAGTTCGGCGCTACTGAACTTGCCGAAATGCAGCACCTCGCCATCATTTATGGCACTCATTCGTACCATAGATACGTCGAACCTTGCGCCCCCTGGGCTTTCCATCGTACCAACATCAGAAGGCTGGCCACCGCCCTGCGGGTGAAAAATTGTCTTTTCCGTGACGACAACATGATCGTCTTCTTTGGCTTGTTTGAAGAGCCCCTTATTGGCCTCCTCGAGGGCTGCTATAGATCGAACTGCGGTTACCACAGTCTGCAGAACGTGGAGCTTGGCGTTGTGCTGGAACGCCAGATACGTGCGCTGCATATCGAAACGTCTGAAATTGGTAGGTGAAATAGGTGACCAGATGTTGCCTATGATCTTAGTATTAAGAAAGAACGAGATGGACTTTAAGAGAGTTGGGAACACATCTGCATGATGTAGTATCTCAAGATCTCATCTTGTTCTCATCAGACTTGAGATGTTTTTAGCCTCTTGACATCCTTGCGCCCTAGAGGTGGGTCCACCAGATCTAATCTGACCATTCAGCGACGGTATTCGAGACCCACTCTCAGCGCCCTTCGTCAACTTGTTCGTGGAGGGCTGAGGGCTTCTTCACTCCTATCACCAAAGCACCGTTGAAGAAAATCCGGCTTCGATATCTCAATTGAGGGTGTTCTTAAAACCCAAGTATGCAGAGTTGATATCCATCTCGAGCTCCCTTGCCTGCTGCTCGCTCAACTCCTCGGTTGCCTTCATCTGATTGAGCGTGATCAGCCACTGCACAATTTTGCCGCGGTCCTGGAAGTCACGGTCTGTGACTTTGTTGACACTCTGGATAACATCTGTCAGGAGGGGGTGTAGCTGATCCTTTGATCGGAAACCGAGGCGGATAGCATCCAAGAAAGTAATGAAATCCTGTGTTGCTTCGAGGATGAGCGTGCCCGATTTGTTACTCGTGGACGCAGATGGCTGAGCTGCACCTGCTGAAGCAGTAATGGCTGTGGATGGCATGCCCACCCTGAGTCGTTCCGTCGCTCTAGGGACTTCGAGCTAAGTAGAAACAGTTAATGGTGATCCCATTAAAGACGGTATATTGTCTTACATCCCACTCAGCCTTGAATTCCTCCAAGCCCACAAATGCCTTGGCCACAGTCTCATCCGTCAAGATGGACTTGTACTGCTTCAGAGATCGTTCACAGATCTCGGTGTAATCAGCTTCAGGGATGGCATCTTTGAGAAATGCTCTTTCCAGTTCGTCCAGGGTGACAATAATAGAGAAGATCTCGGCAAGAGAGTCTTGCAAATCCCTCTCAGCACGGGTATCGGCTAGCTTCACTTCCTACACGGAAACATGAGTAACGTATGAGAGACAATCAGAGATGCGCATACCTACCTCATCTAGATTTATCGTAGCCGAGAGAGTGGTGTTAGGAACATAGCTGTGAGGCGTTGGTGCATAAGCCTGGCGAGAGCTCATCTTGTATCATTTACTATTCGAGGACAAATCTCAATAATGAGAAGCGCAGCACTCTCAAGATGTGTCCAAGCAGCTCCAGGTACAAGGTACAGTGCGTAACTCGGCAGCCATTAACGGACGTCGGCAGAATTGAGATTCACCGCCTAGACTAGTTCTGGATTTAGCTTAGTGTGCTACAACTGATAAGAATTGAACCCCACGATAAGATTATCTTTCCAGCTGGGAAAAAAAAACCTTCTCGCCTGCTGTACCTGTACGGTCAGTACTCCTAACTCTTTACCACATTACATCGTCGCAATTTTCTTCGTCCACAGACCTCACAATGGCGGGTGCTAAGAAGAATTTCAAGGCAACTAAGAAGTTCGAAAAGAAACATCTGAAAGGTGTTTTGGACCAGCGAAAAACGAGCGCGAAAATAAAGCAGAGGCAACAACTCAAAACCAAGAAGCACGTCAAAAAGGCGAAGGATGCCGACTTTTACAAGAGCAGCGAAGATGCTGAAAGTACCAGCAAGACCAATGGCACCAAGAAAGCCACCAATGTTAATGACATGAGTGTCGACGACTTCTTCGGAGGTGGTTTCGAGATCATCGAGAAGTCCCAATCGAACAAGAAGGCATCCAAGAAACTTGGAAAGCGCAAGCGGGACGAGCCTGATGAGGATGACAGCGCGTCAGACGAAGGCAACGACCTAGAGATTTCCGCTGACGAAATTCCTGTGGCAAGCGGTAGCGAAGACTCTGGTAACGAGGATGTTGACGACATTGGTATGAGCAAAGACGCAATGGATGCACTTGCGGAGGACGATCCCGAGTTCTACGAATTCCTGAAAGAGAACGACCCAGATGCATTGGAATTTGACGACGCCGACCTAGCTGAAGTCGACGAACTCAGTGACAGCGAGGCAGAAGAACAGCCAAAGAAGAAACGGAAGAAGGACAAGAAACAAGAGAAGGGTGGCGAGGACATTGCGGATAATGAGTTAACGCAAGCCACAGTAGCTCGTTGGAAAGCAGCATTGTCGGAGAAGCAATCTCTTAGGGCCGCGAGACAAGTCGTTTTGGCATTCCGGTCTGCGGCACACCTGAATGAGGACGACGAGAACGAGGGCAGAAGACAACCATACAAGATAGCGAGTCCAGAAGTATTCCACGACATACTCATTGTCGCACTCAAGCAGATCCCTGACGTCCTCCAACATCATGTTCCCGTCAAAGAGTCGTCATCCGGCAAAGTCCAGGTCCCAACAGACTCCAAGAAGTTCAAGACCCTTTCAATGCTTCTGAGATCCTACATATCCGCTATATTACATCTCCTCGGCACTCTTTCAGACGACGCCACCCTCAAGCTGACGTTGTCCGCGATCACACCCCTTATCCCTTACCTATTGAGCTTCCGGAAGCTACTCAAGAATCTGATCAAGACCGTTGTTGGCTTTTGGTCACAGACAACCAGCAGTGATTCAACTCGCATCACTGCTTTTCTGGTTCTCCGTAGATTGGTTGTTGTTGGTGACAAGGGTATCAGAGAAGCTGTCCTGAAGGTTACCTACCAGGGCCTGATTGCTGGATCGCGCGTCACCAACGTCAACACAATACGAGGAATTAACCTGATGAAGAATTCGGCAGCCGAGCTATGGGGCCTAGACCAAAACATTGGATATACGACGGCATTCAGTTTCATTCGACAACTTGCTATTCATCTACGCAACAGTATCGTCCACAACCAGAACGAGTCGTACAAAACCATCTACAACTGGCAATATGTCCATTCGCTGGACTTTTGGTCCTGCGTGCTTGCAGAGCACTGTAGCCCGTTGAAAGAGGCGGAAGCGGGGAAGGAATCCCAGCTCAAGCTGCTCGTCTACCCCCTCGTCCAAGTCACGCTCGGTGCCATGCGTCTGATACCAACCGCCACCTACTTCCCTATCCGATTCCATATGATCCGATCGCTTTTGCGAATCTCGCGGTCCGCTGGAACTTATATCCCGTTGGCGTCTGCCCTGTTAGAAGTTCTAAACTCTGCAGAAATGAGAAAATCGCCCAAGCCATCGACCATCAAACCCCTCGACTTCCACATCGCCTACAAGGCACCCAAATCATATCTTCGGACCCGGGTTTATCAAGATGGAGTAGGAGATCAGGTTGTGGAGCTCTTCTCGGAGTACTTCGTACTATGGTCTACGAACATTGCATTCCCCGAGTTTGCCTTACCTGTCATCATCATGCTAAAGCGATGGCTCAAGCAGTCGCGAAGGAAAACCGGCGGTAATAACAACAACAAGGTCCGCTCCGGTCTCGTCTTGCTCGTCCAGAAGCTTGAGGCAAATGCGAAGTTCATCGAGGGCAAACGAGCCAAGGTAGATTTCGCACCCAATGATCGCGCACAAGTCGATGCGTTCCTGAAGGACTTCGAGTGGGAGAAGACGCCAGTTGGCGCATATGTCGTTGCTCAGAGGAAGGCTGGAGCCGAGAAGGCTAAAATGCTGGAACAGGCTAGGAAAGAAGATGAGCGCAAGCGTAAGGAGGAGGAGCAAGAAGCTCTGGAGGAAAACGCTGCCAGGTTGGATGACGAGGATGAAGAAATGGAAGATTTTGACGAAGAGGAAGAGGAAGAGGAAGAGGAAGAGGAAGAGGAAGAGGATGATGACTCCTCCTCCACTGAGGACGGGGAGTTGGAGTAGGACTCAATTATAAGAAAGCCAAGGCTGCTGAGTTAATGGCAATGTATCGGAACGCCGCGCACCAACCTTTCTACAAACCGAGCTCTAGAGATACCCATCACTCTGTGAATGCAGTAGCACTACCAACCTTCATTTCGACCGTCAAACGCTGAATGAGACTCCGTCATACCTGCACGTACCAGTCAGGATGAATATACCATACCCGCGAGGAAATCCAATGTTACAAATATGATATACTGTCATGTCCACCTCTCCAACTTATACAGACCTATCGACACCGGCGTGACCGTTCAGAAAGAAACATTGGTTCGATTTTCAAATGCTTAATGGAATGAATATAGCATGCATAGAGACAAAAAACTCCCACAACGTTTCAACCCGGTTGATGTACATGAAAGATAACTTCATCCCTTCCTCATTGACGGATAACCCGCTCGAGAACACTTATAGAGTAGCCAGCCCGGCTTGAAGGGCCTTGGTGTAAGTCATGTCCGACGAGTCCTCGCCCAAGCTCCACGCCACTTCGGAGGAGCACGAAAGTCAGCATAAATGAAATATAAAAAAAAACCTGCTCAGGCGGGTAGGTAGATAGGTAGGTAGGTAGGTATGTAGGTAGGTAGAAAGGTACGGGATAACTTACTAACACCACCCAACTTGCGGGGCTTCACGATCTGGTCGAACTTCTGCGCGATGAAGTCGGGCGTGTCCCAGGTCCAGAAGTAGCTGGTAGAGGCGTCCCAGAACCACTGGCCGCCGCGCTCGGTGTCGGCCTGGCCGCTGGATAGCACGGGGGGGCCCTCGCGGAACGTCACGGCGCCGGACTGCCCCGTGTCTTTGCCGTTGGCATCCTCCAGGAGCACCGTCGCGCACCCGATCGGCTGCGTGCAGGTCCCCTGCGTCTTGAAGTACTTGGCGTAGAAGGCGAAGCCTAGGTTCATCTTCGAGGCTTCCATGCCCAGCTTGATGTACCGGTCTACGGTCGCGAGCGAGTCTTGGACTGCGGTGTGGTGCTTGGTTGTGTTGTCGCGCCTTTGGTGGAGTGGGGTGGTTAGTGGTTATATCTCGGGTATAGTGGAGTTGTTGGCTGCTAGAATGTAGGATGTAGGAATGGGGAAAGGTTCGCTACTGGGATGGATGAGATTCACCTGTTCATCAAGTCGTATGCCATGACCTCGAGGTTTCTATCAGCTCTTGTTTTTAAAGCAAGGTTTTAAAGCAAGGACATGGGAAGAGTCGGGCTCACATTGACCACGTCCACAGCGGCGTTGATCTTGGGGACTTGCTCGGATGTGAAGGCAATCATGTCCCTCTCGAGCCCGGGAACGGCGATGGAGAGCTCCTTGTCGCCGATGGCCGCCTTGATGTCCTCCAGGAGCAAGGCGTAGTTGGCGATCTCGTCGACTTTGCCTGAGTTCGGGTTCTGCCTGTAGTCTTCGCCGTTTCCTCCGGGATATTCCCAGTCGACGTCTGTATAATTTAAATACTGTCAGTACATTTTTTGCAGTAAAAGAAAGCAGGCTTTGAAGCTTGGCCAATAGAAAGCTAATGTACACACCGACACAATCATATCCCAGATTGTCAAGTGTCGAAGCAATGTTCTTGGCGTACAACTTCCTCGACGCATCGTCCTTCTGGCCAACCGAGTATCCGGCAGTATCGCCCCATCCTCCGATTGCCATGCAGATCTTGGTCCCCTCGTCGAACTGGGAGCGGAGGGAAGCCGGGTTTGCGAAAGGGGTGTAGGCACCGGGCGGGTCTCTGGTAAAGAGTGTCGAGTTGGCGAACGCGGTAATCACATGCGTTATCCCAGCCGTCTGGGACTTGCTGGGAGACGCAGTGTGCCACTGGTCATAGTACATGGCGAAGCGCCGGGCTGCAGCCGCAGCGCTCGCCGTTGTTACGGCGCGGGGGAGATGCATATTGGACTCGAGATGCCCGGGCTCAGAGACCGAATTTGCCTAGCAAGGTGGACGGACGGGTGGCAATTGACGAGATCAACCAAGATTTGCAGATCAAGAGCCGTTCAAGGCCTGGTGGTTGCCGGCCGCCCATATTTATGTTTAAGACGTTTGGCCTGCTGGAATGAAGTGTAACGTTGAGACGGCATTAATGTCCTCCTGTCACGCCGTCATTTGTCTTAAGTTGGATTCTGCATTAGGTAGATGAACTGACTTCCTGGAGCCGCATTTACATGCAGCAAGAGTCGTATTCCTGTCAAGAATGTCTTATAGACTTCGATGTGCGGTCGATCCCAGCCCCATGCCAATCGACTTACAACGGAAGAGCCGTGTACGTGTTCGCAAGTCTTGGGTATAGAGAGTGCCCGCATATCATTTACTTAAAAAGAGATAGCAGACGCAAGTCTCCTAGCTCTGACCTGGCTTCTCACTGCACTCCCTACTTGGAGAGGTCCTAGGAAGTCCGGGGCTGTACCTTGGCTGCTTAGGTACCGCAGCTCAAGTGGGTCCGGAGTCTGCGAACTGCCTGTTGCGGAAAGTCGGCATCAACGTTACCCCAGGTTCTCAAGGGAATCCTCGGGGCACCACACATGCAACTTGAAAGAATCCGACTTCAAGGATTTCCTTACAGTACATGACTGACATATATTCAAGTGTGGCGTGTTTAGCAAACATGTATGTATTTAAGTGTGACAGGTGTGGAAAACATGTGGCGGGTGTAACAAATGTGGCAAGGCAAACTTGTGGCAGGTGTGAGCCACTCGCCTCGAACACGTCATCTCACAAACCGTCTGCCCTTTCGACTTCATTTTCTTAACCTGATGCAACTTTACTCAATTCTCGCTTTACATCAAACATGATAAATTGTTCTTGAGTAGCCTGCCACGAAAGGGATATCACTGAATTTCATGATGAGCGACAACACTACCGCCGATGTGCCCAACGTCCAAAACATGACGGAAGCTGAGCTTTTGGGTTCCGTCAACGCCTTATTAAGGTCCCCCCGTCGTAACTCCTTTCCACCACTCAATTGTTAACAAAGCTTAGTTGTAGATCTTGCAGATCATTCAGCCCTATACGTGCTTGGCGGCTTGGCTACCACTTAAGGATCAAGATTGATCCTGCAACATTGATAGTTTTCAAAGTTGACGCATCATGAACTGGCAGACTGGGTATCATTCCGTGTGGATTCTAGGCTTTTAGTCATCTTGAGCCGTACTTAATTACCTAGCTTGATAGTCGTCAGCGCGTATTTAGTTCCTCGCGCCTGTCGTTCTCGCTTCCGTTCTCGCTTGTTCACAGCCCCCCAGGCTAGGGCTTTTGAGGCCTCGCAACGCGTACGCTCGTCTGCCAGGTAGTATGTGACTAGAGCTATATGTGACTAGGTATGGGACTGGGATCCCCGCCATGTGGCACAGTACCGGCGCGGTGACCGGATCTGTCAATTTCACCAGGTATTTATGCCGCGATCTTCCCTCAGGGGGAGGGCCTTCAACGATCATTCAATTCCCTCGACGTTCACTTAACTTGTAATCATTACTTCTAGGTATCCTACCTTGCCATATTACAGTCCATTATAAAACTCATGGCGCCAGCAAAGGACGAAGAAGCCCGAGGCGAGGCACTCCCCTCATATGAGTATGCTTCCGACCCCTCTTCTTCCCACGCTGGCCAACCAGGGCCTTCCACCGTCGGGCACGGGCACGGCCCGACCGTAGACTCCCCCTTCAATTTTCCCTCAGACACCCACCTACCGTCATACGCTGCATCGGACCCCGTCGAGCACCGGCCCATCGCCATCCCCCAGATCAAGGCCGAGCCGACGTCGCCGCTCCTCGAAGCCTACTCCCAGAATCTGCTGCGCCACGGCATCACCGAGGAAGCGTGGGTCTCGTTCCTGCACACGCTGTCGGGCTTCCTGGCCGCGACGGTGTCGGAGAAGGCCGTCAGCCACGCGGCCGAGGTCGCGCACAGCATCAGCAACGTGCCCAAGCGCTTCGGCAAGGACACGCTGGAGCACGTCAAGGCCACGGGCCACGCCATCAGCGACAGCACGAAGAAGGGCAACTACGTGGGCGCGGCCACGCGCGTGATCGGCGGCGCCATCGCGTTGCCGGTCGGCACCGCGATCCGCGCCGTCGGCGCCGTCGTCTCGCTTCCCTTCGCCACCATCGGCGCCCTCACCCGCGACCCCAAGACCCCCAAGGAGCGCGCCGTCGCCTACGCTGCCGCCGCTAACCTCAAGTGGCTGCATGCCCGCGGCCTCGAAGCGCACCTCCTCGACACCGCGGAGCTGGGCCATGCCCTCGGCCTGCCCGTCAACGAGCTGCTGCGCACCGCGGCTGCGGCTGCTGGCGCCGGCGCCGCGGGCCAGATCGCGGCTTTGGGCGCTCATCTTGCTGAGGTGCAGGTGCGCGCCCCCGCTACGCTGGAGTTGGGGGCCAATACGTTTTGGGTCGTGGTCACGAAGAAGGGCGAGGATCCGGCGGATACGCATGCTAGGGGGAAGGGAAGGCACCATTAATTGAGATATGTGCTCGAAGCTACAATACCTAGGCAAGGGGTTGGGCTGGGACCACGCGTTGGGAGCACGGGTTTGGATTTTAATTATCTACTTATTTACCTAGGTACGGGGATTGTTGAACTGTGGTGGAAAGAGAGAGGCTTGGATGCGTGTTCGACACCCGGGTTCGTATTGATACAGATACTATAATTAAGTATCTAGGAAATCTATGGAAAGAGGTATTTACAATAAACTGTGTCTTAAAGGGTGGCCTTACGATTCCTCGTGCCCGAGTGAGAGCAGAGGGCACCAATGCCTTGCTATGAGGGAGGACCGGTATATAAAGAAGACAAGAAGACAGAAGATGCGAGCCTGGGAGTTATACACTTCGCCTCGTCACTGAATCAGTTGCGTATCCTCCTAATCCACTCCTCTTGACCTCTTCTATCAGTTTTAGCCAGGGCTTTCGTTTGGACCTCCTGCTGCGGCTCCCCTCCTTGTTAGATACACCGAACGGACTGAGTACCAGGATAGCAAGCCACTCCTGACGTTAGAGGACAGAAAACCCCGAGCGCCCAGCTGCACTCCAAGGAGAACCTTGATGAAACAGACCTGGTAACCGCAGCGGGATTCGGAACTGCTGTATGGCCGGGTTGTGCGGCCCAATCGCACGGGCCATACCATGCAGGTGTTTGTTTACCCGGGAGTAAAAAAGACTGACGAGCGAGAAGGATCCAACGGGCTAGCAAGTTGGGCAGAGCCATAAGAAAGATCCATCAGCGAGAGGGAAGGAGTCTGGGCAGAGCGAATAGAAGAATCCAACTGTCTAGAGCGAGTAGAAGGATTCGTCGACATGGGGTCAGGAAATTGGAATTGGTCAATGGGGTCAGGAGATGGGAATTGGTCAGAGCGAGTAGAAGGATCCCTCGGTGCCAGCGGCTGATCCCAGAATGCCGCATACGGATCTCGTCTTTCGGGAGGAGAGCGAAAGTAGTCGGTGTAAAACTTCACCAGAAGGTCGTCGCCCTCGGTCTGCGACCTGGCAAGATTGGGCGAGTCCGTTCCCGAATCTGTTTGTCTGATGGCATCTTCAATAACTGCCAGCAGCTGGCCCAAGTCCGGGCGTTGGCTCGGCAAATGCGCCATGCACCGCGCGACCAAATGGCAGAGTAATGGGTCGTAGTCTTCAAAGGGCGTCGGTAAGCCTGCTTCGTTTGCGAGCAAACACCAACCCCATGTGTCGATTCGGGTCACCTCACCGTTCTGGTCTTGCAGGGGCATGTTGAGAAAAGTCCACGAATCGTTGTCAGGATGGCATAATGTCATGAAGTTAAACATGAGGACTCCTACGCCCCAGACATTAAGGGGATGTCCTAAGTAGTCAGACTGTGCTATTGCTATTCGTGGATCTCTTTGTTCCTAGGTCACAAGAGGTAAGTACCGAATCAACAGCCTCTGGAGAGATGAACTCCTATAACTTACCGGGGCCGAATGTGTCTACAACGTTTGAAAGTAAGCAACTATTTGTCTAAGAAGGGGTTGAAATATTGAAAAGTTCAAACACTTGGGGAAACAGGCAACTCCTAAACTATCTCGGCTCCCTGACGAAGATAGATCGGAATACCCATGCACTTGCTCCCAATGAAGACTAGAAACGAGAAGGATATGAATATAGGTATCACTTACAAACTTTCCTCTGTCAATAAAAACGTTCGTTCTAAACAAAATTATAAGTTAGCTATAAGTTGAAGAAGAAATATACAGGTAGATAGGTATGTATAAGGTGGGTAAGGGTTCCATACGTATAGGTAGACATCGAAGCAGGATCGTATTTATCTGCTAATCCGAAGTCGGCTAACTATAGCGAGTTGTCAACATTGATCTGATCTACTGAGCGAGCGAGCGAGCGATGGGTGACCAACCTTCAGTATCGGGGCTTTTGAGTGTTCCTCATCTTCAAATGGGTGACTCATGTCGCCACAAAGTACTTCCTACTGTTAGCAATTCTAGCCGAGTAAATCATAAATAGGAGGCACTCAACCATTTTGGAAATCGATGTCGAAGTGTATCTCTCTCAATGGTTCTACGTTTTCGTCGACCGTCTCGCGCCAGACTGTCTCGTCCCCCAAGGTGATTAGACGAGGATAAGCCATTCCGATAATACCTCTGACCACTGGTCGACAATTTTAGCAAGAACTTCCGCAGAATTCTAAGCTTGAGATGATTATTAACTTACGACATCTAAAAAGCCTCCAGAGCACCCGGTTTGGGATAAATTCGAGCTTTGGTTGTGGTGGTCCATGGGGGAACCCCCGGTTATAATCTCGCGCTTCAGCTACGCGCTCTATGAGGTTAATCGCACTACATTTCTCGAGAACCTCCATGACGATGATGGCAGGATCAGTTTCGGGATTATTGTAGAACTGATGGCCGTCAGTGAAATTGACATGCCCCCATAGATCAACAAGCTGAACGATATGCTCGTGGCCCCTGTATCTTCGCTTGCTTGGAAGTTAGCACGATAATGGATAATCAGACAGGTAGCTACAACTTACCAGATATGTCAACTCATTCTGTGCCCCCTGGAGACCCCAGTCCCGTCCGTCTGAAAAGTGAAACTTGGTGGCGACATCACGAATGTGGTCCCCCTCGCTATCTAGTACAGACCACTGGAACTCTGCATATTAGCGTTCCTTTCCTAGGAAAATTCTCAATTTGATGGAACCCCGGGAGCTCTCAACGATGTACTGAGAAAGGCAGGGCGAAATGCTTGGAGACAATTGCTTACGAGTAGTACAACACCAAAGCCGCCCCATCCAAGGACTCTTCTGTATTTCATGCGTCCAAAACCCTCCACCGTCTTCCCGAAAATGGTTTGAGCCCTACTCCATGCCTCCTGAGCTGTACGAAAATCATCGTTCAATTCCGGGGGATTCACTCCAGGCTGTTTTTTTACTAAACGGAACACTAATTACCAAAAAAAGATCAGCACACGGTTTAGATTGATAGGAAGTATCTGTCTTACTAATATCAGATGCGTCGATGCCCTCTGGAGAGTCAATCTAGAATTGTTGGAGTATTGTTGATATTTGTGATGAGATTCACGTATTGTATGAACAGTAAGGTGATTAGGATCAATAGGTACTTCTTAAAAATTTATATAACATGCTGCTTAACTATAGTCCATGCTTCCCTTTAAATACCTACAGTGACTACAAGCTTGACAAAGGGATAGCTGTTTTCGACTGGAGTCCTTTCATGTTGCAAAATTTAGATCAAACATCAACTCCCAAGTTTTGACAATGGAATATCTTGTTCCTAATCACTGAACGGCTATCAATCCGATTACCATAATGCCATACATAATGAGACAATATCATGTAAAAGGAGGTAAAGGACACTGTAAGTAGACGTGGTAATTTAACCAGATATAGCTGACTACAGTACAAACGACCCAACTACGTAGATGATAGGAGACAAAGAACACCAAAACAAAAGGGAAAATCTTCCATTCGTCCACTAATAGAAACATGGGATGAATACCCATGATACGAGAGCTGGATGCCAGGTACACTATCTGTCCATCGAACTAGATATGTAGGATGTTGGGTACAGTAGGTAAATAGACGACGAAGGATTAGCCGCAGTGGATCTCATCCCCATGAGTGTATTCAGGCTAAATACGTGGAATGAGGGCATTATAGAGATTCGGGGTAGCAAAATCGGGTCTCGGCGAAATCATTCTCCCAAGCAAATGAGGCGCCCGTATAGCAGAATGGTAGTTGAGGGGAATTGTAGTAGATATGGTGACGAGCCTTGTTGCATCGTCGCTTTCCCCTCTCTCCCTCTCCCCTATCTTCCCCTCTGCAGCATTTGCGATCAGCGGCCGCCGCTGACTCTGGGCATTGCCCTGTGTTTAAACGAGCAAATGAGAGGAGCGCTAGTCGTACCCCCAATCTTCTCTGCGTGGAGAACAGCACCTGTATCGTTGCGAGCAGCTATTACCCATGCCAATCAGTTCCCGTCATAAGTCCACGATAATACTTGTAGCGTAAGGAGTTCGTTCGGCAAGATACGGGGCTAGCCGCTAGCCTCTGCTCTCTGGTATCTAACCGTGCAAGACCTCTTAGAACAGCGGCTATCTCCACATGTGGAATGCGATCGCGGGTAGTAGTATGTATGTACGTAGGTAGGTTGCAAGTAACCTTAGGGCTGCCTTAGGGTGATGCAATAAAGTAGACAACGGGGTAGCTTTACCTAGACTTATTTACTCTCGTGGTGTGGCGTGGCGGGAGTGAGATCATGTATAAAGCAACTTGCTTCCCACCGGAACCCGCATCCCGCGTAGACCATGCGATCTCTCACTCCCACTCTCTTCTCTCCTCGTTATTCTCGTCTCCTCTCCCGTCGCTTCGCTGTGCCACTGAGGTGTTCCGGGATATCCAACTACCACCCCTTTCCAACAACTAACTACTGTCGTTACATTAATACAAGGCCGACTACGATGGGTCCTACCATCAAGCTGAGCAGCGGCTACGAGATGCCCCAGGTGGGCTTCGGTCTGTGGAAGGTTGACAATGCCACCTGCGCCGACACGGTCTACAATGCTATCAAGGCCGGCTACAGGCTACTCGACGGTGCTTGCGGTAAGTCAGACGTGATCCATCTTTTCGTCTTTTCCAGCCTTCATAACATTATCATGAGCTCTGGCACGGTAAATCAGGGAAAAGAGAAAAAATATGAGGAGCCCCTCCTCGGATATCATTACCCCGCCGTCGAGCATGTTCAGGGGTATCCCTGACCCTTGCGCATGTCAGACGGACGGGATGGGGGACAATGCCATGTGCCTATCTTATCTTCCCTGGAAGTTGGTCTTCTCGCGATACTATACACAATACAGTACCTTCCATGCCATGCAATGCACGCAAACCTAGCCGAAGCAACGGGCGAAACCGCTGACATGTAATTATCACGGCATCTAGACTACGGCAACGAGAAGGAGTGCGGCGATGGCGTGGCGCGCGCGATCAAGGACGGGCTCGTGACGCGGGAGGAGCTCTTCATCACGTCGAAGCTGTGGCCCGTCTTCGAGGACGGCGACAAGGTGGCGCCGGCCTGCCAGCGCTCCCTCGACGACTGGGGCCTCGACTACTTCGACCTGTACCTGATCCATTTCCCCGGCGCGCTCAAGTACGTCGACCCGTCCGTGCGCTACCCCCCGGGCTGGCACTACGAGGGCGACCAGATCGTCCGCTCCCCCACCCCGATGCACGTCACCTGGGCCGCGATGGAGTCGCTCGTGGGCAAGGGCCTGGCCCGGTCGATCGGCGTGTCCAACTTCCAGGCCCAGCTTCTCTACGACGTGCTGCGGTACGCCAAGATCCCGCCGGCGGCGCTGCAGATCGAGCACCACCCGTACCTGGTGCAGCGGGAGCTGCTGTCGCTCTGCAAGGCCGAGGGCGTCGCCGTGACGGCCTACTCGTCCTTCGGCCCGGCCTCGTTCCTCGAGTTCGGCTTCAAGCACGCCGCCGCCCTCGTGCCCCTGATGAAGGACGACCTCATCACCGGCCTGGCCGCCAAGTACGGCAAGCAGCCCTCGCAGATCCTGCTCCGCTGGGCCACCCAGCGCGGGCTCGCCGTCATCCCCAAGACCAGCCGCCTCGAGATCATGGCCCAGAACCTGGACTGCACCGGCTTCGACCTCGAGCAGGTCGACATCGACGAGATCACCGCCAAGGACCAAGGCATCCGTTTCAACCAGCCCTCCAACGTGAGTCGTGCCCTGGGTTACACAGTCTCCTCACCTCCCTCCTGTCCCCTCCCTCCCCAATATGAGATGCCCAGAGCGAGGTCTTTGTAACAAAGATCCCCCTATCCGGATTCACTTACCCAATTCATGCCAATCAGGATATACCTAAGCTAACTGTCGTGCCTCATGTAGTACTTCCCCACGGACAAGATGTGGATCTTTGGCTAAAGTGGACGAAGCCCCATGATCGGATCGCGGGTTCCCATCGCAGCATTGCGCATTGAGTCAGTCACCCGACGCGACCGGAGTGAAAGGAATGATGATGAAGCAGCTGCATGCCGATAGAGGAGGATCTCGACTCGTCGATCGACGCGGGCTAGCTAGATCATTTACATACCTAGGTACATATATATACTGACGATGGCGGATGGTAACTGTACAATCTGTTATGATCGATGGGAAACATCTCGCTAGAGCGGTACCTAGACTGGGCTTTTCTGACCTGTATCATGATATTAACAATGACGGGACAAATATACACCATGCAACTCGGAAATTCCCATTTGCGTGAGCTTATGGATACCTATCTGTTACCATAAATTGTGTGAGGCACTGTTTACCACTTTTTTTCCTTCGTTGAAAATGAAATGACCCAACCGCCTGACCACCTGTTCCAGAGTCCGACAATCGTATACTCGTGCATGAGCTGCTCGCTCCCAATAAGGTACCTCAAGAGGTATTTAATCGAACCATGCAGCAACAACTCGATTCGCTGTATACAAAGCTTTCCTCTTCCTGTTTACCCCCCGCTAAACGCCTTGCTATGCAGT
This sequence comes from Hypoxylon sp. NC1633, assembly GCA_022984935.1. NCBI lineage: Eukaryota > Fungi > Ascomycota > Sordariomycetes > Xylariales > Hypoxylaceae > Hypoxylon > Hypoxylon sp. NC1633. Next base: position 223,375 of record JAJLYQ010000035.1, on the reverse strand, counting down.
ATGAAAACCTGACATCTACTACGTCTTGGCCCGAAGGGCAATCAATCACGCTACCTTGACGAAGGCTATTATCCCTAATGTTAGCTATTCGATCTCGTTCATCTTGTGGTAGAATACTCACTGGCATCTATCTGCTGAACTTGCGGTAGAGCAAGTCGCACTTTGTTCCGATACAAGGCAGGCTGCCTCAGCTGCACAGGATTTCCCTCAAAGTACACCGTCGTCAGATTCTTCTTGTCACCCAGCTCCCGCTCGATGTCTGCGATGTCGGAAATTTGGTTGTAGCTTGCCCAGACTTCTTTGATATTCTTCAAGCTCCCTACACCTTTTAGACTCTTGACCGCGTTGTTGGAGATGTCGATGATTGTCAGATTAGGATTTCCGTCCAAGCCTTCGAGACTTTCAAGAGCATTGTGCGAGATGTACAATTCCTCAAGCGTGGGGACCTCGCGCAGAGGTGACAGGTCCTTGATGCGATTGGATTGAATGCTCAGCAGCCTTAATTTTGGTAGTCCGGTGAGACCACTGAGCTCGGTTATCTTATTCTTGGCTAGCCACAGATCCTCTAAGTTCTTTAGGGAATCGAGATTCTTGATTTCTCGAATTCTATTTGATCCCAACTCCAGTTGTCGCAGCTTGGTTAGAGTGGACAGCCCGTCGATTGAACTGATCTTGTTGGAAACGAAGAAGAGATCGGTCAGCTCGGTCAGGTGATCGATGTGTTTGATATGCTTGATCTTGTTGAAGCTCAGGTCGAGGGTGGTGAGTTTCACCAGGTCATCCAAGCCCCTGATATGTGAAATGAGATTATCGTAGAGGTCGAGTTCCTCCAAGGTGGAGCCCAGACTGGATAATCCCTCGATGTGCTCGACAAGATTCTGGCGTAGACAAAGTCGGGCAACCTTCTGGAATCGATCTAATCGAAGAGCGGGGATGGAAGCGACTCGTGAATGTATGAGGCTAATGTCGTCCGCGTCGGGATCTTCATCATCGAGGAGATCTAAACACAGTGATCACGTTAATATAACGGAGTTCCATCGAAACTATTGAACTAGCTTGCGCCTGTGAAGATAAACGAGACGAGCAAATAAAGTTAACGTCAAGAAGCCATATATATGTACCTTCATCAGCACCAATCTCCTGGCCTTGAACTACATGCTCATCATCTGAATAGTCTGGATCAGACAGAGCTTCGGGGTTCTGGATGACGGCGGTGCGTTCGACTCGTAGCTTGCCATCCCAACCCTTACTATCCCTTAAGCCAGGACTAGGTTGGCCATCCTCCCGCTCCAGGCTCCGCTCGAAGTGAGTCTCTTCTTCTACCACTTCTATATGGTGAGAAGGAGGCTCGTGACCTTTCTCTTCGTTGATTTGTCCGGGCATCATGCTGGTGGTGTGTTGGGATGACGGTCGGAATAATAAGAATCGCGGGCTCGGAGAAGGAAAGGTGACGTGAAGACAGGAGGAAAGTTGTAAAAGGTCTGGAGACATGACGAACGGCCGATATTCGTAGGTCCGATGTTCAGTGGTGGGTAGGTGGGTAAGGTACCTAACCTAAATTTTAGGGCGGCACAGTAGACTTGGCCGTGTAACGTTATCGGCCCAGGCGGTTTATCGATTAATCAAGCCAATGAGGGTCTATAGGCTTTTGCTCAGGAAGCTGCTAAGTTAGGCCATTGTCAGTAAGAAAGCGGGGGTCAGCAGGGGAGATTAGCTTGATATGGCGTGTATCTGAGGTATTCTCAGTTGTATGTATTGTACAGTAAGGTGTACCACGTGCAAATACTGTGCTGCAGGGTCCATCGATGACGCGCTACCACGGATCTTATGGGGGTTATAGGAGATATCGTGTGCGTACAAGAAGTTATGATCCCATGCTCGAAGCAAGCTTGTTGAGTTTACTACAGATGAGCAAATCGTTCTTAATGCACCAGGTCCTCAATGCAATACCTATTTTATATAAGATGCAATAGGTAAAGCAGGTAACGTGCCAGGCAATAAATCAGGTCTATGTAGAAAGATGAATCGGCGGGATGGTGTTGTTGGTGGGGGGACTAAGCCGTCTTTATGATTTATGGATCTCTTAGCATGCAACTCCCTCAGTCCCTCCATCTTGGATCTTATACAAAATACTTCAGAATTTCTCCAACCTCAAAACATTTATACAACTAATAACTTCACAAATCATCCATCTCAGAGAGTATGGACACATCTAATTGCTTACTCCCCTCCTCTCTTTTCTCTCTCGTGCAGCAGTCCAACCGCCTGTTTAATGTCCATTAATGTCCAACAGCATGCATCCTCCTAATCACCCGTCCACTCGTATATTTCGCGCTTCTCTGTTCTGCCTGTGCCCCGCATAAAGCCACCTTCAACCATGCTCTCTCGTCCCCAATCACGATGCTCTTCCTTCGAGGCGTCACCCGACTTTCCGTTAGGGGTATCCCAAAGTTTACCATTATCCCATCATCGTCTTCCACGACACCCCGCATCGAGAACAGCACATTCCCATGCAGGAGAGCCTACCACGTTGAGGGTCTGATGCTTGCCCCGGTCATCTTCACCGGTCTATTCGTAGCATTGTGGTCTTGGAAGTGCTTGATGTTGGTCACTTTTCAGAATAAGATCATATACATGCCCGGATTACCGCCTAATGCCCGTTGGGAGAAGATCCAAGATTATGCCAATCGCTGTGCCGGCCTGCAATGGCGTGAGGAACGAGTCCGTGCTGCCGACGGGACCGACCTGGCTCTCTGCGTTACGGACGTAGATCTCGGTTCCAGTGCAGCGTCTACGCAGCCAGCAGCTGTTGTTCCATTCTACGTCCTCTATTTTCAGGGTCCGCATTGCATCTCTCTCCTGTGGGGTACGTCTTGATCGGCTTACCATTAGCGATAGGAAATGCCTCGTCGATTCCCCCACGCCTACCCGATCTCTCCTCGGCATTGTGCTTGCTAAAGAGGCACTCGCTGCGGTACGAGGGGGGAAGCATGCGATGCACCATGGTATGTCTCAGCTACAGAGGCTATTGGACGTCGCGTGGTCGCCCCACCGAGAATGGTCTCAATATCGACGCCGCTGCTGGTGTGGACTGGATTTCTCAGCTGCATCGTACTTCTTACGGCGGGGAAGCTGAAGGGTCGAGACCGCCGGCAAAGCTCGTGCTCTGGGGCCAGAGTATTGGCGCGGGTGTAGCTACCAACCTCGCTGCCGAGACTCCAATGCCCCCCAACGTACATCTAGACTCGCTGATCCTCGAGACCCCCTTCACCTCCATCCGTGCCATGCTAGAGGTTCTCTACCCACAAAAATGGTTGCCGTATCGGCATCTCTGGCCATTTCTTCGGAATCACCTGGACAGCTGGAAGAACCTAGGCATTATATCACGTAGATACAAAGGGGATCCTCCAGAAATATTCATTCTGGAAGCAGCCAAAGATGAACTTGTCCCGCGAGAACTTAGCCAGAAACTGCACGATCGGTGTCTAGACGTCGGGCTACCGGTGGCGAGGAAGGCCGTAGCCGGCGCTTTCCATAACGACGCCATGTTTCGAAGCGAGGGAAGAAGAGCCGTTGCTGATTTCATATGGCGTAGATTCTCTTCCACGCGTGTATGAACTTGATTGGCTCCTCTCAACATGATAATCCAATTTCAATTACAAAAGCATGTTTTGCCTTTACCTCTTATGCTGATTGATCGGTGTTTGTTTATGACTGGATTTGTAGGATCAAGACGATGTCCGTCCACACATTTAAACCCAGTTTCTCATAATAAACTTACGGACCAACGATTACTTACTGAGTAATGATTGATTGATGGGAAAGCATTTATTTGATTGTTGTGGGGGGAAAATAGCATTGTCAGAGGCTTCAGGTACGGATTCCAAACAGTTTTTCGAAGCCAAGTCGACCGAATAAATGATTTTTTGACAGCTCCTGCGTGATTAGCTCCAATTCACGCGTCTGTAATCTTCCCAGCGTATTGCCTCCATCACCTAGTTCTTCAGCTACGCTCGTCACCGGGTCGAAGTCGATCCCCGCGGCCTCGAGCCGAGACCAAGGGTTGACTGACTCCGGCCCGGCGTCCGGAGTCTCGACATTGAGGGACAATACGAAACTCAGGATGTCGTCCTTCACAGTCATGAAAACGTCCGCGATCTTTCGATCTTCCCGCGCATTTTTGCTGTAGACCCAGGCCCCGGAAAAGGGCTTGTAGGACACGCCTGGCAGGCGCAAATCTTGGTCTAGATAACTACAGATCGCTGTACCGATGATGCTGTCGATCTCCTCCTTGCTGAAACCCACCAGGGGGCCCGACCGCAAGTCGATGGCCGGCCAGAGCACGAGCTGGCCGGGCTCCGTGTAGCAGCTCTTTTCGCGCTCGAGGCGCTGCACTTCCTCCGGCTGGCATTCGAAGTGCGTGCCGAAATACTCCTCGGTCATCCCGTTGCCGTGCATGTGCCCGTACGTCCGCCGCGAGTAGACGTCCAGCGGAGCTTTTAGGCACGACGACTGCGCGTTGCTCAGACGGTACGTGTGATCGTAGTCTAGGTCTCTGCTGTTCTGGATGCTGTTCTGGAAGTACGCCACCAGAGACGAGAGCCAGTCGTCGCGGTGTGCTGCGCCGCGGTCCTCGGGGTCGAGCTGGGGTGCGGACCGGCCTATCAGGAATGCCGGTGACGGCTCGAAGGCGTAGACGACGGTCTCCGGGGCTTGCGAGCTGCCGCTGCGTCCTGCTCGGTGGTCAAGTATATTTCTTCGCATCCCTTGGTGCTTGGCTCTCATGTAAGTGAAGGGCAGTTTGTCCGGCCGCCAAGGAAAATACGCGATGAGTTGCGCCCTCGCCATGTTTGCGCTCCGATCACGTGGCGCTGGGATCGAGAGTTGATGCTTTCTCGGGTTTTCAACGAAAGCGACTCCGCGGGAATTGAACGGGTACAGGTCTAGATAAGCAGCCTTCGCGGAAACAAAACAGAGAAAAAGGGAGAGATTTCAGTATTTCCCGCCAGCTAGCGCGACGGTGCTTCTACATGATTGATTCTAAGTACGTGAATGTGGCTTCTGGGAGCGGATCAGGTTCCATTTTGAAGAGTTAAAATTGAAGATAGCCTTTTTTTTCCTTGTGCAGATTGGCACCAGCCGCAGCTGAGCCGCCAACCACTTTATTTGTAATTGTATGTCGTTGGTAGTAACTAGGTTCACCAGCACTACCATTATTTCGACGATGCCTATCATTCATTCAAACCGGCATTCAAGCTAGATCTACTAGTCTTAAGTGAGATTGCTCTAAACCAAATCCCTATTCAGAACTCAATTATCTGGCTGAGATATTAGAGCTCGAATTTGTTGAAGTTACCTAAGATGCAATTCTGGCAAAGTTACTATTGCAGTTGCTCGTCAGGTGTTCGCACGTGTACTGGAAGGTTAGTAGCCTGCATCCACCAAAACTCTTTGAGAAGTCATTCTTCCTCCCGTTCTTCTCTCAATATACCTACACACCTGCCCCACTGTGGCTTTCCCTTCAAAAAGCGTCACATATGAGGTATATATAGGCCAGGCCTCACTTCGACACTTACCTACCTGCTGGCCATCTTATCTTATGTATCAATTTCATCCCATCTGGTACATCTGTCCCCACGATTGTGTCAATGGCGCTTGGATCTTGGATGTTACCTTTGGGAATTTTTCGAATCTGGCCAGTGCGATTGTCGTTCGTGATTTCGATCGAATGCCAGGTGATGACGGCATACTGATACCTCCGGTACGCCTTATCAGCCTGGACAATTTCGCCATGCATGGCTTATCATGAGTTGTACGACCCCAAGGCCGATGAAGTTCCATCTGGACGTTCAAGGCGAAAGTGTAGGACACTAAGTCGCTTGGCCTGCTGTCTCAAAGAGTCCGCCAATGTAGCCAACGGAACAAGCCTTCTCAAGCTCTTACCAGTAGAGCTTAGGCTTGTATAACAGTACGCGACTCCGTATCGAACTGATGTGGCCTCACACTAACGCATCGATGAAAAGAAAAAAGACAGGAAGCCCCAAGCCGGAGAGGAAGTCATCACTTGCAGAGCTTTATACTAAACATATCGTCATGATGCCATCATGGTCCAAGATACCCAAGCCCGGAGGGCTTCAATGAGACGCTGCTCACAAAGCAGACTATCGGTCCGTGACGCGTCACCTCTCAGACGATGAAGTCGTATCCAAATTTAGCCAAGTCGTAGAAGGCAGGGGGCCTGTCTTATGGTTATATTCGCCTGGAGACGGAATCGATCTATATAAAGGCCACCGGTGGCGCGTGTCATTTACGTCAACTTCTCCTTGGCATCCTAACGCGGTGAGGCTCTACAGCGAACGCCAACGCCCAGCTATGAATAGCCAAGAAGCACTCAGGCCGCCGGGAAACCAAGTTCCGCTCGAATCCCTCTCCAGGTTCGGATGGTGATGGTGAGAGGATTGGGACGACAGCGTCCTACTTGAATCACGACCGACACCAAGGTGTCAAGGTTGGGTGATATCTAACGGTCTGCCAAGCTTTCACTGCAGAGGCACCTGGTTAGCGAATAGTGATATGGTCACCCAGCGTCGATGAGCGCTTAACGAGGTTGACGCCATCATGCCCACCGGTGTTGAACCCTGCGGGAATCCGGTTTTACAGCTCCGGCTAATGTTGCACCGGGGATTTCGGGGGGAAGCTCCGTAGAATTGTTTCTTCGGAAAGTTAGGAGGTACCTAAGGTATTTAGCTTTGCGAGAACACCTTCTGCTAGCTTTCAGGAACCCATGACGAACGACAATTCGGAAAAGATTTTAGTGATAGGAATTCCAGGTAACGGCCGTGAAACCGAAAACGTGGATTGATAGGTTTCTCATAGAAATCTGGACACGAAAATAATTAATTTGCTTTGCATGCGTACTTACCCGGTACGTAGAATGTAAGTTGTGTCCCTCACTTGGAGATAGGTTGCATGTTGCACCAAGCTAATAATGAAAGATCCAACGTGATACTGTTGATTCTCGAGGCCCTGACGACCCCCTGTTTCCGCCCACCAGATCGGAGTTAGTTTACCCTCGTACGCCCCTCGGACAGGGACCCCCCACACCATCCGAATACGTTACGGACCAATGAGGAGTACTGATATTTTCGTTGAGCAGATGAGATTGTTGACCCTACGATCCATCGTCCGATAGTAGGGGATTATGCATTTCATCTTTCTATACCTCCAACTCGTTGCTGCAAGGCCCTCGGGACGCCAGCTGAGCCAGGCACAGATCTTTCAAATTCGTATGTGCCTGATGGAGGGAGTCGTATAGTCGTGGGTAATGGCACGATTACCGCCATTTTTGGGTATTTAGAAGAATGGCTAGTCCCACTTCTTTGAAAATTTCTGCTCTGGGATTAGTTCATATGAATTAAGCTTTCCGGGGAAGAAGATCATTTCATGTATAAACCAATTATATGGTGATGGTCTGCAAAGAAGTGGGACTAGCCATTCTTCAAAATACCCAAAAATGGCGGTACGCAAGTCTCCCTCGATACCCCTGCGTTCGCCTGTGGGTACCGCTCCGAAGATATCGGTGCTTGATGCGCGAAAAGGGGAAGGTCGCTAGATAGACCAATGAAGCGTCTCGGGCCACGGTCCTAACGAACTCCTTCTCGCGTATGCAGCATCAACAACCGCAAACATGTTACGTTGCTATCGACGATGCTATATATTCCTGTGGAACTCGGGATTTCGAACTCGTTGAAGATCGTCAGGGAATAGGCTGTATATATCGGGTGTCAAGTTTGCCCTGGTCAATAACCTGCGATTTGCAGCACCTTTTGCCCGATGTGACAGGTAGGTCGATATCTCGATTCCTGCTAGTCTCGTGAAATGCAGACGACCAACCTAATAATGTCTGCCCCGGTCGAATCCTATATTACCCCTCCATGGGTGACCCGAACTATGAGTCGATAACACCTCGAGGGCTTCGTATCGTATCTGTCTGTCTATTCTTTCGGCCTGTCCTGAGCAAGCAGCCGGGTGCTGTAGCGATACCGACCCAAGATGGGAAACTCACTCTCTCATGACAAGGTCAAGAGACGACAACCGCTGACGATACCGTCGGATACCGTGATCCCGCTGCACCGGTTCGACGATACCCCGGTGAACAGGAAGGTCATTGTCGAGTTCACGATGCGTTTCGATGACGTTTTGGATCCCGATAAGCTACGTTTCTCTCTAGAGAAGCTGCTCAACCGGCGCGACTGGCGCAAACTGGGCGGGAGATTGAGGCTCAACGTATGTATGCCTCCACCCTCCCTACGGGGCACGATCGAGTGACTAAAGGACGTTTACAGGCTGACGAAAGACTGGAATACCACATCCCGGAATACTTCGACGAGAAGCGTCCGGCATTTACATACTCGCACGCGGCGCACAACGTCGAGATCGCCAGGCACCCGACGGCCAGTCGACTGCCTAGGGCAACTTCAAAGCCGACTGTCCTGAGCGACCCAGAGGATTATGGCCCCTTGCTTCGCCGCTGGGGCGCTCCTCGGCGGCTGAGCGACTATCTGTACTCAGACGCGCCACAGTTGAGCCTGCACATCGTGTCCTTCACCGACGCAACCATCGTTTCGCTCTCGTGGCCGCACACGCTACTCGACGCCATGGGGCGAAGGGCGCTCCTGGATGCTTGGATCGCTGTGCTGGAAGGCCGGGACGACGACGTGAAGCCATTGCACGGCGTATTCCGCGATCCGCTCGAGAAATTAGGGACGGACCCCCAAGAGCCGTACGTGTTGTCCCATCGACGACTGTCCCCGGTACAGGCCCTCCTGTTCGCCATCTCATACCTTTGGACGACTCTGTTCTGGTTCCGCGGCGAGGACACACGCATGGTGTGTGTACCGGCGGCCCATGTGAAGTCCCTGCACCAGGGCGCGCTTGACTACCTCGCCGGCCAGTGCGACGAGGACGAGAAGACGATGCCGTTCGTGAGTGAAGGCGACGTGCTGTCCGGGTGGGTCACGCGTCTGGCCTTGCAGCACCTTAGGCACACCGATCACACCGTGTCCATCATGAACGCCTTCGGCATGCGCTCGGTGCTCGCCAATGACTTCCTGCCTCCGACCCACGCCTACGTGGGGAACGCCGTGGCGGGCGTGTATGCGTTCCTCTCGATGACGGACCTGTTCTCGAAGCCGATAGGGTACGTGGCGTCCACGGTGCGGCGCTCGATCGCGGAGCAGGGCACGCGGGCACAGGTGGAGGCGCGCGTCGCCCTCGATCGGAGATCGGGTAGGAGGGGCAAGTCGGCGACGTATGGCGACACGAGGATGGTACCGGTGATGGTGTCGAACTGGACCAAGGGCAAGTTCTTCGAGACGGACTTCTCAGCGGCGGTGGTGCGGCCGGGACTGGACCCGGCGAGGCGGGCCAACAAGATCGGGCGGCCGTCGTACATCCAGCCCAATGGCCTCGTGGCCGGCATGCCGACGCGCAACTCATTCCCCATTGTCGGCAAGGACGCGGCGGGCGACTACTGGCTATCCGGAACGCTGCAGCGCAGGCTATGGAGGCACGTCCAGGAGACGATGGATGCGGAGCACGAGTTCTTCACTCGTCAGTGGGAGATGATTGCGCAGGCGAAGGAGGTGGAGTCGTCGTAGGGATGGGGATTGGGTTCATTTTTCATTTCTGGATGGTAGGCAGCTTGACTTGAGAGAAGGGACGTCGTCTCTTCTCAGTACATGTACTTATTTGCGGATATACCTTGGGTTTACGTCTTCTACTGTGTGATTTTGGAGACTTGATGTTACGGTTAGGTCAAGCACCTACATACGTAGGTAGATAATGCCACCTACCTATTATGAGGTCTTGGGAGCGGCTATTTATCCCGGATTGAGGCTGTGGTCGATGTAAAGCTCCAATGCAACTTCAATAAGGCTAGGCATTCGTGGCCAAGACCGGCGTGTTGATCTATGATGCGGCATTGACTTACAGCAGAACGGTTGTTGAATACAGAGAATTGAGATCATTAATAACACTTTGATACCGCCGATCTGAAACTGGGGAATCGGCAGATACTTATAGAAAGGGATTGGTGATGTGATCATACAGGACGCAGTACTTAGTATGTACCTGTGTCGCAGTAACAGGATGCACAATAGTAACTTATCGTGACTCGCGTCTATAGAATACTTGTCTCTGGGTGAGGAGAGAAAGCAGTTTGTTTACATTACTGCGTTCAAGTGTTTTTGACCACCAAGATGACTCATTATAACTCCCAAGTAAACACTGGGAAGAGCTTCCGATTATGAAATAAGGTTCAATGGTCACAAATGATAAATTAGAGGTAAATACACGCTCAGACATGTAAGAGCACAGTCATTCTCAGTATGCGAGCTCTTCTCTACTAAAGGAGGCTTAGGAAAAGTCAACCAGGTTGTTGTTGCATGCAAATATCATGGTGATTCATATGAGATATCAAGACAGAGACAGCGTGTCAGGAAAATGACTCCTTTCGAAGATCGTCTTGACTTATTCAATTTAAGGACGAAGCAATGAATTAACAAACGAAGGAACAAACAAGTGAATAGCCTACTATGTAGGTCATTAACTTCGGATACTCAACACACTGGATGTTACGACCGCTGGCTGTACTGATACTCAGATCTGACAAGAGAGAAGGTTCTTACACACGTAGAAGATGATAAACTTAGATGGTATCGTGACTACCTGTAGCTTTGGTAGCTGATCTCTCTTACTGTTTACATTTTACCTATATAAATAATGGCTTCCGCCTTCAACTTTGCAAAACTCAACCCAACATTTTCCTCCTTCAAAATCAACAAGCATTGAACACTCATTGTAATCAACATCAAGTTTTCTTACCGGCATCACACTGCAGAAGTGGATGTCATATATCTACCTAGACACCAAGAGACTCAGCTGCGTCGACATCTAGACAACGCATCAACTACGACAATCATGCCGGACAAATACCGCCGTCTCGCCGACAATCTATACCGGGAATTGAGGGTACGCAACGCATACGATGGAGAAGATTTGAGAGACCTGGACCTTTTGAGCTACCTGGGCGACTCGAGTGACTCGGATAGCTTGAGCACCCTGAGCAGCTCGTATTACTCAAGCGAGTTCGTCCCTCCTCCTAGCCGAGGGCAGGGGCAGGGGCAGAGTCAGAGGTACATGACTCCATCGCCAAGAAGACGCGCAAGCCACTTCGCCGACGGCAGCACCAACTCGCTGTCGGGCACCAGTGCGTCCCTTCGGCGTGGCCGATCTCCTCCGCCTACCCCAGCTCCGATGATTCGATACGGGCTCACCCGCTCCCCTCCACTGACTCCAACTCCGATGGGTCGGTATAGAGCAAATCTAGACGTTCCAGGTGCATCCCAGAGCTCGCGGCGGCCACCTACCGTCCCTAGTCCCCCTCCTATGTACTCGCGTTACGATCGCGGCACCAGTAGTCTCAATGATACAGCGCGCTCTGTGCAATCGTCTGCCCGCCGTATGCCATCATCGCAGATGACCGAACCGCAACCTGACTACTGGGGCACTGATCTCCGGTCGCCAGCCCTTTCTATGAGATCCTCCCTGGCGTCTTCCCATAGAATAGCTACTCCGCGGCCTCCTCGTCCCGGGGCGTACCGTTCACCAATGCCCCCAATGTCAGTTTCAGGAGTATCTGGCCGTAGTGGAGTCAGTAGTAGCATGTCGTCTTTCCCATCAACGACGACCCGAGGCCGCCAGCCAAGTATGGGAGGTTCACGATCGGGAGTATCCACCTACAGCAGCAGCACAGCTGCCCGCTACCCAAGCCGCGGTATCGTGGAACCGCGCAGATATCGGTACTGAGTAATATGTCTACAATGACTGCGATGGCAAACCGAGGCGGCGTGGGCATCACTACGACGAAGATAAGCCCGCGCAGAATTATTGTCGAGATGGGTGTAAGAGGCGTGGAGGAAAGTTTCCTTATCGAGTTATATTTAACATCGCCAAAAAAATACATTGTAGTTCATGTTGTGGCGGATTCAGTGGTAGAAAGAAGTCGGGTGGGCTGGGCCAGTGGACAAGATTGAGACTTTAGATATCCTTGGCAATTAATCCAGATGTGTTTCTTACGAACCCTTTTATCAGGATCTGCATTAGGTAGTAAGGTCCTGTACGGTGGTCCATTAGTGCGTAACCGACAAAACCTTTTTTTGGAAGTTTGGCGGGGGTTGTGCAGTGAGGTTTAGTGAGTTTCCGGACACTTAATTTTTACGTATATATAATATATAAAAGCTTATAACTTTTAAACCATGTGATTTAAAAATATATAATAAATTTTAAAAAGTAAATTAAGTTTTATTTATAATAAAATAAAGTTTTAATTTTAAAATATAATTATTAAAAGGTTTTATTTTATATTTTTAATTTAATAATATTATTATTAAAAATTAATAAAATATTTATACGTATATATATATATATATATATTAAAAAATAATAAATTATAAATAAATAAAAAACGTAATATTAAAAAATAAAATATATTCGTATAAATATAAAATATAAAATGTAAATTATAATTTTAAATATTTAAATTATATTATTAAATTATTAATAAATTAAAAGTTATTTAAAAATATTATAAAAATAATATAATTAATAATTATTATTATTATTTTTATTTTATTTTATAATAAAAAAAGTAATAATAATAATATATATATTATAATGTTTTTTAATACGTAATATTTATTTATATTAAATATATAAATATATAAATAAATTATATTAATAAATAAAATTTTAATATATAAACGTTTTTATATATTAAATAATTATATTTAAAGTATATATAAAAAATAACCGAAAATAATATAAAAAAATTTAATAAAATAAAATAAAATATCTTAATAAATTACGTATAAATATATATAATTATTACGGTTTTAATGGTTTATGCTTTTATTATATATATATCGCGCTTTCGACGCGTTATAACCTTTTTTTTTATACTTTATATAATAATATAATTTTAACTTTAATAGTTTATTACGTTAAATTGTTTTTAAATGCATTATTTTTTAAATAAATGATTTAATTTTTTACTATTTAAAAAAAGTTATTTAAACTTATAATTAAAATATATTTAATATTTAATCGGATTAAAATTTAAGGTTTAAAATTTAAAACATAAAAATTAAAAATTAAAACTTAAAAATTAAAACTTAAAAATTAAAACTTAAAAATTAAAACTTAAAAATTAAAACTTAAAAATTAAAACTTAAAAATTAAAATTTAAAAATTAAAACTTAAAACTTAAAACTTAAAACTTAAGCTTATAATTAAAATATAATTAATGTATAATTAAATTAAAACCTAAAATTTAAAACTTTAAATTAAAAACTTTAAAAATGGAAATTTTATTTATTAACATTTTAAACTTTTTTACCGTTATTTTTATTTTAATAAAAATAAAATTACTTTTAATTATAAATTTTAAAGGATTTTTAAATAATTATAAGATTTTTTATAAAGCTTTTAAATTATATTTAAATATAATTTTTAAGCTTTTTTAAGTTTTAAGCTTTAAATTATTATTAAATATTTAATATAACGTTTTATTATTATTATTATAATATATTTTTAAATATTATTAATTTTTAAAATAAGTTATTTAAAAAATTTAAAATTAATTAATAAATATAATAGTTTTAACAGTAATTTTAAATTTACTTATATAATTTATGTTAATAAATAAATTCTTCGTGATTTTTTAAAAAGGGTGGTTTAATATTAATAAAGATTTTTTTTATTTATAAAAGTATTTAATAAAAAAAAAACGTTATAAAAGTGTAATTATTATTAAATGTTATATAATATATAATAAATAAAATAATTATAATAATAAAAAAAATGTATAATAATAACCGGATTACATAAAATTTATATTAAAAAATAAAAAAACTTAAAGCTAAAACGAAAATAATTTAAGTATATTTTATTTTATAATAATTTATTTTTAATATAACTTAATTTATAAAATAACGTTAGTTTTTATTCGTGCTTTTTTTAATATTAATAAATAAAAGGATTTATTTATATAATATTTTATTTTTTATAATAATATTAATATAGTTTAAAACGAAAAATAAGAAATAAAATTATATATTTTTATTTAATTTTAAAGTAAGTTTTTACGATTAAAAATTTAACTTTTTATTAAAAAGTAAATTATTTAAAAGGATATTAAGTGGAAAATTACCGATATAACGGTAGTTTAATATATTATTAATATAATAATAATTTAATATATTATTAATATAATAATAATTTAATATATTATTAATATATAATAATAAAGTTAAAAAATTAAACCTTAAATTTTTTTCGAAAATAAGTTATTATTAAAAACTTGTTAATTAAAGTATTTTTATTAAAAAATTTTATTATAAATAAAGTTTAATTTAAACGGTTATATTTATTTAATATTATTATAATAAATAATTTATATAGCGATAAAGTTTTTTAATTTTATTTTTATAAAAATAAAGAAAAATTTTATAAAAATTTTAAAAGTAAAAAATAAAATAAAAGATTAATTAAAGGGATAATAAAATGTAAATAATTTAATAAAAATATTTAATACGTTTTATAATATAAAAGATTTTTAAAACGAAATAAAATATAAATTAAAAAATTTATATTAAAATAAGGATTTTTTTATGAATTTTATTATTAATTTTATTAATTTAATTAATAAAGTTAATTTTTAATTTTAAAATTAGGTTAATTTTTTTTAACGAAAGGTGAATTATTAATTATAAAATATAATAATATTAATATTGTTTTAATTAAATAATTTTAATATTAATAAATAAATATAAAATTTTAAAAACTTTAATAAAAATATTATAAATAAAGATTTTTAATAAGTTTAAAAAAGGTAATTAAAAAAATTAAAACGTTTATAATAAAAAAATATATATTATAAAAAAAGCGGAAATAATATAAAAAATAACCTTATAAAACTAACGTAAATTAATAAAAACGAAACGTAATTAATATATAAACGGTTTATATTAATATAAATTATAAAAAAAAAAAAGTAATATAAAAAAAATTAAAGCTTTTATATTTATTACGGTAATAAAAAATATTTATAAGTAAATTATTTTACCGTTTTAATAACTTAAATTTAAGTAATAAAAGTAGAAAAATTTAATATGTTAAATAGTTTTTAATTAATTAATAAGTTAAGATTAATTAATAACGATAATTTAAATTTAAATGAAAATATAAAAAAAGCTTAGCTTTTTTTCGAAATTATATTTAAAAGTAACGATAAATTTTTAAAGTTAAAAAAGAAGAGATTTTTTTTTTAAGGTCGATAAAGTTATTAACTTTAATAATGTACGTTTTATTATATAATATATTTAAATTTATTTTTATTAAAAAAATTTTTAACTTTAAATGTTTATCGATAAGTTTTATTAATAAATTGTTTATATATTATTTAAGTTTATAAATATTATTATTATTAAAGTTATATACTTTTTATTTAATAAATAAAATTAAAATAAAAGTTATTATAAAATATTATTTAATAAATTACCGTTTAATAAATATAAAAGAAATTTATAATTTTTTTATTTAATTATTAAACGGTTTAAATATTATTTTAAGGCTTTTATAATATAAATTTTATAAATTTTATATTAATTAAATGGTTAAAAAAGTAATATTATATAATTAAATTATTTTTAAAATTAAACTAAATAATATATTAAAAACTATAATTTTAAAGAAATTAATAAAAGTTAATATTAATATTATAATTAAAAGTCTTATAGTTTTTAACTTTTTAATTTATATTTAAATGTAAAAAATAAAAATAAAGTTAATAAGTTTTTTAAAATTTATTTATTTAATGAATTAATTTTAATTTATTAAAAATATAATTAAAAATAAGTTTAAAGGGTTTTTTAATACGATAAAGTTAATTAAATTAATATTAAAGGAAATATTATAAGCTATATTTATTAACGAAAATATTAATATATTATTATATTAATTAAAAGTGTTTTAAAATTAAGTTAAAAAAGTTTTATTTTTAAAATAAATTATAAATAAAGATATTTAAAAATATTTTAACGGTAAATTATTAATTATAAACGAAAAGATTTTAATTAAGCTTTTAAAAAAATATTATAATTTAATAAAAGTATTTAAACTATTTAATATAAATAAATTATTACTTTATTAAAAGTATAATTATAAAATAAATTTTATATTAAATAAAATATTATTAAATTATAAAGGTTATATTATATTTTTAAAGAAATTATTAATAATTTAAAAATATTTAAATAAATATTTAATTAAAGGTTTTATTTAAGTTAGTTTTTTATTTATAATAACATTAATTTTTTTAATTAAAAAATTAAAAGGAAATATTTAAGTTTATATTAATTATTAAAGCTTAAATAATATTATATTAAAAAATTATTATTTAATATTATTAATTAAAAAAATATTAAATGTTTTATAAAAAATTAAAATATATATTAAGTTTAATATAATAATAATGTTTAATAATTTTTAAATTATATTTAAGGATAAATGGAAAATAATATTTATTATTAAGTTTAAACTTTTTAAATATTTAATAATAAATTTTAATATAATAGAAGCTTTAAATTTATTTTAATATTTTATTAATAACGTGTTTTTTAATATATTTAATAAATATATTATAATGTATTTTAATAATATATTTATATATAATAACTTAAAAACGGAATATAAACGATATATATATAAAATATTTTAATGGTTAATTAAAGTGGGTTTAATAATAAATATTAAAAAATGTAAGTTTAATATAATTAAAATTAAATATTTAAAATTTATTATTATTATAAATAAAATTTAAATGAATTTTAAAAAAATAAAAGTTATATTAAAATAAAAGTTACCGGAAATGTTAAAAAACTTTTAAAAGTTTTTTAATTTTATAAATTATTATTAATAGTTTTTTAAAGGGTTTTTTTATATTATATAACTTTTAATAACATTTATAAGTAAAAAAAAATAAAAGGGTTAAATTAAGTTTAAAAAATTAACGGTTATTTAATAATTTAAAAATATATTTATAAAGGCATTTATATTAAATTATTATAACTTAAAACGTGAAATAATAATAAAAGTGAATGTATTAAATTAAACGTTAAAAAGTATTTTATATTAAATTAATAAAGAAAGGATTTAAAAATTAATTGTTTTTTTTAAAAGTATATTTTAACCGAGTATAATTATAAAATTTATAATAAAAAACTATTTATAATAATTAAAGCTTTTAAAAAGTGGCGTTTAAAATTATAAAAATATTATAATATAATAAATATAATAATAAATTATAAAAATTTTTAATATTTTATTATTATAAAACTTTTAAATTAAAAATAAATTAAATGGTTTAAGTTTTTTAATAACTTTAATTTTTAAATTATATATTAATTAAAATATAAAGTTATTATATTTAATGTATTATTATAATTGTTACGGATTAACACGGCTTAAAGGGTTATAATAAAGCTTAATAAGGAAATAAAGATTAATCGATGGAAGGTTAAATTAAATAATCACGTAATAGTAATCTAAGGAATTTAAATTATAAAAATTAAAGGAGGTGATTTAGGGGATTTAAATCACCTAAATTAAGGAAGATAATTTAAGAGATTTAAATTAAAGAGATTAAAAAAAATGTATAAAAGATAAAAAAGGATATAAACTAGAAAGGTTTTTTATATAATTAGCCATTTTTTTATATAGTTTTTAATTTAAGTTTATTATTAGTTTCTATTATTAATAAAAAAAAGGATACCACGTTTTCTTTAATAACTTTTATTATTATTTACATATATATATTATTACTTTTAAATTAAAACCCTTAATACTTAAATAAATAAATATATTTATATACCCCTTATATAAAACGTAACTTTATTAATATAACTCCGGTTAAGTAAAAATTCGTTATATTTTAAAAGCTTTTTAATTAATATAACTATATAATTAAACGTAATATAATTAATCCAGCTATAATTTTATTATTATTAACAATTAATTCATTATAAAAAAGAGATAATTATATAATAAACGAAAATAATTTATAAGATTTTAATGTATTTTTATTTTAAACTTATTAAGACTAGAATTAAAATAAACTTAATAATTTAAAACTTATATTATTAATAAAAACTACTAAAAACTTTAACGATAAAAATAATAATAATAAAAAATTAAATAACAATTAAAAAGATAATAAATAATTAATATAATAAGCTTTATTAATAATATTAAACTTATTACCACTTAAAAACGTATTTTAATATATTAATAATATAGCTAATTTATTAACGTAAAATAATCCGTAAGCTTAATTTAACTAAATGTAGCAATAACTTATAAAGCTTACACTAAAACGTAATTTCTTTAATTAAAAAAAAGTGCGAAAATAAATAAAAAAAGGTTAACTTTTCTATTATATTTAAGAATTAAAAGCAACTATTATAGCTAAAATGAAATAAAATTAACTACCTTTAACGTTAACTTCAGCATATTAACTAATAATAATAACATTAAAAAGGTTTAAACTAAACCTACTTATATACGATAAAAAAAAACCACCTTATAAGTTTTTAACTTAAATAAAAGTTTTTCTCGAGTTTTATTAAACATTAATCCCAATAAATAACGTTAAAATTAAATATATTAATTAAATATTTAAAAAAAAAAGCTTTAAATATATATAAACCTTACATTATAAATTAATAAAAACCAAACGAAAAATAAAGAAAAAAAATTAAGAAAATATTTAAAAATTATACGAATTTTAAATAAAAAATTATTAATTAATTTAAAAACTTAAATTAAAATTAAACGGCGGAATAATAAATAATGTTTTTAATATAAATAAAGTTAACGGTAACTTATATAATAAAATTTAAATAACTCGCTATATATATTATTATTATTAACATTAAACTTATATTTGTTTACTTTAAAAAATTAAAGCTTAATATTAAAAAAGAACTATATAAAATAAACCGATTTAATACTTTTAAGGAGTATATTTTTATAATAATCCGAATCGATAATTAAAACTTTATTTACCGATAAAAAATATATAAAAAAGGCGGTTACTAAGTTAATTAAGGATAAAAAAAAACAAAATTAAGCATGTTTTATAAAATTTATTTAAAACTTATAAACGTTAATAAAGTTATAAACGGTAAAAAAAACAAAAGTATAATTAAATGTTATAATTATTAAAAAATGGGACATTATAAAAATAAATGTAAAAGCTTTTAACAATAATTTAAAATGTTAAAATTAATAATTAAAGCTTGTATTATAATAAAAGTTAAAATTATAATAATTAAAATTATAAGTTATATATTATTAAACTAAATGAATTACTACGATAATAACTATTAAATTCATTTATTAAATAAATAAAATAATGGTTATTTCCTTTCGAATAATAAAAAGGAAAATAATAATAATAATAAATGTATTTACAAAAAAATACTTGTTTACTTTTAATATTTATAAGCGTATACTTAATACTTAATTATAAAAAAAAGCTAAAAAGCCATTTTTAAAAAATGTATATATTATATATTAGTTTTATGTAATTTATATAAGGATATTACCTTAAGAATCTTTTTTAATAATAAAAAGTCGGAGGATAAAACATTTAATGTAAAAAAGTGGCTTTAAAAATATAAAAACTAGGAATTATTTTTATATAAGCCCAGCAATTTTAACTTAATAAATAACACCCGTAAAATTTGTAAAAAATTTAAATAAATTAAAAGGATTTATAGAAAAAGGTGAAAGAAACTAACACGTTAAAAGTAATATAAAAATAACATTAAAATGTCGTAATAACTTTAAAATAAAAAGTTAAAATAAATAATGAAAAAATTAAAAAATAAAAAAAAAAATAATAATTACGAATAAATGTAATAACGTTTTTTAACATTTACCTATTTAAAACCTTATTTTCGATTATTTATTAGCCTATAATAATTATAAAGGCTATTAAAAAGTATCCATTTTTATAAAAAAGCTTATATAAATATAATATTTAAATATATTAAAAACCACGAGTTTAAAGAAAAAAATTTAAATAATCACCCTTATTTAAAAATCGATATATATAAAAATAAATACTTTTATATTAAAATTTACATGGAATTTAAATTAAGAATCCCAGGGATTAAAAACCTGAAGCATAAAAATTATAAGAAAATTTTATAAGTATTTTATAACTTAAATTATTATTTATATTACATGTTAAAAAAAATTAAGTATAAATTATAATTAAATTATAATAACTAAGTTTATTAATATAATAAAATAAAAAACGTTATAATAAAAATAATAAGCTTAAGAATAACTAAAATAACCTTATTTATTAACTAATTATAAGATTATATTTATTAACAAACGATATAAATAAACTATAAAAACGATTTATATAAAATTTATATAATATAAAAAGTAAAAGCTTAAAAAAACATTAAAAAAAAGTAATTAAACGAGTTAGCTTTAAAAACGAAAATACGATTATAAAAGCGCTAAAAAAAAATCATTAAAAGGCCTTAAAAAAGTTAAATATAACTTTAACGTAAATAATAAAAAACAATAAAAACAACCGCTTAAAAAACAACAAATTAATTAAAAAGTTAAAAAAGTTTTTAAATTAATTATAAGTTAAAATGGTTTATTTAAGGTTATAATAATTTAAAATGAAAATAAAATTTAAGCTTTAGTTAATTTAATAATAATAATTAATTATATATACTTAAAGATTATTAATAAATATAAAGTATTATATAGAAATAAAAAAATAGTTTACCTTTATATAAATTTAAATGGATTAATTACGATTTATAATAACGAAATAATATAAAAAAAAATTATAAATTTTATAATATTTATCAATAATTATAAAAAGTAAATATAATTTAATATAATAAATATAAAAAATAAAAAAGTTATTTTTAAAAAATTATAATTTAAAGCTAATAACTTTTAAATCGACTAGTTAATAAATAAAATCTAGTGGAAAAAATTAAAAAATTAAAAAATTTAAGTTATTTTAAATTAAAAAAAACTTAACGAACGTAAAACTTATAAACTATTAACATATAAATAACTATAGAAAATAATTAAAGTATATACTTTTATAAAAAAAAAAACAAGATAAAATATTTTTAATATTAAAAAAGTATAAGAAAAACTTCCGATAGGTTTTTTAAAAGAATTAGTTAATTTTAAATGAATTATTAAAACATATAATGTTTAATTATTACATTTTATTTAAAAAAAGAAAATACTTAAAAATTAAATAAATATACTATTTAAAAGAATAATAATATAAAATATATAAAAAATAAATATAAAACTTAAAAAAAAAAGGATTTCTTAAAATATTAAAATTATTAGCTAAATATTAATATATAATAATACTTAAGTTTAAATTAAATAAAATATTAAAACTTAATAAAGAAAAAAAACCTTAATATTAAATCGTTTAAAATTATTAACACTTTAATAATATTACAATAAAAAATAAATATACTTTATTATAATAAAAATATAATATAAAATAAATTTATAAAATAAAATACTTTATTATATTAAACGTTTAGAATAAATTTTATAAAATATAAATAATAAAAAGAAAAAAATGAAAAATAATAATACGAACATTATTTAGCTATTTTAAGTTCTTAATAATATTATAAGGACTTATAAATATATTAGTAACTTTTTAATATATAATAAAGATTTACTTTTAGAAATACTTTAATAAATTTATCTTTATCTTTATTAACGACATTTTAATATATTTAGAAATTTATAAAAAGCATTTAAAGAACGAAAAAAAGGTCCTTTAAAAGCTTTTAAAGTATAAAATTTTAATCGAACTTAAAAAATGTTAATAAAGAAAATAAAACGTGGATTTTTTAAGATATATTATTACGCTAAATTATATTTAAATTTAGGAAAGAAAAATTAAATAAGTTAAAAAATGAAAAAAACTATAATTTATTATAAATGTCCAGTTATTTTATAAATTTATAAATTTTATACGAAGTATAATTAAAGGCTTTAACGATATAATAAAACTAATAATAAATATTATAAAAAAAAAAAACCTACCATTTAAATTTATTAAAAAAACAGGAAAAGCTTTTTAAAAATTAAAAAAGGTATTAGTTAG
Organism: Hypoxylon sp. NC1633; assembly: GCA_022984935.1. Taxonomy (NCBI): domain Eukaryota; kingdom Fungi; phylum Ascomycota; class Sordariomycetes; order Xylariales; family Hypoxylaceae; genus Hypoxylon; species Hypoxylon sp. NC1633. Next base: position 201,069 of record JAJLYQ010000035.1, on the reverse strand, counting down.
TGCATTAATTTACGTGTTACTTAATTTAAATAAAAAAAAAAAACTCCATATTAACGCCTCGAAAACAAGTTATAGGGGAACTTTAAAACAATTAGAAAAAAATGGAAAATAATACTTAATGGTTTATTACTCGAAGTTATTCCAAAGACTTAAATTATAATATTAAATATACGATAAGAAACTTTTAATTATAATTAATAAATTAAAACATTAAAAATTATATTTAGTAAAAATTAAAAAACCAATGTTAATTTTTTTAAATTATAATAACCTTAAAACCTTTATAACAATAAAAAAATTATTATTAAAATAATAAAAATAAAAAGAAAATATATTAAATTATTTTAACTTTTGCATTTATTATATTAAAGAAAAAATAAATGTTTAAGTTAATACCTTTAGTTAATTATAAAAATACAACTTAAGAATTTAAAAAGAAAATAATTAAATATTTTAAAAAACCTTTAAAGAAACATTAAAATTATATAAAATAACCATTAACCTAAAAAAAATATAATAATTTTAGTAAGTTATAACATAAGAAAAATAAGAAAGGTTCTTAAATAAAAAAAGAATTTTAACTTATAATAATAAAACGTATATACTAAAAGCATTATAAGAAAAAATTATTAAAGAATATTATAAACATTTATTTTATAAATATTAAAGAATTTATAAAATTATAATATAACTTTTAAAAAATTATAACTTTTTTAAATTATATTAAATAATTAAAAAAGTATTTAAAAAGTATATATAATGTAATAAAATTAAAATAAAACGGTATAAACCTTATAAATTATTTTAATTAATAAAGATATTAAATATATTATAAAATAAAATAACTTAGGATTTTATTACAAAATTATTTAAATTAAAGGATTTTATAATACTCGTTAAATATAATAATATTTAAGTAATTATTAATTAACTTATTAAATATATATACTTTATTTTATACTAAAAATTTAATATTATAAAATAACTTATATATGTTTTTTTATAAGAAATTTTTAATAAACATAAATTACTATAAGAAATTATATTAAATAAAAATAAACTTTTTACTTTTAAGTTTTAAAAGATTTTTATTAAAAAAATTAAAATGAAATAAAAGCTTTTTACTTTAAACCATTTATAATTAAATAATTAAACGGAACGTTTAAATTAAATTATTAAATAATATTTTAAAATAATTAAGTAAGATAATTATTAATAAGCTAGTTTAGTTATAATACATTAATTAACGAGCAAATAATAATTTCATTTTATAAAGCCTTATATAAATAAAAGGTTAAGATAAAAAAAGAAGAAAAAATAAATAAAAAAACATTTATACTCGTTACACTAACTTTAAAAGTAAAAACCTTTAAAATAAAAATAAAAAAATTACATTAAAACTTATAAAAAGAGCTATAGTTTTTATAAAATAAAATAATTAAATATTATAATTTTAAAAAAATTAAAGGACCAATCCTTTAAGAGAAAAATAAAGTCTACTTATTATAATAAAAATAAAATACAATAAAAAATATATTATAAATTTAAATAAAACAATTAAACGAGAAACTTAATTACAAGAAACTTAAACCATTTAAAGTTAAGAAAATATTATTTAAACTTAACTATAAATTATCATTATTAAAAAACATAAAAATTTACCTTATTAAACACATTTCTTTATTTAAACCAACATTAAAAAATACACCACTCAAAATTAATTTCGAAATAAAAAAAAACTAAAACGAAAAATATAATATTAAAACTATATAAAACTTTAAAATTAATAATGGTTAACTTAAATATTTTATTAAATAATTAAATTATATAAAGGAAAATAACATATAAAAACCAACCAAACATTTAAAAAATAAACGTGTAAAGTTTTTACTTAAAAATTTCCACTAATAAAACTTAAACTAATTATTAGCGGTAAATTAAAATTTATTTCCTTAAAAAAGAAACTAATAAAAAGGTTAACTTTAAAAGCGGCGGTAATTTCCGTTTTTACTTAGTTTTTCTCGGCCTTTACCTTTTTTAAGCGATTTAAATCGTACCTTTCTTTTAAAATTTAAAAAATATAACGTTTTAATAAGTCCTTTTAATAATAAAAACATTAAAAGGCATTAACCTTTTAAAACACCTTCTTTTAAAGGTAAAACAACTTATCTTTAATGTCCTTTTACTTCTTTTTAATTTTAGTTTAAATAAAGTTAATTTATTAAAAAAATAACATAATATTTTAATTAAAATAACCGTTATAAAATAAAAAAAAGAATTAAATGTAACTTTTATAAAATAAAATGTTAATAATTATAAAACAGGAAAAATTAGCGGTAAAACAATAAAAATAAAGGAAAATTTTAATTCCTTTCTTAAAAATATAAGCAGCTTAAATAATTTATTACGTTTTTTAGTTAAAATAAGGTTTTAAATTTAACTTTTATATTTTACTTATTATTATTAATAAAAAAAAAAAATAAAAAAGAATAAATAACTCACTAAAAATCTTTAAAATAAAGATTTTAAAAAAGAAGGATAATATTACGGATTAATATAGCTTAAAAGGCCATAATAAAGCTTAATAGGAAAATAAAAATTAATTAGTAAAAGGTTAAATCAAATGATTATATAATAGTAATCTAGGGAATTTAAATTACGAAAATTAAAGGAGGTAATTTAAAGGATTTAAATTACTTGAATTAAAGAAAATAATTTAAGAGATTCAAATTAAAAAGATCAAAAAATATATATAAAGGATAAAAAAGGATATAAATTAAAAGGGTTTCCTATATAACTAGCCATTTCTTTATATAGCTTTTAATTTAAGTTTATTATTAATTTTTATTATTAATAAGAAAAAAAACACCACGTTTTTTTTAATAACCTTTATTATTATTTATATATACGTATTATTACCTTTAAATTAAAACCTTTAATACTTAAACAAGTAAGCATACTTATATACCCTTTATATAAGGCGTGACTTTACCAATATAACTCCGGTTAAATAAAGGTTCGTTATAATAATATTTTAATAATACTTTAAAAAATGTTTAAAATTTTAACGATAATAAAATAATTTATTAATAAAAAATATTATTTTTAAAATAAAAGTAACGTATTATTAAAATGTTATTAAAGTTTATTATATAATTATTTAATATAAAAAAAAACGTAAATATTTTAATATTATAAGTTTATAAAAATTTACTTTTCGTAAAAATTATAATTAATAAAATTAAAAATTTAAATCTTAAACGTTTTTTTAAATTTATTTACCGGAAAACGGGTATATAAATAATAAATTATAATTTACAAAATAATGTCATTTATATAAATAATAAAATTTTTATTTTATTAAATAATAACTTAAAATTTTATATTACATATTAATGTTATATTATACGTTCGTTAAATTACTTAAAAAAATAAAATTAATGAATTTAATTTAAAAAATATATTATTAAAAGAATTTAAAGAAAAATATTATAACTTTTATTAAAGGTTATTATAAATGTTATTAAGTAAAAAAAATATATATAGCTTTAAAAGGTTACTTTAAATTATTTTTAATATTATTTTACTTTTAAATTAATATTTTAATAAATTATATTAGTTTATTATTAAATTATAAAAAAAATAAAGTCGTATATAAATATATTTTTATTATAATTAATAAGTTAATTAAAATAAAATATTTTTCTTTAATAGTAAATTTAATAAAGGAAATTTTTATTAAAATGTTTATAACGAATGTATTTTAATTTTATAGTATTTTAAATATAATTATATTTAATAAAAGTATTTAATTTATTTTATTTTTTTAAAGTAAAGTTTATAAATAATTAAGTATTATAAATAAGTATTTATTAATATATTATTTAAAAATTAATGGTTAAATAAAAATTATTAATATATATTTAAAATAATATTTATGTTTATATTATAATTATATATAAAATAATTAAATAAATTAATTTTTAATAATAAAATTTTTTATTAATAATTATATATTTAAAATAATTAAAATATTTTTTTTTATATAAATTATAATTATAATTTATAAATAGTAACGGAATTTAAACGAAATATAAACGTTAAATATATAATATAATAATAAAATGATTTTAAAGTAATAAAAGAAATAATAAAATGTTTAAAATAAATTATTATAAATATTAAAATTATAATATAAAAGGTATAAATTTAATATATAAACGTTATAAATATAAAATGGTTTAAAATTAAAAAGTATAAAATAAAAAATAAAGTGTAAATAAATATAAAATATATTAACATTAATAAATTAATTAATAAGTTTAATAATATATAAGTTAATTTATATATAATAAAAAAATATATAATTAAGTTATAATTATTAAATTATTAATAATAATTTAATATTTTTCTATATTTTATATTAGTTTTATATTAAAAGAAATTTAAGGTTTTTTTAAATAAAAAAAAATTAATAAAATTTATAATAAGGAAATAAAAGGATTAATTATTAAAAATAAAAAAAAAAGATAAATAAACGTTTAAAAAAATCATTAATTTAAAAATAATTATTATAAGTTTAAAATATAAAATAAAGTGGTTATTATTTTATAAGTTAATATAAAAATTAATTAATAATTTAAAAGGTTATAATAATTAAATTAAAGAATTTTATAAACGTTATTTTTAAAAGTTAAGTTTATTAAATTAATAAAACGATTTTAAAAAAGGAAAAATATAATTAGTTAAATTATAAACGAGTTAATTATAATTTATTACCGGGTAAAAAAGGTTAATTATTTATAAAGGTTATAATAATTTTAAAATTTAACTTATTTTTTAATTATATTTTTATTTTATTATAAAATGTTTTTATATTTTAAGTTTAATGGTTATATTTAAAGTTATTAAATAATAACCGATATAATAATGTTTTTTAAAAGTTAATATAATTAATAAAAATTTACATTTAAAATTAATATATAAAATAAAAAAAATGGGTTTAATTTATAATTAAATTTATAATAGAATATAAATTTTAAAGGTAATAAAATAATAAATATTATTAATGGACTTTTTTTTATTTAAAAATAACTTAAATTTATTTTAGATTAAAATAAGTATTTAATAATAATAAATAAAAGTAATTTTATATAGTTATTTTAATAATATTAAAATTATAAAACAAATAAAATATTAATAAAGTAATAATATAACGGAAATTATAAAAGTATTAATAATTTTATTTGTTTAAATTTACATTATTTTTATTATAATTATTATTAAAATTACCGGAATTAAAATTTAATTTAAAAAAAAACGAATAAAGTTTAATAAAAAAAAAAGGCACTTATATTACCTTTTATTTTAAGAAAAATTTACAAAAAAAAGATATAAAAATTAATATAAGTTACTTTTAAAAAAAGGAAGGATTATTTATTTTTTAATATTTATTTTTTTTATTTAAATTATTACATTTATTATATGCCGTTTTAATAATATTATTATAATAATAATTAATATTTAATATTTTTTTAATTAATAGTTTATATTAATTAATTAAAGTTTAAATATAAAGTATATAAAAAAGGTTATTATATAACCGGATACTTTAAAAAAAATAATAATAAATATATTAATATTTAAAAATTTAAATATATAAAAGTAATAAAAAATAAAAAAAAGGAATTTATATAAATTTATAGTAATAAAAAAAACTATATAAATTACATTTATATTTAATTAATAAGGGTAAAATAAAGATGTTTATTAATTGGTTTAACATTTAAAATATAGCTTTTATTATATTAAAATAAAGTATTATTATTTTTATTAATTATTTAATTAAAGTTATTTATATAATATAATTATTTAAAAATAAAAGGATGTTTAAAATTAAGAAGTTATTAATTATATTATATAATTAATTTATACACCGTATTTAATTAATAAAAAAAGTGCTTTTTTATAAATTAAATAATGACTTTATTTTATTTTATACGATTAATATAAATAAATTATAAGTATTTTAAAATATACCTTTTATTAAATTTTAATAATAAAGTTAATTATAAAATAAGTTTAAATTATAAACTAATAAAATAAATAAATAATTAATTAATATTTATTTTATTTAATTATTTAACCCCGTATTTTTAAGTATTCTATTATTATAAATAAAATATTATTTTAAACTTAAGATTTTATTTAATATTAAAAACCTTTTAATTAAAAATGTATTAATATATATTTAAAAAAATATTAAAAAAAAAGTATAACTTTAATTATAAATTTAATTTTAAAAGTTAATAAAATGTTTTATATTATATTAATATAAAAAAACTTAAAAAAACCACTTTAAATTTAACTTAAATGACGTTTAAAAATAAAGTTAATTTTTTTTTATTATTTTTTTTTACTTTTATATTTTTTTATATTTTTTTATATTTTTTTTTATAACTATACTATTTTCTTTAAAATTCCTTTTTTTTATTTAATTTTTAATTATAAATTTTATTAAAGTAATTACGGACAATTATTTTTAAAAAAAGGGAATATTATTACGGTTTTAATGGCTTATATTTTTATTATATATATATCGCGTTTTTAGTACGTTATAACCCTTTTTTTTACACTTTACGTAATAATATAATTTTAACTTTAATAATAATTATATTTTTAATAATATTATTAAAAAAACTTATAAATTTTATTTTTAAAATTATATAAAATATAATATTTTTATTATTTATTATTATATATATATATTAATATTATATATATATTAATATTATATATATATTAATATTATATATATATATAAAACGGTAATTAATTATATAATAAAACGTAACGAGTTTTAAAATAAAAGTTAATTTAAATATTTAATTTTAATTAAATTTAATTTTTTTTTAATATTACTTTTAATATTTAAGTATAATACTTATAACGTAATTTATTTAAATATATTAATTAATTATTTTTAAATAATTAACGGTAAATAATTTAATGTAATATTAATAAATTTTTAAATTAATTTAAATGTATTAATTAAATATACGATAATTAATTACGCGATAAATAATTTAATATAAATTAATTTTTAATATAAGTTAATTTTTAATATAAGTTAATTTTTAATATAAATATAATTAAGTTAATTAAATTAATTAAGTTAAATTAATTAATTAAATAAAATAAATAAAATAAACGTATATACATACACGTTATAAAATAAATATTAATAATAATAATAATATATTAAGTATTTTTTTTTATAAGGACCTTTATATAATAATTTCATAAAAAATTATTACTTTATTAAAAAAAAGAGCATTATTTAGTGTTAAATAATACTGGTGTGGTAATTTTACGAAGGTTGGCTTTACGTTTTGCAAAAAAAAAAAAAACTTTTTGGGTTTTATCGGTTACGCACTAATGGACCACCGTAGTCCTGGGCTAAATGGACAATATCTCACGAAAATGACTCCTAGATTCCATGGTTGCGCTGAGCCTCGAGAAAGACTACCTCTGTTCCTCGTTGTGAAATATGACCGTCAGACTCTCTGATGAACACCAATCCAGTGTTCTGTTCGGCGGGACGTCGACCCATGAACAATCATTGCCAACAGTACTGTCTTTGCCCACGGTCTCCAGGTACGAATAGAGTGAACGGATCCGCGATTGTCCCGGTACTGACCCATTCCGAAACCCTAGGGATAACCCCATAACTTGACTTCCCACGAGCGTTTTCGTCGTCCAGTCAAGACGCTTGATCGTGAAGAGTGATGCTTCATTGCTACAAGGGAAGATCTGATATGTATACACAATGTGGTCTCCTCATGCATTAGAGCCCCGCTGTATTGTTTAATTTCCTCTATGAGCCGATCGTCTACTGCTCTAGCTCATCTCTTTTGTCGCTGCCTCTGTTATGTAAGTAAGTACGGCGACGATCCCGGCATGGTGTGGAGATTCTAGGCTCGCTCACTCTACTGAATCCATTGCAGTTTACCAAATCCCGCAAAACGGCTCTGGCTTGGTTTCGTGGAGAATTGATGAGGTTGTGCCTCCTTCATGTTGGATAGGGAGCCTCCTTTTATGGCCGTCGAGGCTTTGCTGATGACTTGGAAGATGTCGAGGATGCTCTTTAGGTGGGTTTGGTTGTTGGAGGACTTCTCGAGTGGTAGTAGAGATGGCTGGTAGCCCGGAGGCGTTTGTGGATATCTCACCCTGTTGATTTTCATGAGTATAAATCACAGGAAGGCTTGTGTTAACATCTGAACCTTAGGGGGGGACCCTGTGACCGGAGGGTATTAAGAGGGGAGGTTGTGGGGAGGAGGGAAGGGGTGAGAGGAGTGGATAGAGAGAGGTAAAGGAGAGGATCGAGGGTGGAGGGCTGGAGGTTGGGTAAGTTGAGGAAAGGGAAGGGGAAATGAGATACAGAAGCAAGAGGGTATAGAGGTGAGAAGTGCTCGCTGGTTAGTAGCGAGGGCGTAGACAGTGGATCGACACCATGGAATAAATCTAATGGGAAAGGCTTTAAGAATTGTAGCCAGAGAGCTGCAGTATGGGGAAATGGGCCGACCAGTTTGATCCTATGCATGAGTCTGGAGTAAGTATTCTCCCTCGCCTTTTCTTGCTTTCTTCTTTCCTCTCCTTTCACTTCAGTCTCTTCGAATCTTTTCCTAGCCTCTTCTACTTCTCTTCTCTACCCTCCTCTACTTCTCCCTCCAACCTCTCTTACTTCTTTCACCAAACTTTCCTACTTCTCTTTCAAGCTTTCCTGTTCGTCTTTCCAGCTCGAACATTATTCCAAAACCCAACGCCTCGATTTCCCGAAGGGCATGTGACGGACAGTAACGAATGTGAAATAAGCCGGCCCGCTAGAAAGAAATTCATAGCTGTAGGCCTTGAGATCTAGGTTCATCAACGCTCTGGGCTCTCCTCTGAAGCCAAGCTATCCACCGATATCAGGATGCCATCAGCTTATTCAAGGTAGCGCAACAACAGCCCAGATGACTCAATACTATTCGGAGTATGACAACAGCACATCTTTTGGATCAGGCAGGACATCTACTGGATCATCCAACAACCAAAAAATTCAAGAGCTTCCCCTGAGCTGCAATGTGAGAAGCCATATCCGGAGTAACAGGATACATATAGTGTGGGCTTGGCAGGAGAACACGTTATTGAGCGAGTAATGCTACGAACTGTCAGTACGTTAGGCAAGTTGAGGGAATCTAACAGAAAACGTCTTTATGGTATGGTACAGCTCAGTGTGCGATTATCTGATACACTCTATGACCGGCTTTTCCCCTTCAACCCGCCGCCCAATCAGTGTCCACCTAAAAGTTTCGGCTCATGTCATTCCTGATTCTCTGGTAGTCGAGCAGACCTTCGATACTGCCGATGGCGCTGATTGCGACGTCCTGGTCCCATAACTTTCGGTTGGCAAAGTCGATCACGTCCTTCTCGGTGATTTTGTCGATGGCTCGCTCGATTTCGCCGGGGTTCATACGGCGGCCGGTCGTGACAATTTGTCGGCCGATGTCTTCGGCCACGGCTGAGGTACTGTCGAGGGAGAGGAGAATAGAAGCCTTCAACTGAGCCTTTGCTCGCTCAACTTCGGACTCGGTGACGTTGCTCGACAGTCGAGACCACTCTCGAAGTGTAAAGTGAACCAGGTCGTCAAGACGGGTGAGCTGGTCGCTGACTAGGTAGATGCCCCACAGACTATGTAATAAATTAGTATAAAACGCAATCGAATCAACAACGGAAGAAAACCCTACCCGGTATCGCTGTAGCTTGTAGAAAAGCTCATGAAGCTGTTGGCGAGGTCGTTGTGGTGAACGAAGCTACTCAGCTTGCTTCCTTGGTGAGGTGCGCTACCCATTGCCTTGTCATAGTTGCCGACGATTGCCTGAGTAACCAAAGCAGTGTAGTAGTCCTCGTCGTTCCAGCTGACACCTTCAACGGCAAGAGCGATGTGCGCGGACGGGATGGTGTCATCCCGGATTCGAACCTCGGAACCGATGAAGTTGGGCTTTCTCTTGGACAGGAGGTAGGCCTCGTTCTGAGGCGACGTGGCGGGAAGGCTTGAGAAGTTCTTCTCAGCTAGACTAACCAGCTGGTCGTGGGGGATACCACCAGCACCAACGAGAACCATGCGGTCAGCGGTGTAGTTAGTCTTGATATAGCTGGACAGCTCGGTTCGGGTGATATCACGGATGTTCTCTCGTGGTCCCAGGATGGTGCGGCCTAAAGGCTGGTGCGAATAGGCAGTGGCATGGAGGTGATCAAAGACAACCTCGTCCAGCTGCTTCTCAACTTCCTCGGATTCGCGGAGAATGACGTCGCGTTCTCGCTCGATGGCAGAGGGTTCGAGCTTCGAGTTTTGTAGGATATCGGCGAGGATGTCGACGGCGGCAGGAACATCGGAGTTGAATGCTCTGGAGAAGTAGACGGTGTTCTCGCGCTGTACATGGGTTAGCTACGAGCTGTGGTGGTAGTGCATGTTGTTTTTCACGCACCGAGGTGTAGGCGTTGAGGTGGCCACCCATGTTCTCGATCTCGAGCTCTAATTGGTGCTGAGTTCTCTTCTCGGTTCCCTAGGTTTTGTTCTCAGCAAATTTGACACTTGTTCGGAGTTGATATTGTTTTAATACCTTGAAGGCGAGATGTTCAAGGAAATGTGCGGTTCCATTCGTCTCGTCCGTCTCGGCCCTCGAACCGGCGTCAATCCATACTCCCACCGTCGAAGTCTGCGCCCACGGCGAGTATTCGGTCGCGACCTGTCAGTCCATCGTTAGAACAAGGCCTGGGATGCATAATTTAGTCCGATTGGCTTTCTGGGTAGCTTACAGTCAGGCCACTCTTCAATGTTGTGGTCTGGGTCTTTGCGCCGAGGGGGGGGGTGACGGGAGACGCAAAACCCCTTCGCAGTGGTCGAATTGCAGAATTGGCAGCACGGCTGCGCACGCCCTGCGCGAGGTTCAACGCGATTCTCCTAGACGCCATGAGGGGTGTTGCGTTGGGAGGGTGAAATATTAAGAGAATAAGAAGAGGGAACCTCGAAATGAGCGGTTTGATGGATTATTTTTGGACGGCGGAAGTGGTTCGGGTTCGGCCCCAAAAAGCTCAAAATTTGGAGTTGGTGGTTTGAACGGTCCTTTCCGAGTCAAGCCTCGTGCTCAATAGACGTAAGCCACAATAATTTTAGCTACATTCCGGCCCACGCCGTGTATGCAGTGGGCATGTGGCTGAGCAGCTTATGACGAAGAAATAACATTGAATTAACCGCGATATAATTGGCCAATGTCCATTTCTTATATGGGTCTTGCACGGCTTTTGATATCGACGCCCTGAATTCCGAGCTTCAAATTTACTGAAATATCTGTTTACGGATCTTCACCGCATTGTTCAGGCACGTGCAGCTTTATCCTTCATAACTGTCTATTACGTTCTTGAGTCAGATCTTGAGCGTGCAAAAATGTCGACCTCTTAATTTCACAAAATCCTATATCGTTTAATAGAATGAAAGGCTTCTCTTATAAAAATGACCAGAGGTGAATGTGATTTCGATCCAATTCCCCACGCCATCTGTACTTCGAAAACCATTCCTTGAACTACCGAGATGGAGGCAAAGATATCAAGCTATCCACCTCTTGGGCAGGTCACTCAGCTCAAAGACAAGACTTTTCAATTCCTTGCCTTGTTAGAAGTAGAAGAGGATTTTGCAGATGATTCTTGGGAAGTTGCTATATGGCATTCATCCGCTGACGGCAACTGGACTGAGAAGCTACTATCTCCCGTACCCGGCAGTGATCCTCCCCCGTCTCACCAAGTTACCAATCCTTCCAATGCGATCCTATACTTCTCAGCGTCTTTCTTCATCTCGTCACCCTTAACGTTCACGCTTAAGTTTCGCAACAGCCGTAACCAGCCTTGGAGGTGGTTAAGCGAGGCATCAGGTATAGCTGATGGAATCGTCTTAATCAACCCAGAAAAGCCCTTGGACGGGAAGAGGGATGACCTCTCAGACATCATCCGCGGGCTGAATCCGGACTTGAAAGTCAAGGTAGCAGCAAGCCAAACTCCTGGTACTCAACTTTGGACAGTAAATGCGAACGTTGGTAGAGCTGAGGGTGACCATTCCGCATATGCTGATGTAGAGCTGGGGAATCCTTGGGGTGGTGCATTGCGGTAAGCCATCCGGTGTTTTTCGTCTAAACTTGAAATATCAGTGCCAATCGTTGCTGTGCAACTGACCGACGATAGTTATTTCGCTCTGGTCCGTCATGGGTCACCATGGCTTGGGCCCAGACATGGCAGCAGTCCATTCAGTCTAGACAAGGACGCTATCATGTGCTCGTTCTTAAGCGATCAAGGGAAACATCTAGTTTTGTTGGGAGTCAGCGGCGTGGATTATGTGATGACGCTTTTTCGCAGCTCGGATTCTGGCTCCGTTCAATTACATGTGAGTGGTGTCCCATTCCGTCTGCTCGGTGATAACCATCTTACGTTGCATATTTGTAGATTCGTAATGACTCCGAAGTCGAATCGGAAGGCCTCGTGCTTGTTGCCGTTGGTGATAAGTTTGAGAGTGCTATCGCAGCCGTGATGTACCATGCGCGCACTGTCACCTTGGCCGCTAGAAATGGCGATAGCGAAGTGACTCGAGAGCTACAAAGTTTGAGTGAGGACATCAAACCTGAATGGTACGAGAATTGGTACGACGGGCTGGGCTACTGTGAGCATTTTGTTTATCGGTGCCTTATAGGTAACAGATCCAGCCTAACATATAAATAGGCACCTGGAATGCTCTGGGCCAACGCCTCACTGATGAGAAGATACTCCATGCTGTTGAATCACTAGCGGAGGACCGCATCAATATCAGCAGCCTCATCATAGACGATAACTGGCAGGACATCGATTACGAAGGTCAAGACCAATATCAGTACGGCTGGAAAGGATTCGAAGCGGAGCCAACTGCATTTCCTAGTGGACTTAGAGATACCGTGTCTCGTATCCGTTCGAAGCATCCGAGCATTCAGCATGTTGCCGTTTGGCATGCATTGCTAGGGTATTGGGGAGGTATCTCCAATAACGGCGACCTTGCGAAGACGTACAAAACAGTGCAGATTGACCGAAACGACTCCAACCTCAAAGGCCCTATAACTGTTATCGCCAAGGAAGACGTTGGGAAGTTCTACGATGACTTCTACCGATTCCTTTCCAATTGCGGGATCGATGGAGTCAAGACAGACGTTCAGTATATGGTAGACACTTGGGTTTCTGCCAAGCATCGTCGAGAGCTTACAGAAACATACCTCGACAGCTGGATGCTATCCTCTCTCAGACATTTCAGCATCAAAACCATCTCGTGCATGTCACAAGCGCCCCAGCTTCTATTCCACCAGCAGCTGCCACGGAACAGGCCAGCACTGCTCGTGCGGAACTCTGACGACTTTTATCCCAATGTTCCGGATTCACATCCGTGGCATCTCTTCGCCAATGCTCATAATACTCTGCTGACCCAGCATCTCAACGTACTGCCCGACTGGGATATGTTCCAGACAGATCACGAATTCGCTGGCTTCCACGCCGCTGCACGATGTCTCAGCGGCGGACCGATCTACATCACCGATGCCCCGGGAAAGCATAACCGTGAGATAATTAAGCAGATGACAGGCCCGACGCCGCGAGGGAAAACCGTCATCTTCAGGCCCAGCGTATTAGGCAAAAGCGTTGACCCATATACAAGTTACGACGAACCCGTCATCCTCAAGATCGGGAGCTATCACGGCAGGGCCGTGACCGGGATCCCAATGCTGGGCGTCTTCAACATCTCCAAACAGCCTCTGCGGGAGCTTATCTCGATATCGCGCTTCCCGGGCGTGCTCCCATCGATCACATACGTAGTCCGTTCCCACCGCAGCGGCACCGTCTCGCCCGTTTTACAACTTGGTTTTCCCACCTCCATTCTTACCGTGTCGCTGGGTGTCCGAGGCTACGACATCCTCACGGCCTTCCCGGTGGCCCAATTCGACAGCGAGACGAACGGCAGGATCTTCGTCGCCAACATGGGCCTCGTCGAGAAGATGACGGGAGCCGCTGCCATCTTTGCGGACCAGTCCGAGCTACTCCATACCGGTAAGGTGTTCTTGGACACGCGGCTGAAGGCATTGGGTGTTCTCGGTAAGTATATAGCTGATCAAGTATATGTCATTCCCAAGACAAGAACAAAGCTAACCGAGTTCAAGGGGTGTATATCTCGAGTCTTCCGGACATGTCGATCCAGCGAGATTTCATGGTCACGATCCAGGGGCAGCCGATCCCGCCTCACACGGTTACGGTTAATGCATCGGACCCTCACGTGTTGAGCGTCGACGTCGAGACAGCGTGGAAGGAGATGGGGCTGGAAGCTGGGTGGAGCAACGAGGTCGAAGTCAAGGTTTACTTCGATATCGAACACCCTTGATACAGTGCGTTGAACAACTTACATAACCTGACAAAAGATGTCAACGCTGAATGAGCTGGACGACTACCTACCTACCTGGCTGCCTGAGTACCTCACGCGACGAAGTTTGAAGTTTATAAGTTGGAATGGATTGCGGTTTAGGAACGTCAGCTTAGGTAGTCACCAATTGACCCGGCATGAAAACTTTTGAGCAATCGAGGAGGATATTCACACTACCTCACGTGTCATTTTGCTGTATTCTCGCATCAACTCCCAGCGCCCTATCCGACATTATCACCACCATTCGGCCATCGCTCACTCACAGCGCAGTACTAACGCAAGCAGATACGATCAAATTTTCTGGCATCAACATCCCCAGCCCTAATCCGGAACCTCACTACCTGTAATCAAGCCTTGCCCAGCTTCTTCGCCTCGAAAGCCACAGTGGCCGCAATCTCGTCTTCCAAACTAGGACTCTTAGGCGCCCAGCCGAGATACTTCTTCGCCCTAGCAGCGACGCTCTTCGAGTTGGAGCCGAACCGGGTGATATCGACGTCCTTAGTGATAGGCTCGGGGACAAAGCCCTGCTTCGCTGCCTCGGCGGCGACCCAGCGGGCCACGTCGCTCCACAGGTGCACGCCGTTCTCGACAAAGAAGTAGCCGCGGGGCCCGAAGATCTCGGGGTCGCGGCTCTTGACCAGGTCCAGGACGGCGTCGACGGCCAGGACGAAAAAGTCGCTCACGTCGTGCACGTGCACATTATCCCACTCGGCCAGGCCGGGGGGCTGGATGGGCGCGTAGCCGTGCGTGAGCGTGTACTCGGCGATGCCGGGGACCTGGATACTGCGCTGGTTGAGGGGCCCGCGGCCGCGGCCATAGATGGTGGGGGGGCCCAGGATCAGCGTGCGCACGCCCGGGCTGTTCGCCGCCAGCACGATCTTGTCGATATCCCGGTGCAGCGCCTGGTCTGGTAGGTTGACGATGCGCTCGATGTCGTCGATGTCGTGGTACCGCTGGTCCGGCAACGGGGCCTGCCCGAACCGCTTGTGCTCGTAGTCGTACCACGTCAGGATGCCAGTGCCGCACAGGTGGATCCAGTACCCTGGCTTCTCGGCCGTGTGACCTGCCGCGAGGCCCTTAGCGATGGCACGGGCGGAGGGCTCGTTGTCAGCTGAGTCGGCCGTGTCTAGGTGTGGTTTAGTACAGTATACCATAACTTTTAATTAGGGTAGTGGGTGGACTTACGAACTACGATGTCTGCTGCGGCTGCCTCCTTCTCTATGACATCGACATCCTCTAGGCTACCGTACACAAGGCGGGCTTTGGGGTACGCGGCGGCCACGGGCTTGCCCCGCTCCTCGTTCCGCACGAGAAGACTGTATTCGAAGTCCGGGTGAGCCTTGACTAACGCGTACAGAGCATCACCGCCGATGTAGCCTGTGTTTTCCCAATATTCAGTAAGTAATCTGTGTCATTGCATTGAGAGGGGACGCCGTCTCTTGTCTGCTGTTGGATGCGTACCAGTGGCGCCAGTGCTATTGGTAGGAATTAGTTTCATAGGTACATCTCTTGATCAAGGCTCGAGTTCGACTACTTACAGGAAGATCTTGGGAGCCATTGTGATCAGTGTGGAATGTAAGCGGATCTGTGATCTCAGTGGAGAGGTGAGGGGTTGTAGCCTGGTCTTATGATTTATCACTTTGGTCTGATTTGCTTTTTTAAGGTATCGAGCTGCATTAAACATATTCAGATATGAAACACTAAGATTAAGAGATACCTGCCCTTATATATGTACTTTTCATACTTTTTATAGTTACATAGTACTCATTGCATGTTGAGTTCGAATGCCAAGTCCGAAGGAACATTGAATGATTCCATTTGAATTGTGAGTTACGCCATCGGCTCGGCCATAGATGGAAACGCCACCCACTACCCCACTCTACGAGTTCTGAGTTCTACGAGATGAGGAGGTGTATCACTAATCTTCTCCTTCTGGATTTTTAATCTTTCTTCAATTATACTCTCTTAATTCTTATTTGCCTCCTGTTGAATTGGCCTCTGCCTACCGGCACCAGCTCTCGAATTTGCATTCGTTGAGATGTTCGTCTCTTGAGTACTCGACATTAGTTTAGGGAGTCTTGCGTAGGGCTGATCACCTAATCACCTCTCCTTTCCTCTGAACTCCTCCACCCTTCCAAGTCCGCGTCGAATCAAATATTCATTCCTTTCCCGTGTCTCTCGTCTTCTACTTTAACCCCAAATCCTTGGTTGCGTCTCCGATCGAATCCTGAAAGCTCGTCCACCCGTGCCCAGTGAGCCTCTTGAGTACCTCTTCGGCTCTCTCGTTCGCGATTTTGCTCTTGTCTGTCCCTAGATTTGGAATTTCCTTGGCAAATTCACGACCTGGGAAAAGATCTTTGAGGCTTCTTATGATGTCGTTCCAGTTGAACGGGTACGCGAAGGCGAATAGACGCTCGCCTTTCACGTCGGGGTAGATCAGTGCCGCGACGTGTATGGCCGCATCGTCGCGGACATCCACATAGTACTGCGGCACCATGCCGGGAAGACTGTCAGGACTAGCGTCCGGGTTTTCGAACGCGGTCTTGACCCAGCTTAGCGTGCTGCGGTATCCCTGGGAGGCAAAATTGACGGGCGGACCAAAATTGGCGTTGGGCAGGACAGCGTTCAATGTGAAGTGAGGGTTGTTCTCTTTCATCCATTTCCAAGCCGCCTGCTCGCCCTTGACCTTACTTGCGAAGTATACCAACGCAGTGCGCTCGACACCCTCATATGGTGGAGGCGCGTACGCTGCCTCCACCGCGGACTCGTTCCAGCTGTTCGAGTCCACCGTGAAGACTTTGTTCGCAACAGCGGTCACGGCTGACCCTGACGACGATGTCAGAACAACTCTCTTCATGCCCGGCTCCTTGGCGGCCGACTCGAGAGCACGCAAGGTGCTGTCCACGGCGATAGGGACGACGGCGTAGGGGTCAGCACCCCCCATGACCGGAGTCGCGTTGTGCACGAAGCCAGACGCCCCTTTGACGGTCTCATCGAAGGCACCGCTTGCGAGCATGTCGGCTACTTCGAAGAGCTCGAACTTGCCAGGGCCATACGTCTTATCGAAATGTTCCTGCACCCATTGATATTTCGAAGCGGAGCGGACGGTGCCGCGAACACGGTACCCATACTTTAGAAACTGATCGACGATATGACTCCCGATGAATCCATTCGCACCCGTCACGACCACAAGGGATCCGGGACTGATCAAACGGTCTGACGACATTGCGAAGAAAGGCGTGTTGAGATCTGTTCTACTTTTGGAAGTTCCAACGAATAACAACGTAACACGAGTGAACTAACTCTGGGTACAACTTGGTCAATGACGGGCAGACGCTGGGTATTTTATAGTTGAACAGATATCGGAACTTGCCCTAATCCGCCGTCACGGTCGGGTCGAAACATGATATTAGTAGTACCTGTAGTAATTGGCTTAATAATTAATTGTCACGGCCCTTGCGTTACATCAATCATCCTTTCCCCCGCGTTGAAGATTAATAATGTCGGATTTGACGGAATAGAATTCGCTTACTTGGGAGCTGATATTGCCTTCACATTTCGACTCTTTCAATCCAAAGGGGCTCGGTCAACGTATGTGCATGTCTATCAGGTAGGTACTTGGGTGCTACATGCATGGGACATGCAGGGCTGCCTTTCTATCGATGTCTTATGAGATCACTGAAGAAATTCTACAGAAACTCCAGAAAACCCTCACCCCACCCTTCCTCTTCCAAGTTTTAGCCCAAATGCAGGCTCAACGCTGATACATGTAGTGGCTTGATGAAAGTAGCTAATTAATTGGCCAATAAGCGCATCATCACGCGCATTGCGAAGCTGCTAGTTTCACCCAAAACTGAAAAGTGGCGTTCTGCACGTGGGGTGAGACCACGAGGTCTTTGTATAAGGTACGTCTCGCCGTCGCTAGTCGGTCTTTATCCCTTGTATCATGTGTTCCCGTCGACTCCCAACGCTCCAAATCCTACTGACTTAAAAGAAGACACCGGAGAGTCCTGAAGCTAACACTGGGAGACAGCGCCCTCTATGTGATTACAGGCTTACAGTCTCCCATAAGTGCTTAACTCTTCAACGATTTTCTGACGCGACATCGTTACGGGTAAATCACTACGTCGATGCTGTGTGCCGGCTTGGGTGTCGAATTTTAGGTTATATATATTAAGAGACTGTGGTTCTTCCGCGCCCTCAAGTCCGACTCCGTGGGCGACCATACCCACGCGTCTCATCCGAGACACCATGGCTTTCATCTCGAAGAGGTAGGCGTGGCACTAGGGCAGTCCCTGGTCCTTACCAAAGACTCTACGTCACTGACGCTGGAGGAGACTGTGACATTCTATGAGTCTTATGTGTTCAATTTTAGGAGTTCAGATAGATCTGAGAGCAGGGAGATGTTAGGACATCATTAGAAGTCAAAGATGATATACGCATTCAAGACTTCGGAGAAGTTAAGTATAGACTTCTCGGGCATATACAAAACAACTACGGGCGCCTCAGTTTTATAACGAGTAGGGATTGCCAGATTCTGAATTGCATAGACTAGCTCTCTGTTGTACCAGTGTCTTGCTTGAAAGAAAGAAAACCACAAGATGGAATTGCTATTCGAGTAGGTGTAGGTACTCAAGGCATCACAAACTTCTTCGTCGAGGCTTGACGAGGTAACATCCCTGACCACGTTCCCATTTCGAGATGTCTGATCATAACGTTACATGTCTAAGATATACAGGTACTTGGTAAATAGCAAAGCCGTTACATAGATGTAAGTCTCGTAGCTGCTCATGCAACATCGTCGTTCTTCCTGCGCCTCTTAGTTTGCATCACGACACGCCTCTCATGCACAAGCGGAAGTAATGCGGTTGGTAGACCACCCTGATGATAAATCGATCTATGTATTATAGATCCATTCTGCGAATCCCATGTGACGGTCTTCTATCTCGAATGTTCTCTTCCGTAGGCTATGGGAAGTTCATTCCACAACAATAAACATGATACTCCACAAGACTTCGGATACTGGATGGCGTTAATGGTTCGGCACTGTTCTCGGAGTATTCCTAACTTGCCGCACATTGTACGATGCAGCAACCCGATGTGTGTAGACATTTCTGTAGCATCAGATGTCATTGGACGAAGCTATACGAGCAAGTAGCACCGATTAGTAACGCCAACACGTCTCGTATATTATCAATCAACGACATACCTCCACAGGATATATTACCAGGCCTCCATGAAGAGAGAATGCGGTTGCTCAAGTGACCATACTGCATTCAAGTACATAATGAAAACAGATGAAGTATATCCGCCCCGTCAACTACAGCCCAACGTTCATATGCGCCCAAATCTCGCCATGTCCGGTCTTGGGTATCATGTTGTTTCACCGGAACAACCCAACATAGGACAGGGCATAGTATTTGGCCATCATACTTGCCATTAGTCTCATATGAAAGAGGCCAGGTCGGCCTGACGGAAGTGAAGTACACATAGGTATGCAACACATCTGCATCTCACACAAAGAATGATATCCAAACAGTCGTGATATGGCCAAAATGCTATGCTATTGAAGAAACAGAGAACAACAATGCAGCCGAATCCTCTATATAAGGTAATATGTACACAGGGTATGAACCCCTTGAAATGTAGTAATGCAACCCCTTTTTCGGTAACATGGAGACGCTGGAACGATGCAAAGAGATTTGTACAATGTAAGAGTTCAGTTAGTAAAGCAACACACAAAAGCCCCCAGCATCGCAATGCTGATGCTTCAAAAGGTGGTCTTGAAGAAGTAAATAGAAGATGAGAATCCGCAACTCCACGTCCGATGCTAAGGTTATGCAAACAACAACTTCTGCCGCCTTGACTGGCCCAGGTCCCAACTTTGGGTGGAATGGAATGGACTGGATCGTCGTCTAGTCGGTCCAGTCGAGCACATTGTCGTACGGCATGTCTCGGGCGGAGACGCCGTTGACGATCAACTGGTGGGTATCTGTGTTGAAGCAGTTGTCGACGAGAGCGGCGTCGCACAGCGGCCAGAGACTCTTGTCCGACATGCGGCAGAAGAGGCCGTCGGCGACGTTGACGAAGTCGGGGCCGACGGATGTCTCGCTCTCGCACAGGGTTTCAGCCGCGTGCTGCGCGCTGTTGCTCATGACCAGGCGGTTGGCGTGCGGGTCGTACGCAGCCGACGTGCCGTTGGTTCGGGGGTAGTGGGTTGAGCGTTGGCGGAAGCGCGCGGAGACGGGGGCGGTGGGTGGCGCGTAGGAGACTGCTGATTCCTGGTCCTCGGAGCGCTTGTTGTTGATGACCCAGTACGCGATACTCTTCGGGTCGTGGATGTCGGCGTAGTTGTACATCTTGAACGGAGGGCCTTGGTTGCACAGGTAGTTGATCTTGTTGGCTTGGTCGGTCGGGTCGCTGGGAATCTGGTTGCCATCCTCGGTCACGAACTCAGGCCAGTGCACCTGGAACCCGCTCTGCGGCTGGTCGTTGTTACCGTCGATCCAGAAGCAGTCGGGCTTCCTGGAGCCCTGGTTGATGTAGACGTTGGAATAATACCTGTTCTACTGTTAGCAAGCTTCGAGCTGTTGACGAGAGGATAGAGCCAACGTACCAAGAACCGCCGCATTGGTGACCCCAGTCGCCGACCCACGAGTACTTGTCACTACTCGGGAAAGTGATAGAGACGGCGGCGACGCAGATGGCGTTCTTGTTGCCGGAGAAAAGAGCGTAAGTGGGCTGCTGGTTCAAGTCCTCGTTGTGGTTGACAGTGATGTCACCGTAGCCTCCATCCGCGACCTTGCCAGCCCCGGATGTGATGCCGAGAAACTCGCCACCTTCGTTGAAGAGGCGAACATCAGGAAGATCACCACCGGCGTCGTTGAGACCGCCAGCGGTGTCAAGGCCAACTGTGACCCTGACCGTGGACCCGACCCTTTTAGGCTCGGCAAAGTTGTCCATGCCAAACTGGATGATTCCGAGCACGCCTGACAGGACGCCAATAGCATCGATGATACCGAATTCAGCCATTGTATGATATTGAGGAGAGTGATAAAGTTGGGGTGAGTGATTGTAAGTTAAGTAAGGAGTGTAGTGTTTCCTTCACTAGATTCGAAAGGACTGGAAGTGTTCGGGGTTGCAGAGGCTGTGAACTGGTGGCTTTGGATCGTTGTCGTTGGTTGATGATGATGGTATTCGAAACATAGACGGATACACGCCGATCTTTATACCCCATGATTGACAATGAAGCCTCCTGCCAGCTTAATCTTTTCTTTCTCTTCATCCCATCTTCCCATCTCCGCATCGCACAAGGTCATCATCCTATGACCAGGACTCAGGGCTTCCAAAGGATCGAGATACGATGTTTTGAACAAAAATAGTCGTCCGTAGTAATGGTTTGTGGAATCATAGATGTTTAGCCGCGACCATCAAGTCAGCCCATCTCCTGTCTTAGGTAGGTACCTAATCCAACTGTGGACTAACCCGTCAGCTCTCGTGGGCGGCCGAGGCTCTCACGAGGAGGATCGACAATGAAACAATCGCCAACCCTGAATAGTACATGTTATCGACCGTGCTTGAAGGTGATGACCGTCGTCGAGTGACGACACTGTAGATTCCGTGGACCGATTCTGGAAGGTCAGGGGAGGGAAAGGAGAGTAAGCAGTTCAGGTGGAAATGAAAGGATTATGAAGTGTTCATTTGATATATATTGAATCTGGAAGCTCTACGTTTAGTACGGCGGCCCATTAGTCTACATCCGACAAAACCTTTTTTTGAAAGTTTGGCCGGGGTTGTGCAGTGGGGTCTAGTAAGTTTCCGGACACTTTATTTTTTATATATATATTATATAAAAAAGCTTATAACTTTTAAACCATTTAATTTTGAAAAATGTAATAAATTTTAAAAAATAAATTAAGTTTCATTTATAATAAAATAAAATTTTAATTTTAAAATATAATAATTAAAGATTTTTCTTTTAATTATTTTTAATTTAATAATAATATTATTAAAAATTATTAAAATATTAATACGTATATATATATTAAAAATAATTATTATTTATATTATTATTATATTTTATAAATTAATTAATTAATTAATTAAAATATTATATAATAAAAAAGTTTAATATTTTTTATATATTTTAATAATAAATATTTAATTATTTAATAAAAAAATTAAAAAATTTAATATTTTAATATTAATATTAATAAAATAAAATATATTAAAAGTTAAAATATATTTTAATAATCGTTTTTTAAATAAAAACACGATATAATATTTATATTAAAAATATATTATATGTTTTTTTATTTTTTTAATAAAATATAATTTTTTAAAATATATATTAAATTTTTTATAATTTTATTATATATATGTATATTTATTTATTTTTATATATAATTTATTAATATTAATTATTTATAAATTATAAAAAAAATTATATATATATTACGTATAATAATAAATAAAAATATTAAAATATTAATTATATATATATTTAAATTTAATAATAAAATAAAAACTTTTATAAAAAATATATTTAAATATTATATTATTATTTATATATATTTATTTTATTAATTTTTTTAAAAAAATAAAAAAAATAAAAAACCGTTATAAAATTTTAATAAATTTTTTTTAAAAAAATACGGATTTTTAAAATAAACGTACGAAGTATCCACTATAAGAATATAGCTGGTTTATTGCATAAAGCGGTACCTTGTTATGTAATAAAGCGTAACAGGCTTTAGGATAAAGGTTAATCCGGATATTTAACCTAGATGAATCTCATTTCCCACCAATCCAAAATTCATTTTCTTCCTCCCTTTTACTTCAACACCACCTTTAACACCACCTTCAACACCACCTCTAATACCTACAAAACCTATAGCGCAATCCATCCAGGTATGTCAGTCAAATATTCTCAGGTAATTTAAGCCAGGTAATCTAATGCAACACTGGTAAATCTTTGAATCAATTCAGGTGTGTCAACTGAATACGCGACAAGTAATTCAACCTCAGTCTTCAATACAGGTCAGTCTTCAATACAGGTCAGTCTTCAATACAGGTCAGTCTTCAATACAGGTCAGTCTTCAATACAGGTCAGTCTTCAATACAGGTCAGTCTTCAATACAGGTCAGTCTTCAATACAGGTCAGTCTTCAATACAGGTCAGTCTTCAATACAGGTCAGTCTTCAATACAGGTCAGTCTTCAATACAGGTCAGTCTTCAATACAGGTGTAATCAAGTCAATCAAATCAACCAAGCCAGGCCAATCAGGTAGGTTAGGTACCTAAATAGAGTAAACGCGTACGCGTGCACGTCATAGAATAAATACCAATTATAGTAGTATACTAAATATCCAATCATTCCTTTGTAAAAACTTTCGTATAATAATTCTATAAGCAATTATTACTTCAATAGAAAAAAAGCATTCTTTGGTGCCAAATAATACTGGTGTGGTAATTTTGCGAAGGTCAGTTTTGCGTTTTGCAAACAAAAAAAAAACTTTTTGGGTTTTGTCGGAACTAGACTAATGTAGCACCGTAGTTTAGGGTATAGTACTCAGCACGTGGCAATGCTACATTATCACGTTTCAGCCTCGAGAAATAAGGTAATGCTCTGCCATCGCGTGGCATTGCGTGGACCCTTATGAACCCCTATGCGGACCCTTATGGACCCCTATGCGGACCCTTTTTTCAGTCCCTATGCGGCCCAGCAAGATCTGGCAGTCTGGTAAGCTTAATCGTGCCGCAAAGTGAATCAAGCTTAATCATTCTGGATGAAGCCGGTTGGCTGGAATAGTAATGTTGCATTCTTGGCAGATTTGGCGTCTAAATATACTCCATCTGCCGTCCATCCAAATCGAACGATTCGTCGAGCCGTCTGATCGCATTAGGAAGGCGATCTTGTGCCAATACGTCGTTGCCACCACATCTGACAGCCTCGCCGTACTCTCGCTTTACTAGCGGGCTACACACTATCGTGCATCGCCTTCTCCGAAAGGGATCCTCGGGGTTAATCATGATTACCCCTTGCGTCCATTTCCGGCCCCACGGCCAGCGTACTAAGCGATGAAGCAATGAAGCAATCAAATAGGTAGGCAGGATTATATTTAGACGCTTTCCCCGGCGGCGCAGCAAGCTAAGACTCAAGAGGGCGCCCGCAAGGTCGTAGAGCTTCAGTTCTACAGTAAACAAAACGTCATGTTATACAAAGAATGTTAGTCAGGAGACCAGCATTCTTTGTGACCAACCAACCGACGACACGAGCTTTCGAGACTCATAAAACTTCCAGCTATC
Organism: Hypoxylon sp. NC1633; assembly: GCA_022984935.1. NCBI lineage: Eukaryota > Fungi > Ascomycota > Sordariomycetes > Xylariales > Hypoxylaceae > Hypoxylon > Hypoxylon sp. NC1633. The sequence goes on along the minus strand of JAJLYQ010000035.1, from coordinate 176,244 downwards.
AGCTTATCTTGATTCTTCTCTTCCTCTTAATGCTCTTAATCTACTTTCCACCGTCTGCCTCCTGCCTGCTACCTTGGACTTTTACTTCACTTGACATTTCATTGCCTTGCCCATATTCCAACCGCCATGAAGGAAATCCGCAGAGCTATCGCCATCTCCGCCCTAGCCACGGCAGCTGTGGTGCAAGCGCAAGACCTCAACCAGACCATCGTGGGCTGCGTCGATGTCGAATGCCCGCCTTCTTCCGCCGACAGCGCCAATGACAACTGCACGGTAGCAGACACAGGGTCGTTCCCGTTCATCGGGCTAACGCGCGTGCCCACGAGCGACACTGCGCTCGCGGGCCTGTCGTGGGTCAAGGGGTTCAACATCACGGATTCCGGTGCCGGGAGGAGCTTCCACAGCTCCTACTACCTCGGCACACCGCCCGAGCTGCAGTTGAACTCTTCGACGGGGGCGTGCGCTGTCTTCCTCCACGGCGCATCCGGGTCGCTGGCGTTCGGCAACAATAGTCTGGACACGGCGCAGGGCACGTGCGGAGATGCCATGGGCGCGTCGTGCGTCGACGCCCTGATCTCGCGGGCGAAGTCCTTGGTTGAGGGGTACACCGACGGCAACAACAAGCCCTCCGTCTCAGACGCATGTGCGAGACTGCAGAAAGACTTGGAAGACAGCATGGACGATGCGTGCCTTCCGATCTCTCACGGATCCTGGAGCAACTTTACCAGCGCTGGTGAGTCCGAGCGATGATCCTATCCCTCCGTTCACGTTTTTTCATAGATCCCATGGGCCATGCCTTGGTCGTACACTGTAGATCGGCTAACCTGTGGCAACTTTTTAGCTCTGACCGGCGACGACGCCCCGCAAGCCCTCTCCCAGCAGCAAAACTCGTCATCAACCTGCTGGCCCATCACCCCCAAGCAGGATGATCTCACGCTAGTCAGCGAGTACCATACCTCGGTACGCATCACCTCCTTCTCGTCCATCTGCGCTCCTACCATAGGTAGTAAAAGTCTAACCAATACCTCTCAACAGGGGAGCAATGACCTCTCCGAGGCCGACGCAGCTCAGTTCGCCATCACGCCGGTGCTCACCGTTTTCTACCCCGAAGGCGACGGAAGCATAGTGACCGGCATCGACGCCTCCCTGTCATGCCTCAAGGTCGTAGGGCCCCCGAGGGCCTCTCTCGACACCATCAACGGGACAGACCCCAACAGCGGAGCGACAGCATTATCGTCGTCGGACTCTTGGGCCACGGCCGCACTGGCAATTGCCTTGGCTGCAACTTTTGTTTTGTACGCGGCATAAGGGAGCATTGCATCACCGGAACAGGCATTATAGAAAATTGGATCGGAGTTGGCGGGTGATTTGTAAATTGTCATGACCCGGGGGATGTTCATCACTACCTCATGCATTGGATGTAGTTCGTGGAGCATAGCCCTACCTACCTGGTTATGACCTTAGATACCTCAGAGAATAGATTGCGATACTTTTCTAAAGTAAAAGTTCATGTATCGACACTGCAACCATGCCTCCCGAGTCCTGTCCTCGCAACGGTGCCTCGCCTACCTTTACCTACCTAACTAATACAGCGGCCTACCTCCCACTTTCCTGTAGGCATGTGAACAAAGACCACTACCAGCTGAAACATGAAACAAACCCTTCAATAAACACGAGATTATAACCAGGGAGGGTAGGACATAGGAAGGTATGCAACGGCCCCCACCCCAGATCCGATCCCACGAACCACCGAATTGATCCCTTCCCGAGACAAAGGGACCCCAATCTCATCTATTCCACAGCGGCACAGCGCCCAGACAGAACAGCACGTACACATGTAACCATACCAATTCAGGATCCCTCCAATCCAAGCCCCAATCCCACTCCATCAATCATGCACAGCGCCGTCAATGTCAACGGGCGGCGGGGACGGTAGGTAGGCTCCCGCTTATGGACGATTGGCCATTCACTGATTTAGAAGTAATAACAAGGCAGAAAGACAGATAACCTAGGGGTTTCATTGATGATGATTAGTACCGAAGTCGAGTCAATTTACATTACACTTTAGCAATGAGTTGATTCCCTGAAAAGCCACTGGCCATCGTCCTGGCGAGCGAGTTCGACTTCTACATGACCGACACGATAATACAAACCGTCGGGCGTCTCCATCCCATCACCGACGCGCGCCTGGATGCTCTGCTGGACATTGCAGAACAGCATGGGCAAGGAGTCGTCTTTCCACGCGCACACCTGGTCGCGCGCCGTTCTCCAGACCGTCTGCGCAAGGTACAGAAAGGCGAGGACCATCAGCGTCAACGGGTACATCACCCAGTACCAGTTGACCCGAACGTGGGACGCGGTGGCGTACGCGGTGCCGCTGTATTCGAGCATCTTGCTCGGGTCAGAGTAGCCGCTCTGTCGAATATCGTTGGTAATGCTCGACGATAGTCTCGCCATCCAGTCTTTTAGATGTTGAACTCCGTTGTTTGAAACTGCGTTGTGTATAGCCTCGATCCAGTCAGATGAGTAAATGATCTCTCCTGCGATGCTTGATGCGTTGCCTAACATGAGAGAATCCACGAAAGCCTTTAATATCTGGATTGAGGCTGCGGGGACCGTGTAAATGCTATCCTTGTGTACGTTGAATTCTGGTGGAATGTCCACGAAAGTGAATTCGTCAAGGTCAGCGCTCGTCCCCGGCGGGAAAGTTGCCTCTGACCAATCTGCGATCGTTTCACTGATATGGACGCCATCCTTTACCGATACGCTTACACTTTGAAGACAGAACCATAATGCACATTCAGCCGCCAGGACTGCGGTCCTTGAAGCTTCATACGATACCGACATTATGTCGAAGGCCGAGAAGAGGGCCAGTGAGCTCGAGTTGAAAGCGCCTATCGAGCCGTTAGATGGAGCGACGGAAAATATGGAACCCGAAGGTACGCCGCCGTGATCAGACATCGAATTACCCGAGGGCATCGTGTAAGTACATCCATTCTGATCGCAAGCGATTGCAAGATTCGATTGCGCACATTGTCCGCAGACAGCCAACGTGGGAATGTGAGGCCATTCACAATTTGCTGATGGACAAGACGGTTGAATGGATGGTACGGTATCAGCAATGATGCCATTATAAATGGCGGCTCTGGTGGATATGCCCAATGACACATCTACGACTGGTTAGCAAACATTGGTTAGCAAACATGCTTCACGGAGACGCGGACTGAAGATCGTCACCTGTGCCTCTCGGAGCGACGTTGGACCATGTCTCAGCCCTTGGAGGCGGCGGGACTTGGAAAGTGGTATAAGTATTCTGGTATACCATCGGTGTTGGTCGCCGCTCGATCGTAACCATTTCTGAAGAGAAAGTCTCGAACCCCTGGGCCAGAAGCATGATGGCGGCTCCAGCGCATGCCAAATGTCTGTCTTCACCTTAGTACCGGCTCTCTTCAAGCCTACCGGAAGAGCTATGCTGGATCACTTACTTTCCTTTCAACCGCCAGATCAGAGCGAGGCTACCCTACAAGCCTGATGCTGCTTCGTCAAACATTTTGAAGTCCTCCAAGCGGGCTTCTGCATTCCCCTTGCGAAAACTGGATACCCAGATCCAAGCGCCCTGACTGATGCATGTCTCAATGATTGCTTTGAGGGCCAGCCGAAAACAGCTCATGACAGCGATGACCACGGTGCCGTACTGAAGGTTAGCATGCCACTCAGGCGCGACCTGGTCGTCAAACAAGTACAAGAGGCTGACGAGGAAGAAGGCGGCCAGGAGACACACTCCACAATAGATGTATTCCCGATGCCACTAGCCAAGCGTCGAACTGACGGTGCGTCGAAGCTCTCTCGGAGATGGGATTGAGAAATTGAGAGAGCTGCTTCCGTCACCGTCCTCGATTTCGGAATCTGGGTCTGCTTCTGGGGGTGGGAAGATCTGAATATGCTGAGTAGACATGATGGTTCGTCTGGATGCCAAATTGGACTGCAGAAGAGGGAGGCAGCCAGATGAATGCGCTGCGCTGTTCTGGTGAAAAGTTGCCAGTATCGAATGAATAGGGAGGAAGTTGCTGAGTCCTAATTGTGATGTGTAAGAGAAAATAAGAATAAAACAGAAGACGACTATAATGATATGAATACCTTAATAGCAGCGGATCATGACTATGACGGGAGAAGCTGAGATGAAGTTGTCCGAGTTGGGAGAGGTCAGATTAAGCTCGCGACATTGCTGTACCTACATAACCTTCCATCAATCCTACAGGAAATTGGCATCGGAAACAACTCCCCTTCGTTTCAGTTTTAACTACATACCTTACTCTAGAAACGTAGATTATCGTCGATTCTGACACAGAAATTCAACGTTGCGTTGAATCCTGGACTTGCATAATAAGAGGTGGGTGCACCTTGTGTTGTGAGCTGGCTGCGTAGAACCAACCCCTCCATGACGACATGGAGATGAAAACGGATAGCCAACTTCGTTTCTCTCCGTGCATTTACTCAACATTGTGCTCGGATATAGATAACTGAACAAAACAGAATACCTACCTGCCTTACCTGGGTTCTTAAGGTATCATGCATTTCTGGCATTCCGCTGTAATATTCTGTTCAACCTGCCTCGGTGCATGGGAATTCCCGCAAAAGCCCGTATACGCACAAGGCCAAAAATCAATCATTCACGAGATCGACGATAATGTCAACATCGTGACGGGGAGCCAATTCCGTGGCTTAACGACGTACGCGAATTTGCCATATATTAATTGCTTATCGGACGAGGAAGCTGAGGGGAAGAAGTACGATATAGCGATTTTGGGGGCGCCTTTCGATACTGTGAGGATACCCAAATACCTCTACAGTTGTATCACATACATAGATCGACGAAGGGCTAATGCCGAATAGGGGGTCACGGCTAGGCCTGGAGCTCGTTACGGCCCGAGGGGTATACGAATCGGAAGCGAAAGGAAGGCGCCGGACTTTGCCTGGAGTGTATATACCGGTAACACAACACCTCTACAACCAATTCAACAAACTCGGAGAATTGCCTGTACCTATCTGATGACATTCTAGGGAGAAACCCTCTCCAGTCATGGGCGACTGTCGTGGATTGCGGCGACGTACCGCTGACTTGGCTGGATAACAACGTCGCCTTGGCACAGCTGGACAAAGCCCACACAGTGAAGCTGCACCACCGCTCAAGCTGTCCCAGTAAATGATAGAAAGCTTACAAGCGTCTCAGGTTGTCTCAGGCAGAAAAGCATCGAATGCAACCTATTCCGCGCATCCAAGGATCATAACGCTGGGCGGCGACCACACCACGACCTTATCTGCTCTAAGATCGACTTTCAAGCGGTGGGGGCAGGTCTCTGTGATTCACTTCGATAGTCACATAGGTAAGCCGTAGCACTCCCCTTACTCACTTAGAAAAATGAAGCTGACGTACCGAAAGATACGTGGGATCCTGCCGTATTGGGTGAGTCGCATGTGGCACAGGTCATACGGCTAGCAGGTAACTAACCAGATCCATCTTCAGGGGGTGGGATTTCGGATTACGCGTGAGTTCTGAACTGCATCATTACCATGTGTGGCAGCTCGATGATTGATACATACAATAACCTCTCAGTCTTATGCGGACACCTACCGTTTTCCCACCAAAACCTAGCATGTTTACAAAGCTTTTGATAACGCACAAAAAATTGGAAAAATACAAAATTTTTCAGGTACGGTAGAGAATCGATTTGAATCTTAGGCCATGCCAAAGATCTGTTGATTGGAGTGCAATCTCTGAAGTTGTACCATAGAATATCTACAAAAAGGTTGGCTTCTAAGAAAAGGTCGGATTTTAGGTGGGACATTTCATAACGCAACAATTATATCAGCATAAAAGATTTATTACAAGAGAATACTAATCAAAAAGATACTCAATAAGAATGTATACAATAATTCGTATCTTAAAACTCGAATGAGAATTTTACGATTTTTTATTGACTTGCTATAGCTTCGCGAACTTGGTGTGTTTTGGTGGGAAAACGGTAGGTGTCCGCATAAGATTGAAGGGTCACTGTACATGCCTATTCAAGAGGTTTGAACCATGGGACATTTCTCCACATCGCACACGAGGAAGTAAGCTTTGATTTCCAACATGGGATGTGTTCTCTTTAAAGGGTGCTGACACGATGAGTAGGGGCTTATTCGCAATACGTCGATCCACGCCGGCGTACGTGCTCCTTTGACAAGTAAGAAGGGCGACTTGAGAAATGACGTTCGCTGCGGTTTCTCGATGATCAAAGCCCGCGATCTGGATTTTGTTGGCGTCCAGGGCGTGATTTCGCAGATCAAGGAGCGAGTGGCGGGGTCCAGAGTGTATATCAGCGTCGACATTGATGTCCTGGATCCGGCATTTGCACCAGGTAAGCCGCCCATGTTTCTGAGGTAGCGACAAAAGATGCTGATCAACCTTAGCAACAGGAACAGCTGAGCCGGGGGGTTGGTCGTCGAGAGAGCTTCTCACCATCCTTGATGGTTTGAACGGCCTTGATATCATTGGCGCTGACGTCGTAGAGGTAGCACCTATCTATGATACTGCAGGGGAGACGACGACGCTCGTCGCTGCTGAAGTCGTATTTTCATTGATCGAGCTGATGGTTGAAAATCCAGTCAATCACTGAATCTATATGTATTCGACCAATGGATGTCATGGAAAATGGAGATATAATTGGAAAGCACTGCATCATATCTAGAGAGATGTCTTGAGAAATCAGACAGGATGTATGCCATATTCTAGTTAAGAGGAACAAGTCCTTCGAGAAATGATTCGAATCAACCCGACCAATGCACCACATGAAGACGCTCCGTTTGACGCACTCTGCAGTGCGTAGTAGGACTGTAGGCGACAGGGAACTGCTTATGTACAGGGGGGCCAGAGCTCGCCTTAGACGCGATCCAGCTTCCGTCGAATGTTTCGTGTCCGCTTCATCAGCTTCTTATACTTCTTCTTCTTCATCTTTAACTTCTTTTGCCTTCTCACACTGATGGCGAGCATGTCTGGCCTTTGGCCACGTAGTTCCTCACGCCATCGCAGCTGTCGCAGAGCCATGCGCCCGAGGAACGTCCGGGATACAGGCGCTTCTTCTACCAACTGGGGGCTGTGTGCCAGGATTCGAATCTGACCGTTTTCATCTGTAGTCTCTTCAAGAGTGAACATGGCTTTGTAGACACGGTGGTGAGGCTCCTCGCTTGCTTCGTTCTCGACCACAGCATCCACAGCATCGCTCTCAGGTTGAGGCAGCGGAGGCGGTCGGAAAGGCAGGAATTGGCCGGACATGGCGTTCAACTGAACGTAGACGCTTTCAACGGTGCCGTCGGCGCGTTTGAAATCAATCTTGTGCATCGACCCATCGTTGGCACCAGTCACGCCCTCGCCAGCAGCTTGAGCGTTGTCGAGACTCAGGTCCTGCATGGGCCGTTCTATCTCCTCTACGGTCTTGGAAAGCGTGGACATGACGTCGGAATACTTGTTGTTCTTGGTTTGGGAAGTGAAGATTTGGGCGAACGCATCGTCGGTGATCGTTTTGGGAAAGCTGTGTGTTACGGACATGGGTCGATGTAACGAAAAGAAAGTAGACAAGGCCAGAGCTGATTCAGAAGTCAATATCTAGGAAAGCCCCATCATCTTTTTGTTTTTATAGGCATATACGAACCTTCCTGTGGAACATGTTGCGTGCTAGGAACACTTGGAAGCTTTTGTTGAACATCGACCCATTCCTTGACCTTGCCCCTTCGCTTCTCCCCGCTCTGCTTCGACTGGGACGGCGTCGTCACCTGACCATCGGGGATTCCCTTAGGAGAATCATTAGGACTCGAAGGTTTTGAGGAGGAATAGCGTCTTTGTTGTAGACTTCTTGGATTGCGGCAAAGGGTGAGTGCAGCTGTCGCTCGGGTGGATGTGGTGGCGAAGTTAAAGTTGGAGAAAAGCGGTGATTGAGGTGCGGCAGATACGACCCGCCGCATGGAAGAGGGTATCATGATCACCTACCCAGGTTAGTAGATGGGAGAGGTTGAAGATGGTAGGGACTCCCGCGTCGGGATAGTTGGTGGTGGATGTTGAAGGTCAAAAGAACCCGGAGGATGAAGATGCGATGGAACAATCCTGCATGTGCCTACAACGCAAACATGCAAGGCTCCGAAAAAATCCCTAGCGCTAACTGGTCCGTAGCCGCGTGACCGCCCCGGGCGCTAAGCCTCGGTGGCTATTGAACCTTATCTGCCTGTATTGATCTCTCGTGCTGATGTAATCACTCTGCTGTTTTGCATCTTAATGTTTGTATATTTGTACTTTATTATCGTCAATTCATTCTGTCTCACTCATATCCACATCATTTAATTCTTATACCAACGTATTCAAATTATAACGGCTACTTGCTTACCTACCTTAACACCTATTGAGAGCATTGGTCCCTAGCGATGGCATCGTTCACAGAGAGCTCTCGGTTCGGTTTCGTAATTCTTATTTGCATCATCATGTGTTTAGGCACTCTGTAGCTACTGTACAAGTTGAAATCTGTCGTATTTGCACCTACAAAATCTGGAACACGATAGTGCCTCCGAGAATCATACAGCACCATATTGCATTGTATACTGGGCCATCGATTTGAGGCTCAAACCTCCATCAGATCTGGATCAGATCAGCTACCTTTCTTTGACAATACCGGCAGAGCACCAGCCCAAAGCACCAGCCCAATTGAGACAGGTGCCCGTCTGTCCAGCCGATACAACGCTGGAAACTTGAGGGCGGGAGTTTCGTGCGCGACTCGTTGGGTGACAGGGTGATTCCTTAGGAGGTAGGTACCTAAGGTAGGTCTTATGGCTTCCCCGCTCCTCCTCTCCGCATCGACAAATCTCCCGGCCATACAGTCATACGGCCATAGGAAGATACCCGAGGTAAGTATACTATATAGTTGATAGTAGAGAAACACTGAAATTCAAGGTCATCCATCTTCAAATATTGTTGTCGGCGACTGATTCAGGCCACTGAGAAATCAACCCGGGACAGCACTTGGCAAGAAACAAAATGGTTGTTCGACATATCAAGACTGCTGGCCTGGCAGCAAACGCGGGAAGTAGCCAGAAAGTATCAGACATCGTAAAAGGCGTCATAGAAGACATCAGGGCGAATGGTGACCAAGCTGTGAGGTCGTACTCGGAGAAATTCGACAAGTGGTCCCCATCATCGTTCAAGTTGAGCGAGAACCAGATCCAGGAATGCATTTCAAAAGTACCGGAGCAGACTATAGCGGACATAAAGGAGGCGCAGAAGAATGTGCGGACGTTTGCCGAGGCGCAAAGGGCGAGTATCAAGGATTTTGAGATCGAGATCCAGCCAGGCGTTTTCTTAGGACAGAGGAATAATCCTATCAGCACCGCAGGTGCATATATACCGGGTGGTCGATACCCCCTACTCGCGTCGGCACACATGACCATCCTAACCGCCAAAGTTGCTGGAGTCAAACACGTTGTTGCTTGCACGCCTCCTATATCAGGACAAGTTCCTAACGCTACCGTCGCGGCCGCCCACTTTGCCGGTGCCGACGAGATCTTCCTGCTCGGAGGAACGCAGGCCATTGCTGCTATGGCTCTAGGCACGGAGTCTATCAAGAAAGTTGATTTCATTGCCGGGCCTGGAAATCCTTTCGTCGCAGAGGCCAAACGGCAACTATTCGGTGAGATCGGAATCGACCTGTTAGCTGGGCCGACCGAGATCCTTATCGTCGCCGACGAACATGCAGACCCTTTCACCGTCGCGACAGACCTGCTATCCCAAGCTGAACATGGACCGGATTCTCCGGCGATACTGATCACGACTTCTGAGGAAGTAGCGCAGAAAACGATCAAGTACATCGATCGAATCCTGAAGGATATGCCGACTGCGGAGCTTGCAGGAACGTCTTGGAGAGATTACGGCGAGGCGGTCGTGGTAGACAACCTAGACGAGGCGTACGAGCTCGCAGACGTGTATTCGAGCGAGCACGTCCAGATTCTGACGCAAAAGCCCAGAGAGGCTCTAGAGAAGATGAGAAACTACGGCGCCTTGTTCCTTGGCGAGAAGACTTGCGTTTCGTACGGCGATAAGGTGAGCACTCCAACACATCCATCGCGACTCCTGTCCCGTTCTCATCCACCTAGAGCCGCTGCTGACAATGGACCCACAACTCCCAGTGCATCGGTACAAATCACGTTCTTCCAACCCGGAAGGCAGGCAAGTACACCGGCGGGCTCTGGGTGGGCAAGTATCTCAAGACACAAACGTATCAAGAGGTGGTAGACGAGAAGGCGAGCGGCGAGATCGGGCGCCTGTGCGGACGCTGCTCGAGGGCCGAGAACTTCGAAGGTCACGCGAGGTCCGGCGACTTGAGAGCCCAGTTGTATCTCCAGGATTCTTACCCCTGGATTGACGAAGCTAAGAGATAGCACAAATGATGTCCAATGATCCTGCTTTCTAGTTCTCTGTACTTGTGCCACCTTCCGCGGTTGATTGTGAATGTGTGGAATTCACTTTTCGCTTGGGTACCTCCTTATGTTGCGTATCTGAGAGTATATCTGGGTCCGTTGAAGCCATGTTTCTTTCACCGTTCACCACATGCAAGACCTAGATAATACCCTGATTGACGTAAAACCATTCTTCAGCTCTGTAGTAGCGAGGGTAGTAAAAAAGCATAATCTTGATACTCATTGAAAAAGATGCATTTTTCATTCGATCGCCATCCCAGCAATGCTATCCTCCAGTCCAATCCGGTCCAGTCCTCATAGTATCCCATTTCTGTATCCAATAAAAGAAAAGGCTCTACCTGTCTGCAAAGTGGGCAGTAAGGAACCTGAGTAGTCATTCCCTCAGAAAACAGGATGTAGAACACGTAACGAGTAGTCCCTCAACCAAACCCAGACCCTTTTCCCCGCCCAAACTCCTAGCTATGCAAATACCCGACCCAACTAACAGAGCAGTCCTCCGACGCCTAGCGCTACCGCTACCGCTACCCCCCCTCCTCACACACCGCAGCTAACCCCATCATCCCGCAGGGCATCCAGCAAAACCCGCGCGGTCTCCTTCTCGCCGCCGCTCTGATCCAAGCCATGCCCATGCCCCTGCCCCATGCCCTGTCCCGCCGCCGACGCCATGTTATTACTGCCATTGCTATTGCCATTGTTGCTGTTGTTGCCGTTGTTGCCGTTGCCGTTGCCAGCACCCTTAAGGTGATCCTCGTCGCCCCAAGCCTTCTCAATCCAGTCGTCCTCGCCCAAGCCCCCGCTCGGCCCGTGGTCGTCGTACATGGGGTGGTCGTCGTCAACGGGCGACTCGTTCAGCCCGTACGCGGCCAGCACCTCGCTCGCCAGCTGGTCGATGTTGAGCGCGTTGCCGAAGAGCCCGGCCATGTCGATGTCACCTGCTGACGTCATTGAGCTGTCCAGCCTTGAGTCCGAGCTATTGCCGTTGCTGCTGCTGCTGGTGTTGTGGTGGTGGTTGTTGTTGCTGATGTGGTTGTGGTTATGGTTATGGTTATGGTTATGGGTGTTTGTGTTCATGTTGCCGTCCGCCGAGTTGGGCGAGTTCGACTCCTCGTCCGATGACAGCGAGTGCACCGTGCCCGGGATGATATTCAGGCTCGGGTTCGGCATGTAATAAGACGGGACCTGGTTTTGCGCCGCGGCCGGCGCCGGAGCCGAGTTTCCCCGCGCCACCAGGGCCCGGATCGAGCTGAAGTCCGCTGCAAATAGGCCCCGCAGGTTCGCCGGGAAGTCGGACTCTTCCACCAGCCGGCCTTTGCTGAAGCATAGATCCATCGTCATGGCTAGGCGCAGATAGTAGCCTGGTTGGGAGGCGAGTATGTCGGTCCAGTCGGATATCGAGGGTTGCTTGCCGTCGCTGGAGAGGCCCATCCCGGAACTGGCCGGGGCATCCAGCTTAGCTATGTTGATGATGTGTCGGATAGTTTCGCTGATGTAGTCGACGCCGTCGTACTGGGGCTGGTAAGTCTTCATGGCCTCGATGAGGATGTTGAGGCGGTGTTGCTTGGCCGCTAGATGCGGATCCGAACTCGGCGGCGCCCCTTTGCTCTTATTTTGGGACGACAGTTTGACATCAATGATGTGAAGGACTAGAGGTAATGCAGTGCACGCGACACTAAGACGGGTACGTTAGCCAACCCGATGAATGACTGGCTGGGGTGAACCAGGTGTCAGAACTTACGCGCTGATTGGTAACCACCGAGCAAGGCGAAGTTGGATCAGTTCCTTGAGACATTCCGTCACACTGCATGCTGCGTCCTGCAGCTCGTGCCTGTTCTCGTAGATATTCGAGAACTCTCGAAGATTGTTGCTCAAGTTCGGCGAAGTGCAGGCTACAGCCAACTGCAAAACTTCGTGATGGCAAAGGGCTGCTCGGGCAGAACTGGGGTGAAGTGTGAGCAATTATCACTTCTGGAGTTGGCAACTACTGGGGCGCTTACTGGTAGTGCATGTACATCAAATTGGTGTACAGGATCACAGAGTCATGCTGATACTGCTTGGCGTTGGCGGTCGTCATCCTCGGGGTGCTCCCGCCGCCAAACATGGGAAACCGGAGCGTTGCGCCCTTGTACCATCTTCGTAACGCGACCTTGCATTCCTTCACTTTCGTTGCTCCTTCGATCCCTTGCTGCCTATCCCATCCAGGTACGTCGTCCAGGGGAAACACCAACGTGATGACATCTGTCAAAACCGAGCTGAGTTCTCCGAGCTGAACGAACATCTCGATGAGACACCTCTTAGTCTCTGCGTTGTATACTTTAGATCGGTCAACTTCGTCGGCGAGATCTGTGTATCCGAGTCCAGTATTGGCGTCGAGGTCGAAATGCGATCGAGATATTTGGAGGCTTCGCCGCACACCAAGGGCCAAGATACGATCGCGGATGATGCAACACCACCATAGTCGTTTCAAAGTGCTCTGCTTCTTGTGTTGCACAGGGTCAGTAAGCGCCGAGTAAGTCGGCTTGACTCCGTAAAGGTGAGCGTCTGAACTCTTCGCGTTTTGTATTGCGATGCCGAGCCACGTGCTGTTCAGTTTCTTGGAAGCGAGCGACCAGTTCGTAGCCCAGAATGAAAGTAGAAGAGCGGTTTGGGCCATGTCGACTAGAGATGTTTCGGTGTCGAAATCGAATAAGAGCTGATGACTTGTGAGCGAATCGGCAAGCTTGAGAAGGCTACAACACTCACCTTCGTGCGCCTATAGAGGGTAGCCCTCGCGGAGCGAATATTAGAAAACCCCAGGGCTTTAATGCTACTTTTTGAAACAAACTGAGACATCAGGTCAGCTTTTTATCTTTCCAGTGGCAATGCTCGACTTACATTGCAGGATGAGAACAGGAGCGCCTGGCAGAACACGAGAGACACCTTGTCTGCCGGGTCTGTGGGAGCGTCGCCGCAATACATGTCCCAAAAGTCGCCTTCATTGATTATCGGCATTATAGGATGGATGTGCAAGAAGTACTGCTGGACAAATTCATCCAGAATCGCTCTTGTCGGAACCCGAAGGCAACCCTGAGACTCCAGATAGTTGACATCTTGAGGCATGATATTATGAATGTTGCCGATACGAATGAATGGGTAGTATGAATATGTAACGTCAGCATTGATTGCAATGCGTTGGTCCCCGACCCAAAGAGGTATGTCCGGAGAGACGAAGGAGTTGAATGTATTTAACGGCAAAGTCGTGGGTTCTATTCACTTTGGTTAAACTAAACGGGCTGACTGTCGACGGGGGAACTGGCTCACCTTGGATTATAGGAATGGGACTCGAAACTCTGGCGCTGCGCTGCTCATTCAACTCATTCGACGGGGGTTGCTGTGTCTGCCCAGACCATATCCCAGTGTCGACATCAGGGGTCGTCCGGATCTCAGTCCGGTTTATTGAGTTGGGGGCTTCTCGTGAGGAGGCGACATTCTCGCCATCTGCTCTTAAGGAAGGCAGCTGGCCATTGATTCGCGAGTTCACTACGTCTTCCGCGGTTCGGCCTTGCGCACATTCGTCCGTGGTAAATGGAGGATACGAGGATTGACCATTGTCGTTTTCACCACGCTGGCCTCTTCTACTGGACGTTAACGTGAGTTTAGGGGCCTTGCGAGGCCAGAGGCGGGAGACTCACAACCTGGACGCTCGTCCAGTCACGACACAAGACTCGTTGTCGAGGTAGCAATTCATACATGGCCTGCCGCGCTGAGAGACGTCGCATCTCACTTTGCGACTCCTACACGACAGACAGGCCTTGGGGGCCCTCTTGCGCATCTTGGCAGCCGACTTGGGCTTAGGTTCTGCGGTCTCAACACTCGCCGAAGACATCGCGACAGGGACATAATCCATAATTGCTATTATCGCCTACGAATCTTCTACGCAAGACAACTTGAGTTGAGTTAAGAGGGTTAAGAGGAAGAGAAGAGAAGATGAATCAGCCCCAGGAATTGGAGAAGTTCGTGGGGTTGTGGGGTATGCCCCATTCATAGAGAGACCTTTTTGAATAAAGAACTTCTAGGCTGTTGTTGGGGCCGCTTGGCAATTTCCTCTTCTATCAGGGAACCCCGGACGCTATCGACTTCGTCTGAATCGAGATTCGAAGCTAAGGAGTAACTAAGGCTGCGGCTTCATATACCTTTTTTACCAACAGCCCTGAGCTAGGGTGCTGAGGGTGCTGCAAGGGTTCTCGCGCAAGACGCGGCTTCGGATTCGACGTCTCTGGTATGGATTTACTGACAGGTCGAAATATCCATGTTATCCCCTCTGCTTTTCACTCAACGAATTGGTATGGGGGTGGGAAAGGCCCAATAGCAGCACGCTGCGATGATAATATACCATCCTGTCGTGGTGATAGGAGTTAGGCAATAAGCGAAACTCCTACTACGAAGCTATACTCCGTCAAATCATGAGAAATTCCGCGTATCCGGGGATGATCATGTTACCTCTCGAAATCTGTATCAATTATTCCGCACTCGCTACCAACCTTGCCTATGTCAGTAGCATTAGTAATACATCCGAATCTGTTCTCACAATGATCCTACTATGTAGATATGTATGTACATGTACATACATACATACATGTGTACAGTGATCCTCTCCCCATGTCCTATTCGTATGTAATGCACGGCTAGGCAGGTAGGGGATGGGAAAGGGTCAAAGGGGCGAAGTCATGATGCTTGTAAGAGTCGGGTACCTATGTACTATTCTGCCCGGCAAATCGGCAAAAGGGCTCGGTTAAAACACGTCCACTAACCAAGACTCATTACTAATTCAATATCCCTTTGAACATAAGTACTGACATGATAGAACTAGTTGGCAGAAAGCGGCGGTTAATTTTCGTCATGTGTACAAAGGTAATGGAGATGAAGTAAAGAATGTGGTCTGGAGGGCTTTTTTTTTCCACGCAAAAGTTCATCACGGGTGTAGATTTTTTTTTCAGCTCAAAGCCTCCAGGCTCTGACCTCTTTTCTTACCTAAGCTGCATACTAGGATCATTCTCTCGACCTCAACAACCCAACCCAATGTTGACCGACATTTCTATATAAGCCTTGGAAGAGAATCCTCCAGCAGACGCCGCGTACACTCAGCTAGGTAGTGTACGTAACTTCAGATCTCGGGATGTTAATTGAGGCTCATGAGGCTCAAACAACAGGATGTCGTTGTTCCGGGTTAAGTCAACTTACTTCAATGCTTCTAGTTTCAAAACCACCTGTGATGAGCGCGTGGCTTTTCTCAGCTGGGGTTCCCCGCGATTATGCGATGACTCATTACATCATTCAGTGTCCTCTATCTCGCTTCTTCAAGAGATCTAGAAAACGGTTATGAGGTCATTACAGTCAGTTGACACTATGTTGCATTCGGAAAACACATCCAGGCGTGAGCACCTAAGCAGAGACTTATGCATGAGAGTTGTGCTTCAACATAGGTAGTCAACTCCTACGAGCTGATTGGCCTATCTAGCCTGCGGTCATGCCAGTGCTTTCGAGTCCTTATTTCCAACATTTAGTTAGAAATAGGTCATGGCTACTGTCTCAATGTTTGAACCAATGTTCTCTTCTCTGGAGGGTTTTACTTCTACTTCCCTGCATTTTCTGTGGGGATGGTGCAATGCGGCTCCTAATAACTCACTTTGCACGCAGCTTCTTTCTCCAACATACCCCTTCGTCAGCACCATTCATATAGTCCAACGCCTACTATTTAAAGTCTTGCTCATGTTCATTAACATACCATGACTTACAATTTACCTAGCTCTAGGAAACTTCATACCAATATGCCATGGATCCAGCGATAGTAATAGGTACTCCCGGACGTCCAAAGCCGTAGGCGGCGACCATCTATGCTACGTAGTTATGACAATACACTCTATCTGCGCCCGTTCTACTCTATCTTTCTAATCCTGTTCGCCATCCTCCTCCTGCGCCAACCTCGATTCCCGGGCGCCCCTGGGCACCCTGACAAAGAATGTTAGGCAGCCGGTAACAGTGACAAGGATCGCCAGCCCGTAATACGGCAACCCAATCCAGCCGCCGCCGCCAAGCTTCATCCCAAGGGCGAAAAGAGCCGCAAGGAACGGCTGCGAGTATATGCTGCCGACTGTCTGCACCATCCCCACCAGACTAAAAAGTCTAGAACGATGCTCTGGGTCGATGTATAGACTCATGAGACTCCAGACCAAGCTTCCGAAGCTGGACCCAAGCGCCATGATGACGAGCCCGACTATGAAACTTGGTAGGTTCGGTGCGAGACCAAGGATGAATATCCCCGCGATTAGGAATCCAAACGAGCCGCGTGCAATGAACAGATCGCGATGGTGTTCGTCGGCTGCGCGCAACCTCGCGGGTGTCGTGCTCTTCATGAGATATCTAGTGACCCACGGCAATATCACGAGTCCTTGGATGATCTGCGCGACGCCGTACGAGGTCTGCACGTAACCTGTCTGCGCAAGTATCATGTGATACCTCTTCGAGACAAACTGTGCCATGAATGAGGACGTTGCATCTACAACCGGTGTTGATCCCAGGCCTGTCAAAAGAAGCAGAATCAAGGATCTTGACTTGAGTATTGACAACGACTCCCTGAACTTGGTGAATATATGTGGCGCTCGCGGCTTGAGCTTCGCATCGTCTTCGTCGGCTTCTGCTTCCGGTTCTGGCGCGCTTTCATCTGGGCCAGACTTAGACTTATGCTTGAGCGTCTCCGGGACGAAAACAAAAGCAATGGCGCTTATGACGACAGTGCCGACGGCGACCCAGATTGGCGGCCACGGTCCCACCTGTTGCATCATGACAGATGAAAGGGTGGGAGAGAGGAGAACGCCACACAAGCTGGCGACGTGAATACGCATGAATGCGACGGACCTATACACGAATTAGTCGCTGCGTCGATTAAGCTTACGAACAGGTAGATAGCCAACCTCTCTTCTTCAGTCGTCGAGTCAGTAGCCATGCTCAGGAGAATACCGGTAGTAACCGCCCTGCCACCACCGATCAGGGAGCCCACAGAGCCGATCCAGATCAACTCGATGGGAAACATGCGAAAGTATAGCACTGTCATGACCCAAAACACATCGAGAAGTATACCGGTCAAATTGATAACGACCACCGGCTTTCGCCCGATTCTATTGTTGACGGTTGTTAGTCCAACGAGTCCATATCTGATTTCACTTGGCCTGGTGCAAACCTATCAGCTAACAGTCCCCAAGGAAATGCTGCGAAGAATGCAAAGATGGCATTGAGACTCGTTTGAATGGCCATGATGAAGGCCACCTGTTCCTGAATAGAATTCACTTTGCAGAGCCGCTCGTCGATCGGGGTGTCCAGGGTCTTAGTATCGTAGTACTTGCGACAGAGCACATCTTCCAGGATTCGAGTTACGGGGATGCCGACGAACCCCGTACCGCAAGAGGATACAAAGCAGATCGCGCAGAGCAGATAGACGATGGTGTGCCCATTATGAACCTTAGGCATGTGGACATTCGTTAGCGATGTCACGGATAGGGTTGGGCGATGCGATGGGCGCCGCGGTCTTTGGTCTGCTAGTAAGGGGGACGCTTCAGTGAGCTCGTTCGAGTCGCGGCGATGTTGCTCATTGCCGCCTGCCATTGTCGAAGACATGCAGTCCTCGAAGTCATCCCTTTTAAACTAGATAAATGAGATTATTCGTAGTACTAGACTTTATAGATGAGTAACAAATCTAAAGGTAGTGTTCAGCTTCGCATCATGAAGCCAGTTTCAATGTGCTCGAAGACATGGGTTAGGCTGAAAATGGAAGTATGCCGAACGCCGTGGGTGACGTACTTACCAGACCCGTAGGACTCGCTCCGGGCGAATTGGGAGACAGAAACTTTTATATTCTCCTTCCAGAAGTGGGTTTCAGCTCGGCATACGGCGTCGATTTCATATTACTTGCAGTCTCACGTATGATCAGGCAGTCAGGGTAGGAATCAAATACAATTGCCAAGCAGGCTTCACTCCGTTCAGCTCTCAAGGCCGCCAGTTGACAGATCAATCCAGATGGTGTCTCTATGTTCAACAAGAAGAATGATATCTATTTGGAGGGCACCAAGTGAGACGCAAAATGAAAGCTGAGCCATGCGCCCTTCAACAGATGCGTTGCAGCCTTGAAGCTCTATAGCAATCATGCTGTTTCTTTTACTAATTCGGGGGAAATGATGGAGGATTAGCTAGGTACTCAGCCTCATACTTCGCCACTCTCATCGCAACACCATGCTTTGGATCTATCGGTTACAGAGTATAGTGAGAACTCGACTTCAGAATATTGATGACTCAAATGACAAATGCTACAACGAAACGTCTCAAGTCGTCCAATGGCAAAGAAAGTCTTCACCCTGTGATACCATACCTATATACGAAGTACATCTAGGCTGATTTACGAAAGAAATCATCAACGCCGTAGCAGAGAAGTAAATCATTTTCAGGGAAATTTTAGAATTATTCATCGAAGCCCGTTGAATCAGTGGTTGAAAGATTCAACGGTATTCACGTAAGTTTACCACCGTACCTGCCACCGAACCAACATCGTTCGCTATAGTTTTGCAAGGCAGGCTTCTTGCTATTTAAACGCAGCCGAATAAGGTATCACAAGATATATCTCAGATACGGCAGCTTATATTATGTTGTAGATAGGAGGCCGTCATTATGTTCTTGCAGGAAGTATAAAGGACTTTTTTCATCTCATGCCATAGGTACCTATATAGCGACGTCAACCTCGACAGTTGTCTTTAACTGACTAAGTGGACAGCCATTAATGGAACCCCTTACACTACTACGCTACTTTCTTAACAGACTACATATTCACTCCACGTCACCCAGATGAAGTGCAGTAGTATACATGTACATGATAGATAGTTGACAGATCTGCACCTCGCCTGGTTCTAATTCTAAGCAATAAGGTCCAGCCTTCAAGCGTCTTGGAACTGTCGTCTTGCTGTAATAGAAGACTACGTAGTGTTAGGTCTAAGTATGGAGACAACGACAAAGGCTCCTTAGAGAATGAGGGGGGATGAAGGGTCGAGATCGAAGATTTGCAACGGCCAAAACCATCGGAGACAACTAAATGGATCAGAGAACAGGGTGACATGAGGCAGGTATCCATAACATCGTCGTCGACGTACGCGAGGCAACCCCTACCTGTCATAACCAGGGTTGTAAATGTAAACTGGAAACATCGAAAGTTATGGGAGAGGAATATATTACAACTCTTGTCATAGCATGGGAGATGGAATATATATGAGTAGAGGGTGTGATGAAACAAGGAATGGGCTGGCTTAGGCGAGCACTTGACAACTTTCGATTGCTTCACAAACTTGGCTTTCGTTCGTGACCAAACCAATGAGATGTTGACTCGGGAGTAGAGAGAAAGTAGCAGTCCTATACAGAAATACAGCTGAGGACTGTCGGCTGAGTCACCTAGTCACCTAAAGTGTACCTAATAGAGTTACTGTGTAGCCCTCAACTGGAGTTATCGACTGACACTATCTCAGAGAATCTCGATAGCCGAGCTTTCCATTCCAGAAGAGCGGGATCTCACTGGGCTTAAGTAGTCTGGCTGGTTTACGACATAGGTATATTGTTCTTCTTTCCACTTCTTCCCTCTCCTCGGGACACGCGACGATCATTTTAAAAGGATTAATTGATATTCCTAGCGCGTTACAAACCTTCATAGCTGCGGCGCAAGTATTGGGGGCACATCTGGCCCTTTGTTAGCGGCAACTCCCGCAGCGTCCTACTGCACTAAGTATGGCCTTCCGAGGCACATTTTGACGTTCCCGAGACGTGGACTGTCTGGCACGTGGGCAACGCACGTGCTGCCTCGCTGGGGATCATCATGTTCATCTTCTACGCCTACCGCGGCTAAGACGTACTCGACTCGTTTTTGATCGCCAGTCGCGGCTACCTGGGCATTACAGACCGATATCTCCTTTGGAATGAGGGGCTCCCACCGACCAGCATCTGTCGTCATCTGAGCTCTTTGGTGTTTGCTGTCTTGGGAGCCATTGGTTTCAGTGTCCTGGACAAGTCTGTGCAAAGCAACGGCGCGAGACTCGAGAAGGTCCTGGTACAGAACGTCGGCCCTTACTACGGATTACTACCTCGGGTATGCACTTCATGTACAGTAGCAAGGATTCTCCACGGCGTGGTTGACAGATGATATCACGGCGCAGTGCTAGTATCCCAAAACCACAAACTGTTACATCGCAACAAAAATATCATCAACGACAACCTGGGTATTGTTGAAAATATTGGGCTGCGGAATTTGCTTGCCGATGGTGCGAGGTACGCTTTCGCTGCCGGCAGTGAAGATGGCAATGGAGGCGTCGGTGACTGGGTAGGTACCTAAGTAGGAACCAGGTGATCGAGGTATATGAGAATCTTTGAGGGTTGTATGGCCAGTGTTAACATACAATACTTGTGTCAGATATACTGAAATAATAGAAGTACTATTATTAAGAACTTACCTAGGTATCTTTTGTATCGAGTTATCATTTGGCCTACCTACCCAGTGGTAAAATTCGCGACAAGCTGAAATGAGAAGCACAGCCAGCTGGCGCTCCAGCTGTCAGCTAGGTAGCGTTTCTAGATCAGGCCTAAAATCTTACCAGATCTTGAATCACACTGCCACAGAAGTGCCAAGACCTAAGAGCTGACAGCTGTCGGAATAGGTGGAGCCAACTGGACTGCCAGATGCCTTATCAGAAATGGGAATGCGGCGGATATCTTCACTCTTTCTTCTTCTTCTTTTTTTCTTTTTTTTGGACATTCGGGACACTTGAAATGGGACCATTTTGGGCCTCAATCGTTCCATTACCGTGGATCGCCACACATACTGACAGGGATATCATGGACGATGGGAGTGGACCTTCACACAACGGTGTTCACACTGACCCAGCCCTGTCAAGTGGCTGCGGGGGCTTGTGTGTAACTTGCAAGTCTTTTACCAATGAAGAAGTCGCCTCACCGACAGGCGTTTTAGGTGACCTCCTCGTCGATACATCGCATTGCAGAAATGATTGGACATTTTCTGTTCTTCTTGACCTCATCCTTGTAGTTCCTACATATTCTTCGTCTCCTACTACATAAGATCTCTTCTCGCTTACGATCAGTTAAGATTGCTGAGCTGCCCCGGAACTCCTGATGGCGACAGAAAGCAAGACCTGCCCGCTTCGATGATGGACTGAAATGATTGATACAGCCAAAATCAATACGGCAGGATTCGTTATTCATTTCGGAAGTGGCATCTCCTTTGCCACATGCACCTAGACTCAAATGCCACCCGGATATCCAATTTCCCGGTCAACGATCAGAAATCGTCCGCATACTATGTACATGACACCACACCGCAATGATCCGGGAACGTGGAGACCAGTCATATTTCCAGTATTCTTGCCTGCATCTTAAGTCAGTAACCTGTACTCCGCCTCCCGTCGATGTCCTTCCACACAGTACACTGCCTACTGATTGACAGACGGGTATCTTAGGTACTCACCTCCTACATATTACATGTAGGTAGGTAAGGTATGAGGCAGTAAGTTACGATAAACGAGAAGAAGTTCAGTTCATGGCTTTGCTCTTCTCCAACAAGTACCTAATGCTGAAGCCTACATCAATATCGTACGATGCTTCAAAAGGTCATGGATACCAAGTACTGCATATCTATTACTCATGAACATTACCTACCCACAAAGATTAACAGGTTTCAGTATCCAATCAAGAACTCCCGAAGAAGCCGCATAACAAGCATTAACTCGATCTCCCATTTGCTAGTCACATATAGATATCACATTCTTGAAATCTGTCAGAAACGACAGATGTGAACCCTAACAAGTCCTGCGGCTAACCCCGGCTGCCGGTATTAGGGGAAAACGGCTCTAGTATCTGCAGTCCTTAGTGTCCCAGAGTATCCCGCGTCCAAGCATAGTGTTGTGTTCGTGGTTTTGTTTTGCATACGATGCACAGCGACCAAAAGTCTTGCTGTTGGACGGCAGATACCCCCCCACGAAGCTCACGCTGAGTGTTCGCGCCAAGGCTCGTCGGTATGACCGCCGCTCAACGCGGTCTGGCAAGTTGGTTGAGACACGCGTAATATTGACGCAATGGCGTTCTGAATTTGGCCATATACACTTCGCTATAAGCCCAGGGCCACGGCATCTGAATCCCAGTCTATGTGAGAGGGCAATCACACAATCGAGATTCGACTATTCCTATCCTTGTTATCCTAATATCATGATGCACGGCTGCAGGATCAGAAATGGAGATGCATCTAAAGCCCTGCAGTGTCTCAGCCAAGCTGAGTCTGGGAAACAGTGCTTCTTCATCTACTTCCTACTGCCTACCACCTAGCACAGTGTGCTGTCTCTCCGCCAAAAAGGAAGTGCGAAAGACCATGGCCTCCCTTTAGAGAATTTGCACCATGCACCTCAGTTTTAAACAGTGAAGTATAAGTTCAGATACATACCTCATTCCTCGATTCCCAGAGGATCATCCCAGCCCTTCATTTATTTCCACCAATCCTTATACCACTACTACACCTCGGCGAAAGTGCCCTCAACTCCGAATCTACACTGAGTAAATTCTTCTCGACACTTTGATGGCTTGACCATGGCTATCCAAAGCCTCCCAGAACGGACTCAGCCCTCTCGTCCAACGAAAGTCGACCCCAACAATGCACGTGATTGCCAACAACAATGGCTTCAAGTAGTATTCGACCCGAGTTCGAAAACAGAGCAAAGAGGACAGTGTTATCAAGGATGGGGCCAGCAACCGCCGCTATCATCATCAAGCCACGCCCAAATTGTAGCCCACCAACATCGAGTCCAGCAGTTCGCATGTCAACTGTCGAATGAAACTCGATATCGATATCTCAATATGATCCCGGTGCCGCTACCATTGCCAACGGTCGGTACTCGTCTCGAATTCCTTCCTCGAGATGTGCTGAACCGAATATGCGAATACGTCGACTACGAAAAGCTCATCTGGCTCTACCAGGAGTCCAGGACCTTGAACAGAATAATCGACCCTCAACTCGCACCCTACGCCACGAAACTCTCTTTCGTACTGCAAGCGGAGCGGTACTTCCCGCAGCACTATGGCGCCAAGCCGCCAAACCTGGGTTGCTACATGTGCTCCAAAGTCCTTCCCGCCAGCTTCTTCGCCAGCAACCAGCCCTTGCAGGCCCGGCTGCAGAACAAACCAGAGGAGGAGCAGTCAGTAGTCAACCTGCGCAGGTTCTGCATCGACTGCGGTATACAATGCGGCTGTCACTGCCCTGGGGGCGAGATCAACACGCGGACCGGTGATCGGTTTTGGCTGTGCAATTGCCTGCGCATGCTCAGCGACAAGACAACCGACTGCATGACCTGTGGAGCCTTCTCTCCCTCGGCTCCGCGAAGGCGGCGCGAACGCTTAAGTCTAGACATACGAGCTCCCCCCACGACACGATAAGAAGACCTTTGCTCGCGAGCTAAACTTGTCCCCTGATGGAGGCTCGTCGTCCACGATCTTCGCCTTTCTGCTTTCTCCGGCTCGGTCAGCTGTCAGCTGTCACGTATCAATGGTTCGACTGCGGGTTTACAAAGATATCTTGGATGCGAATTATACAGGCTTATACTGTTCTGGCTTTCTTGCTTTTGTCATTTGTTATTATCGGGGGTGTTTGGATGCAGGGGAATATCATAAAGATTGTCGACAACTTACATCAGCGGGCGGCAGCGATGGTTTTTGGCGAGAGGGAGAGAAAATTGAGGCTGTTTCTGCTGTCGTTAGAGACTTGTTATCACCAGGATTTATAGATTCCAGCATAAATATCGAATATATACCTCGAACATATCGTTCGCTGACCACTGTGAGCTGCGCCCGTCTTAGGAGATTTTGAGCACGGAAATGAGCGCTTTTGCCGGTAATGCACCTTGAATGAGGCAACTGGCTGTCCGACCCAGCTGAATTCCCTGCCTTGATTCATTCCGTTCTCTTTGATTCGATCATGTCTTTTGCGCTCTTCATCGCGTTGCTGTTGTCGCCTTACTGCTCCTCCCGTCAATACCTATCTGATTCAAGAGGAGATGAAGGGACACAGTTGGATCAGTACCTAGAGATATCAGTGTCGACGAAGGTAGATGGCAGCAATTTTATCCCCCATGACTCAATTTTGTAAGTCAACAGTCCATGTTTTACGAACACGCACCAGATCAATAGTGCGACAGGCGGCAGGCACACGTGTGGCATGTGGCACCCATGGTATCGCCACCAGGGACGGTTGTACGTACATATCACAGGGCGAAGATGAATATTGCTTGATACTGATCAAGCTGTACTACTTACTATACTACCCTCAGACGTGTGGGTTTACAGCAAAACAATATGTGCCTAACATGAGACTCGACTGACTGGATCAAAATTGAATATGACGCTGTCCCTCATATGAATCCTTTCTTTTGATGAGAGATAGCCTATAGGTAACCGGATCGTGGCGTGTCTGGGGGGCGCTGATGACGGCGGGGCATAGTAGCATGCTGTCCATGTCCTGGACACGGCGAACAACGCGCGAGGTTTGCATCATTCATCTTGTCATACTTTGCAAACTCCTTAGTCAAAGTCTTGAATTTGACCATGATCCTACAACCAGTCTGTTTATGTGTCACGCCGTGACGATTTCCACACTTCATCGCCAGTCAAGGCACATGAATGATGAATCTGATATGACAAACATGGACGTTCCGTGTCTACTTAATACAATTTTTTCTCCCATCTGCATCTCATGCTCCAGATTTCTTCCAATATCTTCACACCTGAGCCAAACCAAAAAGAGAGAGAAGAAATAATAGAAAAGACACCCATCGGACTCTCGACGATGTATACTCAACTAACCCTACTCCTGAACCTCTTGCTGGTCGTCGCGCAAGACAACCGACTACCAGACCCGAACAACCACTTTGTCTTCCCCTCGCTACCGGGCCCAAAGGCCAGCCAAGATGCCCGCGTGTTCAAATCCAATCTCAACTTCACCATTGGTCAACCGCCGGACCAACCATTCGCATGGGTATCCGACCTGACCCGCTTGATGGTGGTGCTATGCCAGGAAGGAGAGCCGGACTCGGTCCGAGAACACGTGATCGCCGGTTCGTTTCCCTCAACTTACATACTGCCCAAGTAATCGCACGCTCTGTAGTAGCTCGACGTCGACTAACTCAGATCAAGACTGCATGCCAGGCTCGGAGACTGAAACCTATTGGGATGGAGACATCGGCGACATCGATGTCAGCTCGGGCCAGCGGGCCTATCTGGCAGTGTACAGCTGCTCTGGCGATGAGGATGGAGAGGACGCTGACCCTGACGATGACGATGACGACGATAGCGAAAGCGATAACGCCAGCGCGGTCTTCCTCTCTCACTACATAAACCTCGTCACGCCTCCGCCGGACGCGACCGAGAGTTCCGTGAGCGAGACTCAGACTTCGTTGCCTCCGAGTGACACACCACTGTCTGCAGATGTCGCGGTGGCGGGGACCGTGGTCTTTCTCTTCTTAGTTGTGGTAGCTATCTTCTACTAGCAGCTCTATGGTCTCACGGTCGAGAAGCCGGAAGGCAGCAAGAGGATCGAGACTTCTGTGGTAGATGCTGCGAGGTCGCTGCGAGATGGAGTCGGAGACCTAAGGTTAGACCCGGGCCATACATACCTTGGTGCTGATGGATAAAGGATATGTAGATGGTACGGTAAGAGCCTGGCTTCGTACAGTACCGCGTACCTATATGGGTCTGTTTTGTTTGGTGGCAGACATACGTAGTTCTTCTACCTATGTAGGTATATATCATTTATGAATACATATATCTAGGTACCTATGGGATCAGTAATAGTATATGCCTCGGCCTGCCCAATTACCCCTGCTGCAGTCGCTTTGCCTTACCAGGCTTACAACCTACCTGGGTACATAGTAGGTAGGATATCATCGATAGATGAGCATGGGGCTCGCATACATCTCTCGGATGCTGGACCCTACTCGCATCACCACGTATCCGCCATAGCGAGCAGGGTATCTGTACCGTAGGTCGCTACTACTGTATTTAGAGGGTTCGTTTATCGCGTGCCTGACAAGGTTGGAATCCTGGTACCATAACCAACGAGTTTAAGGGTAGGGCTAGATATCCTCCCACCCTTTCTGTTCTGATGTATCTAGGGTCAATCGGTGATTCTTATATGCCGACGGCCCGCTCAGCCAGTTAAGGTCGCTTGGCCTAGACGCGGCGTATATGTATGCAGCAGTTGTCGTCTGCATGGGAGGATCAAGATTACGCCGTAGGCCTACATTTTCGCATCCGCGTATCCGCATTCCGAAAAATACATGTAGTTGTAGGTGCAGCTGTTAAGTCATGCTGGATGATATTATCGATAAGGGTCATGTGACTGTAAGTGATAAGATTTGATAAGACTAAGATCACGTGGCATCTAACGGGAGTAACCGTTTTACTCTGTCGTTTGCAACACGCGAACCTCTAGAGATTCTAGATTATAGATTATATTTTGTCGAATACATGCTACTTTATGCGGTCAAAAGTAGTTTATTTGTCTTTGGACTGGCTGTGGTGCGGAGATGCAGAGCGAAGGCTTGAAAGTATGTGTGGGTGGTCAATGACAGTTCAACTTGCATCGAGAACTGGTATCTGACTCCCTGAAGAGAGACTGTCGAGTGAGTTACTCTACAACTGCAGCCTTCAAGTCGATATCCTTCAAAGAACCATCCGATTCCGCTATCCCTGGCTCGAAAGATTTCCCGAATGACGGGCTAACGGACGTTGAGTCGGTAACTCGGACATATCGGCAACCCAAATGCAGTGACAAGTCCGCCCCAAAGCTCTTCGGACGTTACGTACGGCATGCACCTCCGTCGTCGCGGCATCCCGTCGATCACCAGGTTCCGCGCAAAGAGGTGACAAGGGGACATGTCTGGGGAGCGAGGCCCGTTCGGCGATACTTAGTATTACCCGCGCGTCAGTCTCGCGAGTCGCGACAGGGGAGCCGCCCGCCCATTCGCGTGTCAGCGAGGCGACCAATCGACTCCGCTACTAGACTTCGGTCCCAGGCAGCGCGAAAGAGCGGATCCGCCAGGGGCATATTTGCATACCTCGGCTCCCAGCCAGCCTCCCGCAACCTTGTAAGATCCCAACCTCACGCGCGACGCTCATTGGGAATGCTGCGCTCCGCCACTGTGGTCCTGATGAAGTCCCTGTCCACCTGGGTAGGTACTGTAGGTAGGTACAGAATTTAGAACGCGAGAAGTATTCCGATTCGTCATCTTACCTAGGTAGGTAGGTACCTAGATAGGTCCCTTAGGTATGTGAATTATGAGGCGCGGAGTCTCCTCGCACTCCGGATAGACGTCCTCGGGGTTCGCGTTGGAATCTACGTACGGCATGAGTTCGGGTTAAGGTTCAAGTGTGGCGGAATAGGACTTATCGCCTTTTAAGACGTCGACGTAGAGGAATGCGCGTGGCTATCTACGTCCCCTGGTTTAGGTGACTACCTATGCGAAATGACGCTGACGCTGAGGAAAGAGGCGGGTCGAATCAGATTTTTTAGACGGTCGTCAATCAACTGCGCCATATGCTGAGAGATGCAGATGCCCATATTATCTTCCATCTATTCGCGGTGCTATGTATGAACGGATTTACGAATATTTTCGTGTGACATCAGATTGGCCAATGTAACCCCAGGTGCAACTATTTTCGGTCTCGCTGTCGGGTTCTCTCTGCCATGGTCATGTTATTAAATTAAATTAGCTGAAAGAGGCAAAATGCCACCAAATACGGGGTGTGAGATGTATGTAACAGGGGGGACCACGTGTGTGAGCGGCCCGTCGTGCGCGGTAACCTTAGATTCAGGAGAGGGTATATTGGTTGGTCGTTCCTTGGCCTTGCCATAATATAATAAGCAGAGGTCAAGCTGCTGAGCGTGTACGAAGTAAGCAGCACGAATTTGGAACTGATGGCAGTTGGGTATTACATAAGATCAGAACGAAGGCACTTAATCTATGTGAAACCAGATGTCCAGATACCGTAACATCTTACCAGCCCAATCAGGACGGGGACAGTCTGCCGTAGGTAAGCTTACCAGAAAGATACGTAATCATGGAGGGATGGATGGGGGCGGCTCTACCCGTATGACCAACGGCAAACATAACGGCAAGCATTGTGTACCTAGCGTAGGAAACAAGAACATGTTATGTTATGTCACGATGTTAGCCTGGAGCAGACCCTGCAGCGTCGTAGACTTAGTCAGCGGCACGGGACCGGCGGTGCCCTCCTGACGCCGTACGCAATTTCTGGAACCCAGTTGGGCATTCTATAATAATAGGCCCCTGAGGAAAGGCAGATTCTGTTGGTACATGGGCGAATTCATATCATGCTGCGTCCAGGCAGAAGCATATCAGGTGGCAAGAAAAAGAGGCCGCGGGCCATATCGTCATATATACAGTGGGCATGTAGGTACCTGGGTATGGTATTATTCATCAGTAGTATGCCTTTTGGGTACGAAGTGGCTGTTGTACATCGTAGATTAATAGCATTAATGGAGGTGATTGTTCTCATCATCACCCGGAATAGTTATGAGAACCAACACAACACGAGTATGCGCGGATACAGTGTATAAATTGAAGTCATCTTGCGGCGGAGAGCGGGAGAAAAACTCAATTCTTCACCGTTATGCTATTGCTTGCGCAAATAAACCTCGTGAGCCGAAATCATCGTCTAAGTCTAGCGTTTTGTGTGCGTGTCTGTGTACCTCCAAATGCGATGTGCCCCCAAACATATAGGCAAGCTAGCTAATATAGAAAAGATAGCCCCTATGAGCTAGAAGTAGAAAAACTCAGAAAGTGGGATGCGCCTGGCCATCCAGAAAGGGGAAATCAGCAGTGTTCGCCCTTCGCGCCTTTTCCTATAGAATCCCTTCCCCAAGTCAAGTGTGTCCAGAGACGGATGAAGAGAGGGCTGAGAGAGAATAAGTGAGAGTAGAAAAGAAACCCTTCAGATCCCGAACTCCTTTGCCCCATGCTTAATTCCAAATGTTGATATCCATTGAGATGCTTCAGTTGTAACCGCTGCGGCTTCTCCCACGGCTGGTGGACTCAGAGCCGCTGTCTGGGCTACTGGAGCCAGTGTTGGAGCCAGTGTCGTTGGAAGGGACGTCAGATCCAGAGTCAGGCATCTTGAATGATTGCGGTTCAAAAGGCTGATTGGCGAGCTGGCTGGTTCAAGTCGTGAACTGAGATCTGGTGTGTTGGATACTTTCGTTGCTCTCTGCTAGATTCTCGCGTCTGGTTCTTGAACAAGGCTGATACTTTTGATCTCAGTTCAACTTGATGATCGGAGATGCGCGCTGGTATTGGCTCTTGCAGGCAGCTGAGGCAGAATTGTACTGTTCCTGATGCGGTGATGCTGTCAGCATGTGTTTGAGAAGAGAATTACTGAAGACGAGTCTTGAAGTATGCGGCTAGTCTTGAGGAGAAGAGCCGAAGGGGTCATACTTATTCTCAAATGTTCGATGCCGGTCGCCAACTTAAACTCAAGGACTTTTCGTTAGGGTTTGTGAGATCGACGGGATGAGGATGAGTGTCTCGATAAAGAAAGTGGATATAGCTGCAGTGGATTGTGATAGATTCGAGGGAAAGGATCGGTGACCTAGGGGAGAGAACAGGAGGTTTATATAGTGTATTCGTGTGTGACCAGGTAGATTGGTGTCTCGACGGTGGTTTGGCAATGTGGTAGTTGGACACCTACGGCAGATTAGATCGCTGCCTCAGCCCTACGGCAGGATTCCTCGGGCCACACCCCAGATCCACAGCAGTATAGATGAAGGTGTATACTCGTTATAGACGTCGTACCGACACTAGTCAGCCTACACCTGTATGCCTGCCCGGGTGCAAAAGATGAATCCAGACCAGAGTACCCAGTATAAAGTAGTCGAGCAAGAGCCATCATGCTCGTCACGTCAAACCCCTGAGACACAACGGGAACAGGCTATACGAGATACGCAGGCAAGTCCCAAGAGGACGGCCAGCGATATGCCGTAGTAGCTCCTTCGGACTGAAAGCCGAGCTTGGCTTGGCCTGTGCTCGGGGTTGTCGATAATGGCTCTTGATTCCGTGGTGCCAGGGAAGTCGAACGTTACCACAGGAGAGGGTGTTGGATGGAGTCTGGGGTTCGAGGACTGCGCCTTGGGCCTAGCTCATCCATCTGCCTAGGCAGGAGTATAGGTATGCCAGGATTGCATCCTGGAAGCAGTTAGAGGGGTTACATTCCAGGCGGGAAGGGCAATAGAGTGAAAGCGAATAATAAGGTAGTGATTCATTGCGGCTATCGAACCAGAGTCATTGGGCACGAAAAATGTGATGCGAACAGAAAAGGCTATGCCGGGAACTGGAGGAACAGCCGTCGAGCATATTACCGTAGCATTGAACTGATGATCCGCGGCCATATACGCCTCCCTAAATCACCTTGTGTGGCCTTCGGGCACAGTAGGACGGTAGGCCAAACTTCAAAGACATCTGAGCTGAAAACAAGGCTCATGCTTGATGCAGAAAGTGGCATGGCATGGCATGGCATGGCATAGCATAGAGACTCGCATAACGTTATGCATGCCAGTGAAGCTGAACTGGACTCGACCGAGTCTACATCGAATGAAAGAGGAGGATGGTTCAGGTATGCACGGTGATATGACTCCGGTGAACTATTTAGGATATGAAACTTCGTTCTATGGTATTGTGCTCTAGACGTGCAGCTCGACACGCATGAGTAAGGGCTGTCGTGAAGCATGACGATGACGAACGCACCGACAAAGAGGGGAGAGGATGGGAGAAGATTTTCATCGTCGGAGGATGTGCCAAATCGGGTAGTTGAGATCAAAAGGTAGCTTGTGAGTTATACACTGCAGCATGTATTGAGGCGAGGGTCTAGCTAGGTGGGTGGGAGGGGAGGAGGTGTGAAGACGACGGTGAAGGAAGATGTCGTGCGTGGCAGGCCGTGGGTTCGTAAGTGAGGTCAGCAAGCTAAGCAAGCTAAGGCGTTAAGCGACAATGCGCCCTATAAATCCCCGTGTGCTACCGTTACATGGTCCCTAAACTTTAGCTATCAAGAGGGGGGGGTCAGATAGCGAGTGGGTCATCTGCCGCAATTGCTGGTACTATCGGCGGGAATAGCCTTGTATTCCATACCAGGGAGCGGGTACCTGACATTGATAGACGCGTTAATAGGTACTAGGTAGCATCCAAAGGGGTAGACCTAGGCGAGCCCGAGGTGTGGCTAATGCATCAAACGGTACCAGCCCCAAAACCCTGGAAACGTACTCAAATAGCCCAAATAGGCACCTGCCTACCTCCATTTATGTAGTGTCACCAATGTAACTAATGTAACTAATGCGCCTAGGAAGCAGGCAGCGTACGTGAGCATTCAAGTGTTGTTGGACTCGGGAGCGAGCAAAACGTGGGGGCGGGATACACGGGACACAGTAGTTCAATGTTCCAAGTCAAATGCTTGAGCCACAAGCAACCCTCGATTGGGAAATCGCTGGCACGCTTATAAGGCCAATTATAACCTTAAACGAGGGGCTTAACACCTAAAAACAAATCTTCAAAGGATTGAATCAATCTCGAATCCTCCATCCTTCTTCGACCAGCATTTTCGACCAGCATCTTCGATTTTAAATCTGGTCCTCGACGAGCATCATGTCTAGGGGTCACGACACGCCACCACCAATCGTAGGCATCTGGATAGCCGGCATTGACCATTTGACGTCCAAAATCAGTAGGATCCCTGCTACCGAGCACCCCGAATATGACAGCCCATGTCCCAATTCACCAGAATAGGTCAGATACAAATTATGTATGTATGTACATACATACCTACGTACATACCTACCTTACATATGTATAGGTAGGTAATTGTATACCTTCACCCACGCCTCGCTACCTACAGCTATACTTGTGAGTGGCCGTACAATTCGATGCCTCCCGCTCGTTCTAAATCCGTTGGCCGAACGAGTCGGTTCTGGCTGACTCATATCCAAACCTATGTCGCCGCGTGTGGAGTGGACTGGCTGCTGGGACTCTTTGTCTGCAACCCCCGAAACCCCTGCTAAGTGAGCTGTTGTGCGAGAACTTACAGTAGAAGCACTCACGTCTCCGGTCTGCCGGTAATTCGAGCCGGCCGGCAGCAGAACAGAAACGGAAGTTTCCATTCTCTTTCCAGAACGAGCCTAGGTGACCTCGAAGACTCCTTGAAACCGCGAAAACATGAAAGAGATGGACGAGTCTACAGTTCCATTCGATAGCTCGCGACCGACGCATGACTACTATCTTAAGCTACTCTCGGCTTGGTATGCTACTATGAGCAATACTGTGTTTGTTTTCTATTTTTTGATTCTGCCTTATTCGCGTAGGCAGCACCACTACGTAACCTATGTCGCCGCAACGGGTGTAATGAAAGTCTCCGCTGAGCTCGACCTTATGATTTCTCCCGGCTTCCAAAATACCCATACCACGACGAGTTCATGTAGGATCTCTTCGATCCCCTCCACCCCCTATTTACAAACCCTCGTTCAGGGTGGCGGCGAGCGACTGCAAGACTGTATTGGACAACAGGAAGGAATACGAATCCGTTGCCGGATCCCTTTCCGGCTTGGATCTAAGATTCAAGGAATATTTGTTTCCGCCTAAAGGGATTAGAAACGATATAAACGTATGACTGAGACGGCTAGCCACCGAAACGCTCACGCCGCTCCGGCTTCAACCCTCCTCTACCAACATCACCAACAATTGGCAAATGAATATTCTACCGTAACCCCAGGTCTTAGTAGCCGTACTAATATAGTTGACCCTCTGTCACGTCACGCCAAGGATACCTACTTATAGCCGACATTGGGTGACCTGGGTAATATCCAGGACCGCAGCCTTGGATGCAAGAAGTGACTTAGAGACCTTCCTGCCAAGGCCGAGCGACCATATGAACGGCTGACTAAGGCGATTCCTCCTGTCTTCTTTGACTGAGGTGGGTAGTGTCGTGATTCCGATGCGGCGGGCACTCGTTACACTGCTACCGCCTTCGGTTGCATAGAGAGAGTAGCATGCAGATCATTCTCATACGCAGCTGGCTGCAGCCTTTGTCGCACGACGAAGTCATCTACAGTACATCTCAGCCACCCTCGATCTGCCTTATGCAAGGAACGCTGTGCCAACGTCAACGTCATGATTGTCAGTG
The DNA here is from genome assembly GCA_022984935.1 of Hypoxylon sp. NC1633. Lineage (NCBI taxonomy): Eukaryota > Fungi > Ascomycota > Sordariomycetes > Xylariales > Hypoxylaceae > Hypoxylon > Hypoxylon sp. NC1633. The sequence goes on along the minus strand of JAJLYQ010000035.1, from coordinate 142,455 downwards.
GTGGTTGTCGCATTGCCAACAGCCTCGGCCCTTCACCGAGACTTGCCAGAACTACCACCTGCCTGCCTCTACATCAATTACCGGTACCTCTTCAAGCGCATTGATCCAAAGTGGCTTGCAATCATTTTCATCAAATTATTAGTAACGAAGATGTGCGCGATGACATGGGACTCTCTTGACGAGAAGGCTACATTTGCACAGAAGCTATGGTTTTCGATGCAAAATCGTTGAGGTGTATTCGTGGCGGAGTTCCCATTCCGCGTCTCAGTCACAAACGGCCGACTTGATGAAGGATACGGAATACCCCGGATCTGATCCGTGACGTCGTATTCAAGGACGTCTGTAGCGTAGCTTTGCTCACGCCGGATCCGGCTCTCTTCCTAATTATATACCTACCTAAGTCGCCAGCTCGTGGTTACGCCGTTTCAGCTGCCACTTACCAGTCGGACAATCGGACTCGCGAAAACAAATTACTCCCTGGATCAAATCTGGCCATGCCTACTACCTTAGGCTCACATTGGTCGCCGTCCTGGACAAAGTCTGAGTTGTGTCACCGTCGCATTACACCGTATTTTGCTGCTGGATCAAGTAGTCTCCCTCGTCGTCCCCATTCGGAATCGGCTTACTTCAGCAGACCAACTTGCACCGACTGTACCGACTCTACTGACCCCTACCCGTGGGCCGTTTCTTTGCGTGTTTCGTGTTTAATCAGATGGAGGCTCAATTCGCGACCACATCTACGAAATACTACTGATTACCTAGGTACCTAGGTAGCATTGCAACTAATGGTCGATTTGACTTAATCAAGGCCCATCACGCAGTATACGCAGTATACACACCCTGCTACTTTTGCCTTACCCATTCACCACAATACTCAAGGCTCGAAATTATCAGCATCAGCATCAGCATCAGCATCAGCATCAGCATCAGCCAACGCCATCTCGATCCGCCTGCCCCACATTCGATAAATCAGATAATCAGATACCTTAATATCTCCTACGTAATTGATGTATGATGCTAATTCGGTCTGGTATCGCCTTGATCGTCGGCAATCACTACAGAGGCCTTGCGGCGAAGGCTGGCACCACCCCTTGGCGATTTAATGTTTGTGCTTAGAGCAGCGAGCATTCTTCAGAACGAGGCGAAGCCAGTAACTATTACTGGTTCTCTACTAATGCGCTCCTTTTCTCTACCTTAGGTGCCTAAATAATTCCCTCCGGGTTTGACTTTACCTCGAATGCTGACTTGGACTCGGTCCCGAGACATTCAGCAGCTTGACATTCCTTGTCGTGAAGTTTTGGAAAATCTTTAAAAGGTTATGGGTCAATGCTACTTGATCCTTCCATAATTTCTTCTGGGATCGATCGCATCTTTCCAGTTTCCAAGCACGGGATCTCGTGCATGAGGCTACCCATGTATGCCTCACATATCACATCCGCGTCGTTTTGTTTCACCCGTGAGGAATTATACTTCCTTGGGTTCCGATAAGTTCCAAGCCATAGAAGTGATTTCGTTTCCCTCGTCTCTTAGCCTGTCTGAGGGATACTATGACGATTGGCAGTATCACTTTAGCGGACCGCCACCGTACATGACAATCACTGCAGGATCAATCAAACCAATTACCAGCGTGCTTAGTCTGGTTCACCATCGAGGTTCTTATCAGGCATGGCTGGAGGAAAGGTCGTCCCCCCACACAGTTGTCCGGATCTGCATTCTGTCGTTCATATCCATGACCGTCAGTCCAGGTCTATCCTAGTCTATCAAGTATGCGAATCCTATAATAAGCCAGCCTGAAGAGATTGACAATGTGTGCTGCCCAAGGAGTCTAGAACCATGCTCTGTCAAGTCGTACATTGTAAGGACGGCTGCGCAGGGTCGTGAACCTCTACTGCTCGAATGTAAATCAATGTGATACAAAAGTACAATGCTTTGATTTAGGTGCATATGATATAGAGCCATATGCACTGGCTGACGCCGCTGTCCTCATTGGGAAGGCCGTCCGTTCTCATAGATATCAGTCCCTAGCAGCGGATCTTTTCCGTCCTTTCACTCTGCACGTGGAGGAGCCATTGCACTGTCCCCTAGTACTTCGCCCCTTTATAAAACGAGTAAATATTTTCTTCGTCGTTGATTAGAGAGCCATTATCAAACAAGTCATGATTCCTTATTAAGTTCATCTATCTCAGAAATGATGTGCCGAACAGGATCCGCCGCCATAGGACTAAGCTAGCTGCCGCAATCCTTCAGAGCTTAATGCTCCTAATATCATGTGTTGACTTAGCTATGTGAGAGAATTGGTAAGCGTAAGTGTCTGCCGCGTAATGGAGCTTGTGCTCGAGTAATCCGTTATTCATGCCGACAGACTCGAGGCTGCGGAGCCTCATGTTGGTTTGAGATCGTAGCATAAATGGATACGGACCATGAACCACGATCTACAGATACGAAAATACACGAGCTGGTCCAATCGGGATAGGTACACTAGGTGAGAGTTTATTCTGGCCGCTTCAATTCCTACGATGAACACGACTTTGACACATACCAGTTTAAGATGGTATAAAAAAAAAGTCCCAGTCCCAGATGAAGTATCAGATCATTAGACAAGGCTGGCCTACAGTCACCTCCCAACCAAGAAAGTATGCATGATTTGCATGACCCGACTACAGTCCTCTGAAACTGCGGGAAGGACCCGTGGGTTGACTGCTCTGGACTCCTCCGGCAGAGAATGGGCGAAGGATTGCCACGACACCGAAACCCCAGAATCTAGGCGTGTTTGAGCAATAGATAACTTATGACTGGCATAGGATTCCTTCTGTCGGCTCCTTCAGAAGCATTAGAGGTCCTTGGGAAGATACCAGAACTGGAATGGCAGGGCAGACCTGAAGTATGTAAGATTCTCTTATTGACTCCGTTCACTACAAGTATGTACTTTGTGTGATGTGAAGGGGGAAAACCCATAAATAGGATAAACGATGTCTAACATGTAGCTTGGATCAAATGAAAGACATCAAAGAATTACGATGCTGAGAGACAAACCAAAACCATATCAAGACCGGAATACCAGTTGAGTATATTGTTAGTACAAGAAAGGTGAACATGTCTGCTCCTCCAACTGCCCAAGTTGCGTATCCTAAATAAAGGGCATTGCTCGATGTTTTCCCCATTATCCTCGTAAACCAGTTGGGCATATTTTTGTGACAAGATGTGACTGTAACTTAGGTCAAGCATTAGTATGAAGAACAATAATATATCATAGTAAGGAGGAATCGGGAGTTTGCCAGTTAACCTCGGTCACGCAGTCTGACACACAGTCCACCTCGTACTGGCACCAAATGTCATGGTCGTCTTTATTTGTTTACCGACAAGGCTGGCGAGTACGGTCCGGGATGTGGGAGTTGCTGGCGACGACAGCAGCTTTTAGATCAAGGACCGAGGCTTTTGAGTAATACTGGTAGCGATAGTGTTGTGGTGAGCAGTCTGAGACCCATATTCATTAAATTTGTCTGGTTTCTTCAATCACCTAGAGATCAAGCATCCCCAGAGCAACCACGGCTGCTAATACGTTAAAAATTAATAGATCTGCCCTTACATGTATGTTACGGAGAGGTGTGTTCTCTTTATCAAAATACTGGATTGTTCAATTAAACTCCAAGGTAACCAGCACACTTTAACAGAGCCCTTATTGTTGCTGCTGGTCGGCAAATTCCAGGGTCTATGTTTGTTCACTTGTTGTATCGCTCCGTTCCGTTATGTTTGTTGATGTCAATCGCGAACAGCAATCGTCAGATTAAACTAAAGGTGCTTCTTGGCTGTTAGACTCACTTTCATATGGTATAAACCTCAATACCACTCGCATATAAACATATAATTACTTGCTATGAGGGACAATGCCTTTACTCAGTGTTCAAACATATAGGTAACAAGATGTAAGGCCAGTTGAGGTATATCGAGTTTTCTAATAGAGCACCATAGCAAACCATTCTCTTATAGTGACAATCCATCATTCGTCGTCTTAGCTTCAGAGCCTATAGTTTTAATACATATGGGTGCCTCAAGGAATCTGGTGCTTGATGTACAGGGGACATGAATGCTTTTCTATTTTCTATTAGAACGCCACTTCCTCGTCGTCAAGTTAACCGGGGTCGATGTGGATGCCGACCCAAGGTTCCTTCCCACCCACAGCCATTGTGTGGCCTTCGTTGATAGTGCCTTCCTTCTTGTTACTGATTACCTCAATTTGGCATGAGGTACTTCCCTGCCGGACAACCTTAAGGAGCGGGAGCAACCCTATGCCGAGTCACAACTCATCTATGGAACTCTCCCTCACATTGGGTACAGTAGCACAATTCATCCAAACATTGAACTCACCGCACTCGCCCTCCCACAGGCTAACTCGGTTACCGCCCATCTCCATATGATTCTTTGAGGTTTGTCTGCTATCCAATCCTTTTTTAACAATCACACCTACTTACTTATCCCAAGCACAACAATAATTTAAGAAAACAGATCCCATCAACTCGGCAACCCTAACCTTCATCAAAAAATCTGATCTAATTTCTACATTTCCATTCCTTTCACCACTTACTCCATTTCCAACAATCACTTCACACTTCACCATTCAATACTCTGCATATTAAGTAGATATAAACACCAAAACTTGCTGAGGCCACGCAAGCGGCACACCATATCAACACTCGGTCTTGCAATCGACATCATTTCATATTGTCTGCACAATCGGCATCCGATCAACATTTCCTGGTCCAGATCGCCGACAACTGACAACCTACAGACACGAGATCGATATTATCACCAACGCTCACTACTACCGACCCTTGTTGTTAATTTTGAGGCAGCCCGAGCACCATCTCAGGTAAGTTGCTCTATATTCTCCTGCATCACCAATATCCATTCCGGCAAGTGTCTTCAGCACCTCGCATATTTTGGCTCCTTGAATGCTTCTCGGGCTTGAGGACGCGTCTACACGTCTTGCCGACTGGGTACCTGGGTACCTCCTAGTGTTTTGTCATGCACGTGTATCGCACGTGTACCTGCCGATTCCTCATCGTTCCTGCCGCCCGGGACCCGGGTACCCGGGCAAGTCACGTTCTGCTTCTCCGGCGCGTCAAGTTTTACACACAATATTTTCATCTCATCTATATTTTTTTTCATTCATCCATTCAAGTTATTTTTCTCACTTCGCAACATTGAATCTAATCCACTAATCAATCCACTCACGTAATTAACAACTCATCATAGAGCTCCTCCCCCAACACGATACATAGTATCGTTCACCTCTCTATCCATCCCGACTCAATAAACGTCGCTCCTCTATCTTTCGTCCAACCGCATATTGTACCGCGGCACGTCCTATCAATCAGGACTACTCATACCGATAAACTCGTCATCTGACCCACCACCGACGAATACCATTATCATCATCATCGGCATCTAACCGAGATACCCTCTTCGTCACCTACCACAATACCCCTGCCTTGTAAGATGCGCCCTCTACCCAACATACTCATCACTCTTATCACTCGACAACTAACAGAGAGTAGCGCGATAGAAATGTTTTCTCGTCAGAGCTCCGACAACACCGATCGTGAGATGCCGATAACGGCTCACGAGAATATACCTCCTGCGGCCACCGATGATGAGCATCCCGTACCTGAGGTGGTCCGGCATCAAATAACGGAGTTGGAGGACTGGATGGAGAGGATCCGATTGGAAGGCACCCAGCCCAGCGCCGAGGGAAATACAAAAGAAGAATCCGAACCAGATTGGCTTGGCGCTGGCTGGGAGGCCTCGGGTTGGGGTTCGGAATGTTCCCCACCCACTTCGAGTTGGGATTGGGGGTATATCCCTATTCCGACTCTTCCATATACTTCAATTGAGGAGAACGAGCCGGATGAGGATACCCGGGATGAAGATGAGAGTTCTGAGGTGGGGCAAGCCATTACAAGGGACAGAGAGCTCCTCGCGTATGGGGAGATCCCGTTTAAGAAACTGGCTCGCCCGGAGAAGTTCAGCAATGACTTCTTCGAGGTGAAGAAGAGCCCCATCGGCGGAAATGGGGTCTTCGCCAAGCGAGATCTCAAGGAAGGCGAGATCATACTGGTGGAGCGACCTCTATTTACGGGGACGCCGGACGATATATACGACATAGTCGACGGTCTCGCACCGGAGCTCCGTCGAGCATACCTCCGAATGGCGGCCCACAAGAGACACCCCGATCAGGATATAAGGGAAGCCATATTGTTCACAAACTGGTAAGCTTTCTCATGGGCTATGATGATTTGTCTTATTACTGTGCTAACAGGGACGCAACAGCTTCTCGGTCGGGGGCGGGTCGGCTGTCTATTTGATCGCCGCTCGATTCAACCACGCATGCCGCCCTATCAATACAGTCGACTACTGGCTGCGGGAGGGTGATGTTTTGGAGTTCCGTATGCGAAGCTCTGTACCGGCCGGTACGGAACTCACCATTTCATACGGGACTATGCCTCCCAAAAGCCTCTTCATTATGTGGGGTTTCCGGTGTGCCTGTGGCGGCTGTAAGTCACTCACGAAGGAGGAGGCTGCAAACATCAGCCATCTATACTGCCTGGGTAGGTAACTAGGTGGATAGCCGTCATGGGGTGGGGGTGGGTGCAGCAATAAACTGAGTAAACAAATGACACCATTGGCATTCAACAATATTCGAACCTCCACAGACAGCAGAGAGGACAAGAGGAACACGCCAGGAGAGTCCCTAACCACCTGAAGTCCCTAGGTACAACCTGGGGGCAACAGGTGGATGATGATTGATCAGGAAGGAGTCCGAATCTCCTCAGATAACAAGGCTGACAAGAAGGACGACAAGAATAACCACGTCGGGAGTAATCCACCTGAAGCCCCCAGGTACTAGGGGTATCTAGGTAGTATCTGGGGGCTTCGGGTGGATATTGATTGACCAGGGAGGAGTCTGGATCTCCTGAGACAGCAGAGATGACAACAAGGAACACGTTTTAATACGTACCTGAAGCCCCTAGGTACTACCTGGGGGTAATAGGTAGATCATCGTTTATTGGGGAGGAGCCCGAAATCCCGAGACAAACTCGGGCTCCTCCCCAATCAAGGAAGATAACAAGTGGATTTGCGCCCAGCCTTGTATGGCAGGGTTCAAGCAAAAACACGTTAGGAGGGTCCCTGGCCACCTGGAGCCCCTAGGTACTACTTGGGGGTAACAGTAACGGGTGGATAATGATTGATGGGTTGGGGTGGGAGAGGGGGGAGCAAACCAACGACACCATTGGTATACATCGACGTTATCCAAATCTCCCGAGACAACAGAGAGGACAACAAGAACACAGTTTAATACATACCTGAGGCCCCTGAAACCTACCTGGGGGCTTCAGGTGGATTATCGTTGATCGGGGAGGAGTCACAACCTCCTCAGATAGCTCGGACTCCTCCCCGATCAAGGTTGAGAAGAACGACAAGAAGGAACATGTCAGGAGGAATACATACTGAACTCCCTAAGTATTGGGAGTATCTAGGTAGTATCTTGGGACTTTAGGTGGATTATCGTTGACGGGGGAGGAGTTTCTGTCAAAGTTGGTACCTATGGCTATCTGGCTTCTTCTTTTGATTATTCCTGCCCTCCTCCCAGCTGTTATTCTTTTTGGAGGTCTGGATTAATAGAAGGAGTTCACTTAGCATTTAGTTGGGGCAGGAGACCTCTCCAAGCAGTTAAATGGCAGATAATGGATGCTTCACAAGTCACGTGTTACCGCGTTCTACCTCATTATCCAGTTGACATGGCTGCAAACGCGAGCAAACGCGAACAAACGATACCATAAGTACACGGTGATTGTCCGTGAAAGCCTCATGCAAGTTGCCAAAATCCAGTAAAGGTATGGGCTTTAAGTACTCAGGTTTTCATAGTCCTTTTCACATGAAGGAAAGGGAAAGAACTGCATGTCAAGGCAGGTATCTCTATGTATTGGTACCGGAGTAGACGAGGTATGCACCGAGATAAAGCAGGCAACCGTCGCACGCTGCACGGTCCTTTTCCTTCAAAAAATAGGAAGTAAGAATTATACACCACGAGTACATCCACCTCTTCAGGAGGTAATTCAGATCCCAACAGAACACCTAGGTATCCAACGGGCCACCGCCGATCTTCCTCGTTTGTCACCGTCCTTTACCATCCCAAGCTCACCGCATTATTGACACTGCATTCAACATCCAGTCTGTGAGTAACATAATCTTTTTCAGTTCAGACTGCATCACAACGAAAGAACGTACCCGTGCTTCTCAAGAGAAGAAAGTCGGCTTTAAGAGATACCTACAAGTGATCTCAATTACTAACTGGATCCCGTCCGCATCGCGCCGTCTGCCATAAACGATATTTTTTTTCACCAAAACACTCCTGATAGATTCATTTTCATCTAGTTCCCATTTCATCTAATAGTTAAGTTCGGATTTTTGATAATCTGCCCGCCATGGCCTCAACTCCTCCTACCCTCGACTACTACGCTATCCTCGAGGTGGAAAACACCGCCACGACCCAAGAGCTCAAAGTAGCCTATCGCAAGCAAGCCCTGATCCACCACCCGGACAAGAACCCCGACAACTTCGAGGCCGCGACCGAGCACTTTAAGAAGGTACCTAAATTTACCACTCCACCTCGCTTAGCACGTCATAATGTGAGCCCAACTGACATACGATAGATTCAACTGGCGTACGAGGTGCTATCCAACCCTTCGGAGCGTGCTCGCTACGACGCTGGTGCCTATTCAGAGACTACGCCATCTCATACTCATGGCGCTTGGTCGCCCCAGGCCCAGGGGCATTGGCACACCCCTGACGAAGATCCAGACATGCCCCCCTTCATGCCCTATTTCATGTCCTTCATGTCCTCTTCCATACCCTCCTTCGTCTTCTTCTTCACCTGGGATGTATCAGACTCGAGCCCGCCACGTCGCAGGGACGTTGAAGAAATGAGGCGCAGGGACGCCGAGGAAACAAGGCGACGCGAAGACGCGAGGAAGGCAAGGGCCGAGAAGGCAGCAGAGGCAGAGGCCAAAGTCAAAGCCATGGCCGCGGAGATGGCAGCTCGCAAGGAAGCTCTCGCGGAAGCCAGGGTCACAGCCAAGAAGGCCGGGGAAGAAGCCAAGCTGGACCAGAAGACCAAGCTCCGAATGGCGGAGGAAGCCAAGCAGGCTGCGCGCTGGATCGAGATGACCGCCCGCACTCAAGACGAGAAGAGACAGGCGTGCCTCCATTCGCAGTTCTGCACCAAGATCCAGCAGCGGCAGAAGCTGAAGTGCGGTGCCTGCCGCGCCAAGAGAGGCATGATCGCCTTCGAGTGCCCTCACTGCTCACTGCTCATCTGCCAGCAGTGCGTCGTCGACTTCACCAAGAAGCGGGCTGCAGCCGACAAGCAGCATACCACCAAGCCTTGATACGGTTTGGTAGTTAGGTACCTATACACCCATAATAAAGACCTTCTATTTTGGCCCAAAGAAAATTCCAATTGAATCTGGGTTACAGAGCGTGTGATGTGACAATCTTGCTCGGATTGTACTTGGTTCCGGAACCTGCTTGAACACTTGGCCGTTGACTGATCCTGTCAACCCGGTTCAGTAGGTGTGGGAACGCTTCTATGTCCTGCTTGGTAATGCCAGACTATTCCCAATGGCTCACCCAAGGCCAAGTCTTGATATCCGCAATAGAGTACTTGCCCTTGGCCCTGCCAGCAAGATAATCCCTGGGCTCACCGGTATACTTACCAGAGAGGCGAATCTCGAAGACACTAAAGATACGCAGGGTCTCGTTTCGATACCTGGTGATTGCATCTAAGGAGGGGAAGATAGGTGGAATCAGAATCCCGCGGGCTGGAGTGAAGTCCGGGCATGAGGCTTTTACTTACAATCGATTTTCTCGGGCGCCGCCTTGGCAAAATGAATCAGTTGCCCCTAATAAGAATCGCTATAGTGAAATGTGAATAGAAGAGGGATTGTACCATAACCCTGATTGACAGAGCGTGTAGTCCGTAACCCGACAAGATCTGCTGCCCCTTTAACCTTTAGCCTCAGAAGCGGGCCGAACCTTATTGTCCTGCCCATCGCAACATGGAACCTCCGAAAATTCACGAGAAGCAGGCATCTAGTGAGAAAAGAATGAAGATTGAAGCTATCTCTTGCCGACCTTTAGGCAAGGTGGTATATCTTAGGAATCAAAGAACCTAATAGTCTGGAACCCCCGTGTCAGCGAGCAAATCGGTGTAGAATTGAAGTCTTCCGCACCAGCCAGAGCTGTCACTGTGGTGGAGTTGGAGCAGAGCTATCAAATTTCCAAATCATCTGTATAGGTAGGTAGTTTCCACGATGGTAGCTCATAGCATCAGATGTGGCCTTGTAACACGAGCAGTCCACGGGCGAGGAAGTCCGTCAGATCAATCATACTTATAAGCAGGTGAGTGAACATACTCGGTTCTCAAAGATAACCTTGGAGGGTCAGGGTAACATGCCCATCACAACATCAAAGTTATCCTGTGGCGCTGCGCGTACTATGCAGAGCTGAGGATACCTAGATAGCCTATTGATTTTGCCTGTCAAGAACGAGCGGTACATACATAGATTGCACTATCCCTCCGGCTTAGTAGGCGACGCCATCAGTATTCCCAATCTCCGGGGTAGTACAGAATTTCGGACAAGAGCACGAAAGTCAAAGTCCGAGTGCAGCATCAGAAGTAGTCGAGACTGGTCTTTTATTTCTCAAGGTTGTATATATCAATTTGGGGGAATCTGTCTTGGTAGGGTGAGCCTACAAGGGACCCATCCCTAACCGTCGTCTTCTTCACGGGCCCTATCGAGCCGACCCGTCAAAGGAGCTCTATAATCTGAGCTCATCAGCCGTGTTGATAAGATGCCAAATGCCAAACTCGGTTCATGCCACTTTCTATGACCGAATGCCAAGTGGTCCATCCGCCTCACTACTGTTGCGTGTTGTGTCTCCCCGATATTGCTTCGAAGCTCCCGATCCTATCCAGTCCGCTGGCAGACCCGAATTCCTCTCCACATGTAAGGCTCCAGAGGCACGGCCGAGAAAATAAACAAATAATGCCACAAAAGAAATAGAACATATGTTTTTGTATCGCTCCCGAAACATGGCAGCAGCCCCGTCACTGATTCTACTCAAGCAAATGCACAACGCCCGAAATCCCGACTCTTAATGTGCATCAATTCTCGACTGGTACTTCTGCCTTGCCCAATATCCCTCTATGTCGTTACTCTCGCTTGTCTCAAAGCAGCAAAGTTCTCTTCAAAGACGAGCAAGTCCGCAGAATACACACTGATTGACTCGAGACAGTCCATCGAGGACGAGTGGAAGAGGTAGATGGAAGGGCCGAGCGAGCTCACCCAACGCAACTCGGTATATAAGATTAAATAGTAAATATACACCTAAAATTTCGAGGTCACGGTTACCAAACTCCCGCCGCTATGACAGTGTTCCGGTTCGAGTGTCGTTCTCGAAGAATAGAATATTAATTGAAATTTAAAGAGTGACATCGAGAACTAGGCTGACATCCTGGACATTAGGTCCAGCTAGGTCTTCGAGAACGGGTATCAAGTCTAATAGTTCGTTGTCGTGTGCATCTGAGAACCAACTGCTGATAGGCACGGCGTGTTGCGGATGGAAGATGTATGACGTGGGCGAATTATCGATTATGATCGTATCCTTGAGATCCCTGCCGACCTGGGAAAGATCCTTCACGTAGTTGCCTTGGTGGTTGTAGCAGCTCTCGCGGAATAGCCGGTGGTGGACGACCCTGTGGATGTCGAGTTGGTCCAGCAACGGGTCGCCGTACTGTTCACTTTGGTTAGACACGACGAGAGGACGATAACGATCAAAACTCTACGTACCTTGGAGACAGAGGCTGTGAACACTACAACCTCGTACAGCTCACCCACCCGCTTCATGAACTGATCGACACCCGGTCGCTTGATGACATACACATTATGGAAATTGCCTTCAATTTCGACTGGTATCGTGAAATCAGCTTGATGTAGTATCTGTAACGATTAGCCGGCTGCCTCTATTTCAATGGGGAGTGGCACTTTGTAAATGTGTATCTACCTTGAAAGAGCTGTGTACCAATGTCTCGTCCAGATCCAGCACGAGACATTTCCTTCCCTTGAGGTGAGGTTCGGCGGGCGGTAACAGGGACTTCGGTTGGCCTTGCTCCATGTCTACTGATTTGTCCTCTGGCGCAGTCGGAGCAGTAGTGGTGACTGGTATCGGTCCTGGCGGGGGTGGCGGGACGGGCTTCTGGTACTGTTCCTCGCTTCCCGTTCCGGGCTGTTTGGCAGGTTCGCTCGTAGCCGGTTGTTCCACATCTGCCATTTCCACGTCACCGTCTACGTCCCTAGTAGAAGTCCCTTCGACGGGAACCGTCTCCGCCTCATGGTCCTCTGCAACAGGTGGGTTGACCGTGATGCTGGGACCCGAAACGCCGACTAGGGTAGTCTGCTTCGAGTCGCTCTCGCGGTCGCCGACTGTAGACTGATCCTGAGTCGTGGATGCCGAAACCCGTTTGGTGGATTTGGAGGCGTCTTGGGTGGCGACGCTGCCTTGAGGTTGCGAATCCTTCTCCTTCTCGTAAAGTTGAGTCTTGCTGCCGCCAGTCTGTTCGGATGGTGTTATCGTTCGTCGGCTGGACGTCAGCGGCCTCTGGGGGATTTTATCGAGCTTGTGGGAGGGGAGTGGATCTTCACCGGCTTCGAGGGTGTTGGCGTTAGTAGGAACAACGCAGCAGCCAAGAAGTGCTAACAGGCCGCCTTTCTTCCGCCGCTGAGGAGCGCCAGCCGGAGAATTTGGCTGGGATGTGCTTGGTGTGGTCGTAGGATTCGTGGCAACCCTGGAGTGATTGCTGGAGGCACTGCCATTCCGACGCCGGCCGACCATGCTGTGCTTTGATTCCTTAGAGCGGCCACCAATACTATCTCTCGGATCGTCGGCCGTCGTTCCGCTCAGGCCAGTTGTCGCCGGCGACGATTGTATCTTCTGCGACGACGATCTCGAGGGTACGTTCAGGAGACTGCGGCCTTTTCTTGAACCGGCGCCATCTTCGGGGGAGATAGTCTCCTTTTCCCTCGAGCCCTCTTGCTCGACCTGTGCTTTCTCACTTACTCCCTTCGACATCTTTGTCAATCAAGATTCTATGCCGGCTGGTCGGGGACGGCGCGCTATCGCACTGGGAAAACAGGTCAGCTGTGGAAACACAGTCAAAATGACATGCAATCTTAGTCTAGAGTTTAGATGATGCAAATAGACAAAATCAGTGCCTTCGATAAAAACCGTTTGACTGGGCGCAAATTGTCAAATGGACAGGTAGTTAAAAGGAACCACGTCGACCAATTGATGTGACTGACGTTTCCAAGCTATAGCTAACAAGTCTGCCGGTGGCAATGACTTGATACCATCCGTCCATCAGAGTAATAAAAAAAAGATTGCAATATCAGCTTGTCGCTCACCTCGGTATTTTACGGTTGTTCACCTTTGGATAGCTGCCCAAACCCCTGACGCAGCAATTGGTGGCCTTAGGACGGCCAAGTCGGTATCTCTGGCCCGTTGTTCGCGACCGCGACCAGGAAAAGAAGGTTGGGCTGAGCTGATGCGGCTGAATCGGGAGGGCAGATAACAATCTGAGCTTCGAACAGCCACAAGTCAGCAGGGTAAGAGGGCAAAAGAGGATGCGAACGGAAAATTATCGAGGATTGTCGGCGCGCGCGTGTCGAGTCGATGAAAAAGAAAGGCCAGGCCAGGCCTATTGTAGGTGTGATAATATTCGGAGGGCACAGCAGACCAAGGCAAGTATGTAGATGGGTGGTAGGTAAAGGTGAAAGAAGTGGGCCGGCGGCAGCTTGGGACTCGGAACTTTGGACTTTGGGCCTTTGCTACATCTGTAGCGAGCTTGCGAAGGACGAAGAACTGAATGATTGAACCCGGAAAGCAGATGACGACTGGAGCTGTTCGGGAGGACTACCTTTGGGCGGGTATCTGATCAAATAATAACTCCAAATCCTGCGAAGGTTGAAAGATACCTGAGTTATGCAGTACCTAATGAAATGAAATACGATAAAAAGATGGCCCAAATGCCTAAAATCCTGAGAGGAACCTGTAAGGTAAAAGGAAGAATGAATCAAAAAAGAGCTTCGAAGTACAAAAGTGAAGATGATTAATCCGTAGGTACCTGGGAATAAGCTAAGCTATGGTAACAGAGCTGGCCGTTAGGATAGAAAAAGAAAGGTGTCAGTTCTCTTCCCTTCCACTCTTCTTCTTTCTGTGTCTTGTTTCGCGGAGGCTGAAGAAAGTCTGGAATTACAAGCGAGATGATTTCTGTAGAGGAATTGAATCAACCTTCAAGATTGGGGGAAGGGCACGGAGCAATTTGACCAGGGGAGGAAAGCCGCTAGCGTTGCCTGCTTAAAATCACCGTGGATGGGATGTGGAGTTCTGGACAAGGGAGTACGGTTAGTAGGTACGGAGTACGTTGGATGTATTCCGTATTGGTCGTGCCGCTTAGGTTAGTAGGTAGCCCGCTAGGTAGCCCGCTAACCGGCCAGATGCTGGGCGCTTTAGGTGGATCATGACCCGTACCTGGCAGCCAATGAAACAGCTCGCACTCACTGTGTACTCCGTATGAATGTCACTGAAACGGGCCAGGGAGAAACATATGCACAATTAAATCTGTTTAAAAGAAAGGTACATACTTCGTAGTACTTAGATACATACTGAGTATGGTCCTTCTCCACACATTAGTAGCATAATCCATCATCCATCCCGTTTTGGTACTGGGCTGACTGGCACTGCACGATGCTGCCCCATTCTGCTACCCAGGTATAGCTCTGCCCCTAACGAAGAAAGGCAATTCGATTCAATACTGCAATCTCGCCAGCTCCTCAAAGAAAATCAATCAGTCCTCTTTTCTCTCACTCAACAATGCTCATGAGCAGTAGTCATCGAGCAACGGAGGCTGACGATGAACTTTCAGACTCTCCTTCAGAACGCCTCTACCTAACCCAGGTATTTGTCATTGGTTGCATAACATACGGCACCCATCCAACTTGCAGATTTGGTGTCACTTCAGCGCTTGACCTTACTAACTTAGGTTACTCGCTCGGGGATCTCAGTTAGATCTTGCGGCCGCAAGTCTGAAATCTCGAATACTTCAACTACCATGCCATAAACCCTCCATCATCCAGCCTCCTTTCGAGGTATACAAGAGGAGACCCCAGACAAAAAGTATCATGCCATGGTAGCGTCGCTGGAACCAGTTGGTAATGGTATGCACCCTGTTTCAAAGCATCGTGGCCTTGGAAAGCCGTCGTTCGCCGCATGAACTTACTTTTCTCTCTTTTACCTCCTGGGGGATCTTTCGGCACCACAGCAGCAGCAGCAGAATCGCTGCAGGAAATCCAAGCCCATGTACATACATACATAACATGTAGGCAGTGGCTACTAGCCCTTTAGCGCTTGAGAATGTAGAGTATCTAGGGTAGAGTTCCGGTACATATGTAGCGGACCAAGTAAGTATTGGAATCAAAGAATGAGACCGTAGAGTACCTAGAGCAAGGCCTGGCTGCTCCTTGGAGCCGGCTCTTGATTGGCCATGTTGGCGCCCGCTGGAGTGATGGCTGAAAATGGAGGCTACGCCATTCGTCCACTTAAACACAGGGCCCGGCTTCGGTTTGGTTTTTTAGAGGAGGAACGGCCAACGGACTTCCCGCCACGTACTACGGTGAGCATGATTGTCTCGATGGTAGGGCAAACACAATTCAATGGACACCTATCAGGTCGAGGGATTACCACTCCAAGATGTGATCAATGCCTACCAGTCAGCTTCGGTGAGAGGTACACCAGGCGGTAAGATCTCTCGTCATGTACTGTATCTACTAAGACTATCTCTTAAGATCCATTCAGTCGGGTCTTGGGAGACAATTCACCGCAATCCCTTTCGACCTGCTGCATCGCCATGCTTAAATCCGATACATGTACGAATACTAGGTCCCCAGACTTCAAGCAATCAGGTGGCCTAGCCACTGCGTTACCGGTGCCAAAGCCACAGCCATTGATTACATAAAGAGACGCGGGGAAAACTGTGGCTACATCTTGTCTGCAGTCTGGAGCACATGACAGGCATTGAAGCAGGCAAGTAAGGTACAAAGTACAGAACCTGGAACGGGCAACCTCGGGTTATCACATGCCTTCCATTCAATCGTCACCAATGACGGAGCTGAGACTTCGCCCCGGCTGCTCTTCTTCTTTCCATTCATAATCTCTCAAAGCTATTCGGATGTGTATAATATATCAATACCTATCTATGTTTACGAGCCAAGAGCTCTGATTATACATCTATCACTCTCGCACAGCTTAAAAGAGCTCTTTGATAGCTATTGATCGTCAATGGCACCCACAAAAGTCCAGTTACAGGCGCGTCCCATTTGATGTCGTGTCACGATGGCGGTGCAATCGACCCTTCGTCATTCGGCTTCCGAAGACATCCTCGTAGCCTTCATCGACAAATACACAAAATTAATTCGAGATCGCATACGGCAGACCTCTCGACGGACTAAGCTTCTCGCAACACTTGCTCTCGTCGCATCCATAGTACTCGGCGCCGAAGGTGGTCGGAGATGGTGGAAGCGAAGAAGACAAGAGAAAGAGCAAGGTCGGAAACTCCTGCGAAAAAACTCGTGGCTATTCAATAAAGATGGTTCGCGAACTATCTACGTCCCGTACAAGGACGGGACGTCTAAGATCGTCATTCACCGGACGAAGCCCCTAACCTTCGAGGCGCATCGTCGGCTCTTCCTAAACCCGCCTAAGGTGTCTGGGCTCAGCGACGGCACAGTTCCCTCGGCCCAGACAAAACCAGGACTAAATCTCGCCTTCCTGCACCAGTTTCTAAGCTTAATGAGCATCATGATTCCGCGATGGACCAGTAAAGAGGCAGGGTTGTTGCTTAGCCACAGCGCGTTCTTGATGTTACGCACATACCTCTCTCTTGTCGTTGCGCGCCTGGATGGCGAGATTGTCCGAGACCTGGTCGCGGGCAACGGGAAGTTATTCCTCTGGGGTATACTAAAGGTATGTGTTATTGTCGCTTGTCCAGATGACAACTTCCTTGCTAATGCTCATGTATAGTGGTGTGGACTCGGCGGCTTCGCATCGTACACCAATTCGATGATCAAGTTCCTTGAATCAAAAGTATCTATCGCGTTCCGGACACGGTTGACGAGATATATCCACGATCTGTATCTCAATGACAATCTGAACTACTACAAACTCTCGAATTTGGATGGCGGCGTCGGGCAGGGAGCCGACCAATTTATCACCCAAGATCTAACCCTTTTCTGTGCCTCTGCCGCGAATTTGTATTCCTCGCTCGGGAAACCCTTTGTCGATCTCTGCGTTTTCAACTATCAGCTGTATCGTTCCTTGGGTCCCCTTGCTTTAACGGGCCTCGTGAGCAACTATTTCCTGACAGCAAGCATACTGCGAAGGATGTCACCACCATTTGGGAAGTTGAAGGCAGTGGAGGGACGCAAGGAAGGTGATTTCAGAAGCCTCCATGCGCGTTTGATCGCCAACGCCGAAGAAGTCGCTTTCTACGGAGGAGCCGAGATGGAAAAGACATTCTTGAACAAGGAGTTCAAGTCTCTCAAGAGCTGGATGGAGAGCATCTACCTACTCAAAATCCGCTATAACATTCTCGAGGATTTCATCTTGAAATACAGCTGGAGTGCCTACGGCTACCTCTTGTCATCACTGCCGGTCTTCCTCCCGGCTTGGGGTGGCTTGGGAGGTGCCATGGAGATGGTCGACAGCGCCGAAAAGGGCGGACGGGAACGCAATCGCATGAAGGACTTCATCACGAATAAACGACTCATGCTTTCGCTCGCGGATGCCGGTGGGCGCATGATGTATTCCATCAAGGATCTTTCGGAATTGGCCGGCTACACAAGTCGTGTCTATACTCTGATCTCGACGCTGCATCGCGTACACGCCAACGCTTACTTCCCACGGCCAAGCGGCAATGAGCTATACTCGCTATCTGACGTCCAGGGGACCATTCAGAAGGGTTTCGACGGCGTGCGATTCGAGCATGTACCTATCGTTGCACCTGGACTATGGCCCCAGGGTGGCGAAGAATTGCTGGAATCGCTGTCCATGATCGTCCGCCGAGGAGAGCACTTGCTCATATCCGGCCCCAACGGTGTTGGTAAAACCGCCATCTCCAGAGTACTTGCTGGGCTCTGGCCTGTCTACCGTGGCTTAGTGAGTCGGCCCAAATCTATCGGTGAGGACGGAATCATGTTCTTGCCCCAAAGGCCGTACCTGAGCGTCGGTACGTTGCGCGACCAAGTCATTTATCCGGACGGCGAGGTAGACATGCGGCTCAAACGCAAGAGTGAGGACGAACTGAAGCGAGTACTTGACGCTGCCAAACTTGGCTATCTACCCGATCGGGAGGGTGGCTGGGATACTCGGAAGGAGTGGAAAGATGTCTTGAGTGGTGGTGAGAAGCAGAGAGTCGGCATCGCTCGCTTGCTATACCACGAGCCTCAATATGCCGTCGTTGACGAAGGCACAAGTGCTGTCTCGAGTGATGTCGAAGGTCTATTATACGAGACGTGCAAAGAAAGGGGCATCAGTAAGTCGGGCAAAGCCCATTTCTTCAACTTCCCAGCTAATAGGGTGATAGCTTTGATCACCATCTCGACGCGCGCCTCTCTAAAGAAATATCATACCTTCAATCTTCTCCTCGGGACCGGCGATAACGGCGACGAATGGGAGTTCGAACGCATTGGGACGGAGCGCGAAAAGATGCATGTCGAACGTGAGCTACAGGAGCTCCACGAGCGACTCTCCCAAGTCGAGCAATGGAAGCAACGTCGCGAGGAGATCGAGAAGGAACTGGCTCAAGTTTGGGTCGAGGGGGATGCTTCTTTGGATCCACCTCCTTACGTGGAAAATGCTGAACCCGAGAGTCCCGAGAGGGGTGAAGCCCAATGATTGTGACCTACGACAATCGCAAACTTCCTGTACAATTACCATGTACGAGCGCTATGTAGCATAAGGTACATATAAGTTATTGAACAGCGGCATCTTCGATGTTGACTACTGTTGGTGTTTGTGCAGCTATAACGAATAGCTTTACCCCTGACCATCTTCATGTGATGTCCATCGACATATCTGCTAATACGTAAAGACAGCCACTTCAGCTCATCTATCAAGGTTTACAAGTGTGTCAAGACAGACGTTTCTGCCAGAAACACTCCGTGACCGCTTCAAAGAAGTCGACACGATATGAAACAGTCATTTAGGGTGTATCAACCAGAAGTACACCAGGCAGGATCTTAACCGCCATATCAGAGTGAAATTGTATCTGGGGAGTTCAACCCACGACAGGTCTCCCTTTGTCACATTTAGCCACGTTGCGATGATCATCATCCCGAACCTAGAACGAAGAGCCAGCTCCATGCGTACTTACCAAGGTACATGCCTACCTATATAAGGCAAGCGGTTTTCTTTCCTCATTCGTAATGGACATGAAAAAACTCCAACTTCGTTACCTTCGGCACCTGAGAACTTGGAAAAGTATTCAAAAATCATGTTTTCGTTGCTCCTCATTCTCGTCGCTATCCCAATCCTCCTGAGGAATGCAACGCTTGTCCAAAATCGAAGCGATACTTCTACTTCGCCCTACGAATTCGGGGCTCACCAGCTACTTGTACCGGATATACTACAAGATACTAACGCAACTACATGTATGTGCAGGATCTGCGTTATTCGGTGAACATCCCAGATGATGTTTCTCGGATATCTGCAATCGAGGAGCGGAGTGATCCGCCAAATCAACCTCAACAGCATCTTGAATACTCGCTATGATCGCCGCCGAGTTCAAATATCCTTCCAAAGATCCGGTACCTGATCGGCAGTAGTTGGTGTAGCGTCTTTGAAGAGTTCTATATTTATTAGCAATAAATGAAATATGTGATTAACCAAGCCATGGGTGGTTTTTGCCTGCCTCTTCGGGGCTCATCTTGGCGTTCTTTTCCTCAGCCTCACGGGATAACTCGAGAAAACCTTCATGTGTCACCTCCTTCGAGTCTTTTTGTTTGGTGCTGACGTTTGAGCCGATGTCGTCTTTGTCCGATGTCGATTCTGTATGGGTGGGCAAAGAGGCTTGTGATATTTTTGACGCCGTAGGTATGGATTTGTCTCGCAAACGTGTTTTGCAGATTCTAAATGCACAAGCTTAGAATCTAAATAAGTTGTTAGGTAAGCTTACCAATAATGCTGTTCAGTACGACTGGAAGAAAGTTTCACCAAGTGAATTAAGTTCTTTGGAGCTCAAAATCTGCCAGTTCCCAGTTCCCAGTTCCCAGTTCCCAGTTCCCAGTTCCCAGGTTCGTGGTTCCAATCATGAGAAAATCAACTCAGGGGCAGGCAATATTCACAAATACTACACATTGAGATCTTTGCCACATAATAAGATATTGCTTTACCCTGATTATAATACCTCAGCCATTGCGGTAGAGTATTCATGAATCATATGTGCCTTGGCAGCCGCAATCAGGCGAAGTCATCCACCCTGATAACGTCAGTCTGTCGACCGAGAACACGATCATGACACCCGTATTATTGTCGACGCTATAAAGAGTCAAGGAGGTAGCGTGTACTCAGATAAGTTTGATGTCTTCGACGACATGTAACACAATAATGAGTCTTAGCAGTTTGTATAAAAGGAAATCACAATGACTGTCCCTGAGCAAACTTATTTGTCCAGGTAGGCATGCTAAGATCAAGGCTTATGACGTGGACTTCGTCCAGCAGCCGCGTCTCAATCACCCGCTGTCATCGTATTGACTCAGATTCCGAGTACATACAGTGACTGTCGTCTCAATGTAATCAATATCAGACGAGAATATTTGAGCATGCTGGCGCACGCCCCTTATTAACGTTCGACACTTCCAAACCTACCTCCAGAGCTAGTGCTTGATACCACTGATGTGCCGCTGCCGCGATGTGATTATTTTCCCTACACGACCTTAATATCGATGGTTCCTATCAACCAAAATCACCCGGAGCTAAATATTTTACATTAGGACCTGGAGGTAGGTCCCTTCCACTTACCTCCCTGTCAACCACATCTTATTCTCAGTCACTCCTTCAAACATCAGCCAGTCAAACCTCATCTACAAACCCACAACATGGCAGATCGTCAACCGAGTCGCTCCGAGGAGGAGGGTCAACCCGAGACCAAGGATGACCCGACCGCATCCAAAGCAGAGAAATCTCAATCAAGTGACAGCATAGATGATTTGTCGGAATTTCAAGAGGCCGTCGACGAAGACTGGAGCATAGTGCACTCCTGGAGCGGCGACGAGTCTTCGACGGAAGGGAGGAAGAAGTCATGCACCCACTACGCAGAGAACGACTGCGAGATCGCCATCAAGTCCAAGAAGTGCTGCTCCTGCATGGACAAGCGACCCGTGACCACCTCCGGCCTGTACGCGGAGAACGTCGACGGCAAGATCTGCGAGACGGCTACGCGATGGAAGTATTACTGTCCCAACTGCCAACGTGCGTCCATCCCCAAATTCACCCACATATGCCAGCTGGCCTGTCTAGATCACATGAATCTCGTTGATGCTTACCCCTTTTCCCTTTTCATATAGGAATGTTTGGGCTGACGTCAAGTAGAATATTTCAATCCCGAGACCAAGGCAAAGTTCCTGCGAAGTCGTCAAAGCTGGACAGAGAAGCTTACCCAGTCCTTCTCCGAGGAGAAGCGAGGCGGTTACTTTGATCTCGGGCGCTGGCTCGGCAGCTTCCGAGGTTGATGCGTGAACGGCATCGTCTCACATTTTCGGAGGGCGGGTTGGATGCCTACGTCTCCGTCGGCATTGGATTAGCAGCACATCGTACAATGGCGAAATGGATGGAAGGATAGCAGACCGAGGTCTGCAAGGGGGATATCTAGATAGTAGAAGGCGACCCCACGTGTGTACTTATGCCCAAGTACACACACACACGTGCCACGAGATA
The DNA here is from genome assembly GCA_022984935.1 of Hypoxylon sp. NC1633. NCBI lineage: Eukaryota > Fungi > Ascomycota > Sordariomycetes > Xylariales > Hypoxylaceae > Hypoxylon > Hypoxylon sp. NC1633. Next base: position 120,351 of record JAJLYQ010000035.1, on the reverse strand, counting down.
CCCCATATAGCTGAATACAGTTGGTTTCAGTTGAGTCACATGGAAGAATTACCCTGGTAATTGCCCAAAGACAAGTGTTGGTACGAGTTGTCTGACTCTTCTAACGTACGGAGCTAAGGATCTACCACAGAGCATAGCTTTTCCATGTTGGCCTCGACAGCCCCAGCACATATCCTGCATCGGAAGCCGACTGACGTTCCCTATACCACGATCCGTGAAATGATTTATCTGACAGTCTAGTAAGCTAGGAGATGCGTACTCAGCAAAGATAGAGTTTGATTCCTATCAGTGCTATCTGGAGCTTTCGCTGAGTGCTCACTCTCCATACATCCCACATCTACCTACGCACCGCCAGCGCCACTGCTGACAATAGACTTAACGACACCGAACAACACCGTCAATCCCGAAGCTATCATCGTGATTGTAATCCTAATGTATCGCCGACCGCTTTGGCAGACTGAAGAGCCAGGGTGCTTACTTAAGCTGCTGGGACCTACCATGCGTCCGCCATCGCTAGCCCGTGGCGACCTGCTTGTAGCCAGCCAGCAAGTGGAACAACACGTTCCACGCAGCGTTGCCGAGGGGGCGAACCGAGTTCAAACCCTAGGGAATGGTGACGAGCTGAGGCTGTCGTCGCAAATTCTAGCGGAGTGCAGGGTGCTTTCGAATGCAGGTGCTGAGATCAAGTCACCTATCCAGATATGGGCTGAGTGAGCACCATGAACGAGGTTTGTTACCGGGGCGGATGCAGTTTTATGTGCTTGCTAGCCGCTGGGACCGCGATGCCTACATCGGTGGAACCCGGGATCACGAGGTCGCGATACTGAACCTGGATTTGGCCCGATGGTGGGGGTAATAGGCACATGGCCGCACATCGAGAGAGGCGCTATGGATTTTCCTGTGTAGCGAGGATGTCGTCGCTTTACTATGGCCCTGCGTAGGTAGGTAGGTAGGTAGGTAGTTTAGAAAGTCACGAGGTTAGTATAACCACATCGCGTACTCTGCCGCCGAGGATGTCCCCTGAGTCTGTTGTAGCACTGTAACACTGCACCACTTGATTGACATCCGAAATCTTACAGATCCAAGGTCCTGCACGTGAATTCATAGGTTGCCACCTAGTTGGGTTCATCAGCTTACGTCGTATATTTGTTGTCGTACTTGATTGATTCCTAACGTATTGCCCGAAAGCTCCTTCGTAGTAGTGTCGATTAGAAGGACTCACCTTAGGTAAGTCCCGATCTTTGCATAAAGCGTAGTTAAGAAATTCATTAATTGAATATCCACTGGAGCCTCAAGATCGAATTGAGCAAACTTTATGTTGACAACCACAAATAGTACCTACGGCGTAGAGCGGCGTAGAGTCGTCTATTCTTCATATACTACCTATCTTAACGAATGTGTAGCTGGTATTCTGCTTTCTTCATCTCCGACTCGGCTTCGACCCCAAAGACACGCGTTTGACCAACTCTTAATGAATATCATTTGTCAGCATACCGCTATCCCCTGTCGTGATCCATCAATAGTCTACGCGACACCCCTGTCGCACGTTGCAGCAGAGCTACGTCTTCAATCTCGTCTACTCGCCTTACCTTTACCACCTACGGATGTTGATAGCTACCACCCGCGATCAAGGGAGACATGTTGCGACAAGAGAGCTTCTACGTACTGAAAAGAGCCGAGCACTGTGGCGGACGAAGATGGTTATGAAATCTTAGGAGAATTTGGCCACACTCACCCGTCCCATTGGACCAGACCATGTATCCAGACGACAACGACCAGTACGAATCCGTAAGCAGGTTGCATCCAATGGGGCCTGTCTTATCTTGCTTATCTCTTGATTCATGTCGAGAGCCAAGGACCAACATACGGTTTCGTCTCAACTGACGGCTGTAGAAGAATTTCCTTGCCCGAAATCTCACATGCACTTAGACGCAAGTAATCGGGGACTCCATATGCCCGTTATAGACGCCACGATGCCGCTTATCTAATTCCTAGCGTACCTCACCATCCAGCTCAGCCCAGCTTAGCTTCTCATATATACATATTTTTAGCATCTCAATTCGAAAATACAGCAACGGGTGAGAACCTGGCTGATTTGCTCTCGCCATCGAGTCTGGCATAAGAACGCCTGGCTAGAGATATTGGTATCTTCAAGTGACAAAATTGAGGCCTTTAAGTCACAGGTGGGGTCATGGCGAAGGATACGTCCGCCGCTGACGAAAAGAGGAACCTAGAGCTGGGAGGATTGGAGGACGACGCTGTGCTCGCTGTCGACCGAAGCGTCGAAATCAACGCTGCCGGGTATAGAGACCAGCTGAAGCGCCAATATGGCCTTCTTGGAATTGTCGGCATTGCGCTCACAGTCGACAATGCCTGGGCAGCCCTGGGTTCTTCGATCTCAGTTTCTATCCGTAAGCAAAGCTTGCAGACCGAGCGCCACCATGATTCAATTGTTTTGCTTGGAATCTCGCTGACTTACACGATGAATGCTAGTCAATGGAGGACCGCCGGGTCTGATTTTTGGCCTCATTGTTGCAATCTTCTGGTATTCCTTCATTGGTCTAAGCTTGGCTGAGGTATGTAGAGTCCTTCTGTTTCTACGCTTGACACCTTTTCCCCCCTCAGTGTTGATCTTCTTCTCGAAAATTGGGTCAGATGATTTGACCTGTCTTAGCTTGCATCGTCGGTCCCCACCGCTGGTGGTGTATACCATTGGGCAACTATTGCAGCTGGCCCGCGCTGGGGTCGCACTGTTGGATTTTTTACCGGATGGATCAACTTCTACGGCTGGATGTTTGATTTGGCCGCTCTAGTTCAAATCACAGCCAACATACTAGTCCAGTTATATGCCATCTACCACCAAGATACATATGTCCCGGATGCCTGGCACGTCTACGTTACGTACGTTGGTGTCCTTTGGGTCTCTACCATCTTCGTCATATTTGCGAACAAACTTGTCCCGTATACACAGAACGCTGGCATGTTCTTCGTCGTCATCGGTGGTATTATAACGATTATCGTAATCTCAGCGATGCAACCGAATACTCATGCTTCCAACTATTTCGTGTGGAGCTCGTTTGAAGAGAATAACTGTGAGTGCAATTCGAGTCATTCTATCCCTCTTTGTGTCGCCTGTCGCCTTCTACTTCTTGCCGGCTCGAAGTTTACGAGCCTATAAGGATTATCCTACCGATTTCGAGTCATCAAAATCCTTCCCATACAAGGCGAGTATAGTTGTTAATATAGGCGCTACAGTGACTGGTTGGCAAGGTGGTGTCGCATTTCTCCTAGGTGTACTAAACGGCGCCTTCACCATCGGTACTCCAGATGCCATAACTCATATAGCGGAGGAGCTACCGCAACCAAGAAAAGATCTCCCAAAAGCTATCGGGTTCCAGCTAGGACTTGGGTTCCTTTATGCGTTCATCTTCGCCATTGCCATAAGCTATGCCATCACCGACATCTCGGCGCTACAAGGTGGCATCAACACTTATCCGCTCGCAGTTATATATCAGCAAGCAACAGGCAGTCAAGGCGCCACGTTCGGTCTCTTGTTCATCTTATTTCTCAGCAGCATGTGCTGCTGCATTGGAACAGTGCTGACCAACTCACGTACGTATTGGGCATTGGCTCGAGATAATGCCGTGCCGTTCTCGGGCATTTTCAGCCGCGTCAACGAAGGGCTGAGCTGTCCCATCTACGCTACCCTGTTCGTCTCATTCGTTGCCACCGGCCTTGGGGCGATCCCTCTGGGAAGCTCCAGTGCTTTCTTGGCCCTTACGGGATCTTTCATCGTCTTAACCACAGTGTCATATGCGATCCCATTTGCCGCGAATATGATAACGAGACGAAAGTATTTCCCAGCCGGTCCATTTCACATGGGGAAGTTTGGTTATGCGGTGAACTTGGTAGCGGTCTTGCTTATCGCCATGTTTGACATTCTTTTCTGTTTCCGTAAGCTCCCCTTCCCTGTTTTATTCGGGTGTGCTGTTAACTTCGTCATCATACATAGCTTATGCGATACCCACCACCGTCGAAGCCATGAATTATAACAGCGTGATTGTTGTCGGCACCATCACTCTCTCGGCACTGTGGTGGATGCTGCACGGGACTCGTCATTATCCAGGGCCTAAGGTGATGAAGCTGTACGTCTATGATGATTCGGCTCCGTTGAGCAGCATAGGAATCATCGAAAAGGCCGATGGGCCGATTACCACCAGGAGTAGCGCAGTCGCAGCGTAAGGGCTCGCAAGCTTGGGAGGGAGAGAAGGGAGGAACACGGCGAAGAAAGTTGAAGGCTGGCTTGATCACATCACCTCTCAGACTTCAGACATCATTATTGAAGTGGTAACCAAGCACGCATTTCTTGACCCTTCACACTTAGTTCCAAGTCTAAATTTAAGCTGTGAACGGAAGAAGGCGAAATTATATATATTTCATCTTCAACAGTGGTGTTGATCGAACGCAGCTCACTTCGTTCAATGTCGCTTGTTATAGTACAAGTAGAACAGACCAACACGCTAAGGTTGCATATCTACTTCAATGAGAAATCTCGGAGACCATCGCGCCGACGTCGTCTTCTCCGAATCGAGGAAGCTCAGCGAGGGGCAGGCATCTCAAAGTCCAGACTACGCCAGACCGTTTTCAAAGCACTCTTTATGAAGCATCAATACAACCTGACAGACACTTTGACACTCTTGGCGAAGGTGCTTCCATTTTGCCAATTAGCAAAGAAAGCCGTCATGGTCGTGCTGCATTTTCTAATTTGCCGTGTGATGTGGGGAATCCATGGTTGATTTCTCGTGGTCCCCTCGATCCATCGTTGCATTGCACCTGCAGGGACGGACCCAGTCCCAGAAACGTTTACGGGATTGGAGATCTCCAACTATCTACGTACTAACCAACTGGGTATTCGAAGTATGTATTTTGTTCCAAATGTGTTTGAATGGAGCCCGTTGATCCGTCTCGATCATTGAGTTACGTACCGCTCTTCACGATGCTCCTGGAACTACAAATAGCTCGCTTAATCCCTCTGCATATAGTGGTCTTTCTGTGCTGACATTGGCAAACGGCTCGACATTGGGGTATCGTCAATTTTGTTCGCTGACTAGGTACTATTCGCTTTATTCAAGATGAAGTATCTCGGACTACTTTCGCTCCTCGGCGCTGTCTCAGCCGAGGTCCAGCTTTGGGAGCAATGTGGCGGCCAAGGATACACAGGGGAGACAGCATGTCCCGTAGACTCCGTTTGCCAGGTCTCGAATCAGTGGTATTCGCAATGTGTTCCCAGTAAGTAAAGATACCTAAGCGAGAGAAGATGTCCCAGAAGAATACAGCAAGCTGATGCGCAGTTCAGGTTCTGCAGTGACAACGGCCAAGGAGCCTGCCACCACCGGCGCGGCGACCAGCACGGCCGCAGCGTCTCCCGCGGCGACGGGCTTCGCGAAGACGAGCGGGCTGCTGTTCAACATCGACGGGCAGACCAAGTACTTCGCGGGCACCAACAGCTACTGGATCAGCTTCCTGACGAACAACGCGGACGTGGACAAGACGCTCGACGAGCTGGCCAAGGCCGGGCACAAGATCCTGCGCGTCTGGGGCTTCAACGACGTCACCACGCAGCCGGGCTCCGGCACCGTCTACTTCCAGTACCTATCGTCGAAGGGGTCGACGATCAACACCGGAACTGACGGCCTGCAGCGCCTGGACTATGTGGTTTCGGCCGCCGAGAAGCGCGGGATCAAGCTGATCATTAACTTTGTGAATAACTGGGGCGACTATGGTGGGATGGGGGCTGTAAGTTGGAACTTCGCAACCTTTTACAAGCTTTCACTATTTTCTATTTTCTCCTGTCTTGGGCATTGGTTCACTGTTTGTTGGGGATCTTCTCTAAGCTCACGCAACGTGACCGCTAACATGAAACTTTCGTCGCGCAGTACGTGACGGCCTTCGGCGGATCCCAGACAACGTGGTACACCAACACGGCAGCGCAAACGCAGTACAAAGCGTACATCAAGGCCGTGGTGTCGCGGTACGCCAGCTCGAGCGCGGTGTTCGCGTGGGAGCTGGCCAACGAGCCGCGCTGCAACGGCTGCGCCACCAGCGTCATCACCAACTGGGCCTCGTCCATCTCGGCCTATGTCAAGAGCCTCGATCCCAACCACATGGTCACCCTCGGCGACGAGGGCTTCGGCCTGCAGGGCGACGGCAGCTACCCCTATCAGTTCGGCGAGGGCCTTGACTTTGCTGCCAACCTAAAGATCAGCACCCTCGATTTCGGCACCTTTCATCTGTACCCCAGCTCCTGGGGCACGCAGTACGACTGGGGCAATGCCTGGATCCAGGCCCACGGCGCGGCGTGCGCTGCCGCTGGCAAGCCTTGCTTGTTTGAGGAATGTGAGTAGCCTTGTGTCTGACATCTACCTGCTTTACCTATGTAGATAAACGTGCGTCGAGTTGCGTTCTGTGAGGCTGACGAGGAGACAACGCTGACTAGATGGATCGACGACCGACCACTGCGGCATCGAGGGCAAGTGGCAGGGCACGTCGCTCGCGACCAAGGGCATGGCGGCGGACTTGTTCTGGCAGCTGGGGACTACGCTGAGCACGGGACAGACGCATAACGACGGCTTTACGATTTACACCGGTTCGTCGGAGTGGACGTGCCTGGTTACGAATCATGTTGCGGCTATTAAATAGAGAACAGCTGCCGGTTTATACATTAGTTCTTGCGAGTAAGCTAGTGTCGTCAATAAGGATCGGTTATATGGTCCTTGCTGTCCTGGTTTACTTATTGTCGTTGTCTGATTATCTGTCAGAAGCCTAGAACAGACTTGTAGGTGTGCAACACGATAGGCTGAACGGTGGCGTACATGGAGGCGATGAAGTCTCTCGCTCTGGTTTTTTGGGCCGAAAATGATCATTTCTTTGAGAGAAATCGAATGCCAAATGCCTGGTTCAAATGCAACTCACAAGTCACCGAATAACCACTGGATGTCGTCCCGAGCCCCCCAAATTGAACCAATCTCATGGAAGGTTTTTTATAGATTTACAGATAGTCTTTCCTGGCTCTGGTAATGGGTGGTTGTGGTAACCCAAGCCCTCCACACCTCCGCTCTGTTTCTTTTTCCGGGCAAGTGTTAGCTCGAAAGGGGCGCCCCCAACTGCGGGATCTGTACAGCAATGGAACATTCCGTCTCACCCCAACCGCAAATCCTGCTTTTCGGGGGCCACAACATGCAGCGCAACCCTACCGAGCAAATCGCAGGACAGCCGCGGGAAACCAGCAAGCTCGTCAGCTTCTACTATGAGACCATTACCTAGGCATTGGAGCCTCCCGAGTTCTATCTTCCTTGCACGCTTGTACAGCCCGCGATGTTCTGCCGCTTCTTGGCGCACTGCACTCGGCTTCTTATCGTGCCCTATGAGTGGCCCGCAGCCGCACACCGAATGCAGTTGGGCTGAAGTTCTGACGGGGAAGCCAATCAGCTATATTGTTTTGTGCGCCATTGCGTATGAGTGATGCATCGTGCTCCGACCCAATGTTCCATGCATGAACCTCCATCACGCCGGAGAAGACTGCTTGGTGTTACTATCAGCCAGTCAGCTTTGGAGCGAGCTGACGCTCTTGGCGTCAGTATCTTCGTTGCACCCGCGATAATGTGTCTTAGGAACCTGCCACCGTGATACAGCAGACGATGGCACATATATAGGCAGTGGCCGCATTGTCCAGGCCGGTAGGGCTGTGGCTGCATCTTGCATCTGAAACGTATCGGTTTGCCAATCTCGCTCCCCTTACCTGAGTACATGTTTCATCGCTGGTGAAATCAAGCTGTGAAAAGGTGAGGCTACAATGGCGTACGCCCCAGTTCACAACTATGGCTATGATGCGCACTCCACGTTCTCTTCTTTCCCCGAAGGACACGGCCAATATCCATCAACCCAGCCAGCCCATGTTGCGTCCCAAGAGAGCCGGCTTGACGAAAGTCAGAAAAGGTACGCAGATACCGACGCCCAAGAAGTGCACCCGTACTGGGGGCTACCGGGCGCCATACCAAGCGCATCCTCGCACCAACGAGGATGGAGCGGCAGCACAATCTCACTCGAGGAGCCGTCAGCGAAGAGCGGAAAGGGGTCATCAACATCTACATCATCAGTTTTAAAGAAAGCCGTCTCGCTTCGCGTGAGAAGCTCCTGGTCCTTTGAGATCTTTACGCTCCTGATCTCCTGGGCTGCCGTCGGCGCCATGATGGGCGTGCTGGCCTGGTATAATGAACGCGCGCTCCCGGAGTGGCCGTACTATATCACGCTCAACGCGCTGATCGCCCTCCTCGCCACCATTGCCACGGCCAGCATGAGCGTCTCGCTGCAGAACGGGTTGAGCCAGCTCAAATGGATCCGGTTTAAGGACGCCCAGGCGCCGCTGGCAGATATGGAGGTCTTTGACGAGGCCAGTCGGGGGACTTGGGGCGCGTTGAAATTGCTGACGTCGGCGCGCGGAGGGTGAGTCTTACAGCATTCCCAAGGTAGTCCAGGCACACCGTGTCATGGTAGGAGAAGGAGGTCTTCTTGAGGCTAAAACTTCATGTCACAATATAGCTTTCTCGGGTCCTTCGGCGCAGTCGTAGCAATCGTCGCGCTAGCTCTCGGCCCATTCGCACAACAAGTCGTGACATACCAGACACGAGCCGTAGAGACGCAACAAGGTGCAAGCATCAACCGCGCTCTCAACTACACGGGGGCGCTCCCGAGCAACACGTCCTCAAGTCAGTCACCCTTCACCCTTCCCCTTTATCCCTTACCTTACCTCCCCAGCCTCAGCGTTCAATCTGCATGCGCACCTAACCTAAGCTGACTCGAGCCATTGTGTGACACGTGCAGCCGGATTCGTCCCGATCCTGCCCCTCAAATCCGCCGTCTACAACGGCCTCTTCGCGGAAAACGGGCGTCCGGGCGCCGCCCTAGCCTTCGAGTGCCAGAGCGGCAACTGCACGTGGGACACGTACGAGACGCTGGCCGTGTGCCACGAGTGCGTGGACCTGACGCCCTTCATCCAGCAGTACTGCGCTCCCGCCTCCAACGACACCGATGGCGAATCTGACACCAACGCCAACGTCGGCTGCGGCTGGCAAGTACCCCAAGGCGCGCGCCTCGCGTCCGCGGCCGAGGTCTTCAGCATGACGTCGCACGTCCCGGCCGCGCGGGGCGATATGCCGCACTCGACGCTGGTCAAGCTGATATTCATGGGCACGGAGGAAGCCGGGCCAGTGGTGCCGGTGGGCAGCTCGTCGACGCGGCCGTGGGCGCGGCAGTGCGTGCTGGCCGCTTGTGTGCAGACTCTGGAGTCGACCGTGGCAAGCGGCGTGCTACGCGAGCGCGTCGTCGACTCCTACGTCAACACCACTGTGCTCGACATCAGCGGGCCGGCGGACGGGGGCGGGGACCGCGACGCTTATGTTGCGAATCCGCGGCGCCGTGGGGATGAGGACGGAAATGGGGAGGGAGCGTTCTACGTCCTGGGCATATCCTCGCTGCTCGCGATGCGCGGGTGGTTCGCATCGGTATTCGCAACAGGCGGCGCAGTGCGGGCCCCAAGCTCGTTCAACCGCACCGTAACCTCCTCCTCCTCCTCCTCCTCGGGCAACAATAACGACGGCGTAGTGGTCAACCTCACAGTCGGCATTTCTAGCGGTGAGACCTTCTTCGACTCCGACGTAGTCACGGCCTTCTACTGGAACTACTACCAGTACGGCAGCGGCAGCGGCGGGGAGGACGACGAGGGGGGACTGGACATGCTGATGCGGGATACGGCGACGTCGATGACGGTAGCGTTCCGCAGCTTCGTGGGGAGCGAGGCGGTGCGCGGCCGCGCGACCGCTGTCGAGTCGTACGTGCGCGTGCGCTGGGGGTTCGCGGTGCTGCCGATCGTGGTCGTGGCCGGCGCCGCGGTGTTCCTCGCCGCGGCCGCGCACCGCGCGAAGAGGTCGCGGACGCCAGTGTGGAAGAGTAGCGCGATGGCGGTGCTGTTGCACGGGCTTGATGCGGATACGCGGGCGCATATCGGACAGGCGGGTGGGTTGAGGGAGCAGAAGCGGCGGGCTGGGGACGTGAGGGTGAGGCTTGACGAGGGGGATGATGGGGGGACTTTGTTAAGAGCTTGATGGGATGACTACCTACCTATCTACCTATTTACCTACTCAAGGTCTTAGGTGCCTGACCTTAGAGTTGTGTAGGTATATTGTGGCAGAGCAGATCGAGATAGATGAATGTTAGCTATAAATACGCCCTGTTAGAATAGACGTTGAACATGGTATTCGAGTGTCCTTGATGATGTGTAATGGTTGGCACAATAGATATCTTAAGAACGAACAACACCTACAGCCAAAGACAACCTGTCCTGAAACCTCCAATGTATGTAATTCCTAGCCTGCCTCCTAACCCATAGGTAGTACAATTCGTCATGTCGTTAATGTGTCCCCAAGTCATGCACCGGATCACCATCCTTCTGGCCAGCCGGAATCCTGGGCTGGAAGCCCAATCGCTGCATGAACTTGACCGTCGCTTTGTTCTCAACTCTGCGTACCTCTTCCTTCTGCCGCTCCTTCTCGAGGAACTTACGCTCCCTGGCCGCGCTCTGGCTCGTATCGAGCTTTGCTTCCTCCGTCTTCCTAGCTTCTTCGGGATCTAACAGCTTCTGCTTTTGATGCACGAGATTCTGCATGAACTCTTTACCCTTCTTCTTGGTCTTGACGTAAGCCTCTAGCCCGACCAGGACCGCGTAGCTCTTGCTAATGCTCACGTGTGACATGTCCACACCCGACTCTTCCAGGCTGTGGACAAAGGCGCGGAAATTGGAGGCCGGAGGGCGGTAGTGACCGGATAAGGGGGACAGGCTGGACAGGCGGCCGTTTTTGATCTTAATCAAACCGGCAGCAGATATTCGCGAGCCTTGCACAAACGAACTGTGCTGGAAAGCGCCACTGTTCTTGATGCCGACATACAAGCGGAACGATGTGTCAGCGACGAAGATCCAGGTGTTTTTTCTGACTGTCTTCCGAAGGAGCTTATTGAAAATTGTCGCGGCTGAGACGTGCCGGAACTTCTTGACACCCTTGGCATCGTCAAAGTCGGGATTCGCGTACTTGGCCGCCATGGCGGCTTCGAGCTCCGAATCACGCGAAGACTTGGAGGAGGAGGTTGAGCCCGAGTGATCGTGTGGCTGTGAGGGTAAGTCTGCACCAGGCTTTGCCTGTATATGTGACTCGAGGTTGGGAGCAAATGCGGGCGTAGGGTCGTCTTCTGGCACCACCCCATGTATGCTATCCTTCCACTTCTCTGTGGTATCGATTCGCATACCATTTTTTGCCCAGATGAGGCGTCCCTCGAGGTCGACTTTCACCAGATAATATTGCCTCTCCTCTCGGCTTAGATATCTTACTTGTTCACGGTCCAACCGTTCCCTGGGACAAGCAACCAGATCTATCTGCTTGCCTTCACCGTGGTCCAGCCAGTAGAAGAAATTCTCGTTCGTATTCGACTTCTTCCATTCCTCATGGTATGCTCTTAGATTCGATCCGTAACGATGCTTGAGGTCTACCATTTCCAAGAAGTACTGCAAGCCCATCGTTCGAGCGTGTTTTCGCCTCTTCGCTTGCGCCTTTAACCTCTTCTCCTTTGCTTCTGCTTTCTTTTCCGCACTCATCTCCTGCAAATCTTGATCGTTGAACGACGACGACGAACTTCTGACCGAGTGGTTAGAATCCTCATCTCCACCGGCATGGCGAGCTATTGCTGCGACCTTGATCCAATTTCTCCTTGCTGCGGTCTGGCTGCTGCTGGGTCTCCTTTCGGCGTTCACATCCTCATCTTCGGCGCTTAACAGGCTGCCCTGTCGGGCCCGAGGCGTGTTTAATTTCTTCCACTGCGCATCTCGGATCGCGTGCGTCCATCTGGTAGTGGCATCTAGTCCCAATCCTTGAATTTCTCTGCGCACACGGTATCCACGATAAGTCCTTTGAATTACGATGGCGGCCTTGGATCTGAGAGAGCTCTCCGCGGCATCTTTGTCTCCGTTAGAAGTGGCATCTTTGCTATCCGGCCCAGAGCAAGATTTGGATTGTGAGGGGGTGTCTCCGAGTGTAGAGAGGAAGCTATCCGTGTGCTCTTGCTCTTCCACAGCCTTGGTTCGCAGAAAGTCCTGTCTTGCCTCCATGCTCTGCTGAGCGATCGCCACGCTCCGTCGACGCAGTTCCTGGTCGCGCCGTTTGTGTTCTTTCTCACGTTCCTCTTGCAGGTTTGCTAACCGTTTGAATTCTTCTCCCGATGGTGGATGTAAGGAATCCAGATATTCCCGGCGGCTCTGATGCGACGTGGTATTATCGGAGGGAGCTTGGGAGTCACTGTGCGGGCCGGACGAAGAGGGTGGGGTTATCGGAGTCGACCCCGATCCTTGCGGGGGCTGCTGCGGGGCTTGCAATAGCGATGGGGATGGGGATGGGGACGGGGACGGGGAAGGGGGCGGGCACTTGGACGACGATCGTTTACGCGTAGACGACGTTATTTGGGTAGCATGTCCGGCAGGCTCTCTATCGGTCATCTTGGCATTTATTAAGTCGACAGAATCCACCGCTCCGAGCGAGCATCAGGAGTCCCTAAGCTGCATATGTAAGTTAATGCACTGGAATGACGCCATATATGGCCGATGGTAGGCAGGGCGGCTGAGCTGGTAACATTTGGGTATATCTATCGATCAATGTAGCAGCCTCAACGTTGCGGTAAGGCTTAGGTAGGTACGTAAAGTCGAGGCCTCAGGACGTTTGTAGCCTTGTTCAGAATGACGCAATCCCTTATGTACTACCCGGGTAAGCGGCATAAATATTAAATACCTCTGGCTGGGGTGACATAACATCAGTGTGATAACGTGAGGATGGAAATAGGTAGGTATGTTAGGAAATAGGATATACTGGAGGTGTATACGGTGTTTTAGAGAGATGTAAAGTTAGGAAAAATATCATAGTGGGAGGAAACTCTGATAGGAGTGTACATTTCAGTGTACATGTACTTCGTAGGTATGGGAACGTGTCGCAACTTTCACCTTTCGTCGTGATAGACCTATTTTTTACATGTACGCACTTCCACCTATGTGTAACGCACCTAGGCAAATACTATGAAATGAAGACATCCGATATTTAGCTCAACTGCCTTAATCTAACGAAAAGTAGGATGGGACTTTTCTTTATCTTGACACTTAAACTGCACGGTAGAAAGCCTTGACATATAGCTGAAATTGACAGCACGCCATGCTTAACTTTAATGATAACATTTGAGGGCGCATGCAGAAAGGGGACGCGTCAAAGTCAATCTTGAAATAACCCTATCTAACCTTAGGTAGTAGAAAAGGTGTCGTGAAGTGCCTGTGAAGTGCCTATGTCTACCAGATCTGCTGCGAGAGAAAGCTCAAGTCGGATCAATGAGCATCTAAGAGCAAATATCCCTTAATATCCCTTATGTGCATACACCTGTCAATGACAGGCTAGATCCTTTCTGTAGGTACTGTACTGCATGACTTGGTTCGTGAGTCAATAAGTACAGTTTGGATGGCACGGTGCAGAGTACGTACTGAATAGGAGCAACGCAACCAACTGCCCTATAAATTAGTACTGACAATTCAGGTAGTAGCGTACATTACATACCTACACTGTGGATCATAGCCTTCACTGCACTTTGTGCTATACTACCAGCATTTCAATCAACTCATTGATGACAGCAGTACAGTCGCAACCGCGCCGGGAGAAGGTTTAACTTGAGAACATACCTTTTCTTAATAGAGAAAAAAAAAACATCTAACACTTTTTTTTTTTTTTTTCAATTATGGCGTCAATTCACACCTGGTGAAATACAACACATTTCCACTTGTGCCACCGTTGATCTCTATACCAAACTATGCCAACTGCTACTTCTGATGGCAACCCTTTCACGGCCAGCTGAAGTGGTCGAGCGACCGCAGAATCGTTACCGCCGACGCGCCCAGAAAGACCAACAGGAACAGCAGACACTCGTCAATCCCAACAAAAACAACAAAAACATTCACCCAACTGCTGTTGCTGCTGGGACCGCGACCGGAACTGCTAACGATGCTAATGGCCTCGGTGCTAAGCATACTGACATCAGCACGAAGCAAATCCGGACGCGAAACTCGCAGAACATCACGCAACTCCCAAGCCCTCCGCGGAAGAAGCGACCACTCAACCCTATAGCCAACAATTCCGACCCTGTCGCTGCGAAAAGAAGCAGAATCAGCGTCGAGATTATATCAAGGTCCATTCCTCGCACCAGTCCTCCTAAATCAATCGCCGTCAAGTCCCACCAACTCCCTAATAACCAACCTTCGACTACGGTCGCAACGGCTCTCCCCCCTCCCCCTAAGCAGCGACAAGAACTCCCCAAGACGGCGACGAAATCAGAACCTACTCTGAAGAATCACAAGAAGAAGGCAATCAATGGAATCAAGCACGAATTAGATAAATTGCAACCGAGTGCAGCCGACACCAGTTCGGCCACTGAACGGCCCGGTCGCAAATTGCGGTCGCAAGAGGCAACGCGGTTCAAGAGCGAACTTTCGGCCTATTTTCCTGATTATGACGAAGTAATCGGGAACGATCCAAAGGAACAACGTAGGTTACAGCTCCTTTAGTACCACTCCAACAGCCTCTGTTTCCCATATAATTTACCTATTACATTGTCGCACTCTGGAGGTACCAATTGCTAACGAATCCTATCTTTACATTTAGATGTTCTCAACCTTGATACCCCAATTATCCTCGTTGACACTAATCCCTCCCTGAATCCTCTATCGCAGCCTCCTATACCCGTGCCGAACTCAGTGCCAGGCCCGCACCACCACCATACAGTGCGAACTTTTGATGACAACGTATTCTGGCACAACCAGCACAAATCAAAACTCCACGACTTTTCTGACTTCAGAAAGAATTACGTTCTCGAAGATATTGTGGATCCCTTAACAGATTCGTACTTTGCATCAGCCCACAAGAAAGCGGAACGGCTAGAGAAATCTATTCGGAATACCGAGAAAGGCCGGGCACAACATGAGAAGGATCAGATCATTCGCCTGCTCAACGAGTTGCAGGGTCACGACTGGTTGAGGACGATGGGGGTTAGTGGTGTAACCGAGAGTCGAAAGAAAACCTTTGAGCCTGCGCGAGATCACTTTATCAAAGGATGTCAAGCGATCTTGGAGAAATTCCGAACCTGGAGCCAGGAAGAGAAGAAACGGAAGAGGAAGAAGAATCGGGCCTTGGTAGAAGAGGCGGAGGAGGAAGAGGCTGACGATAACGATAACGATGACGCTGACAATGATCAGCCATCGAATGAAGGACAGGAGCCGGGTGAGGATGACGGTGATGATCAGGAGATGGCTGATGCTGAGCCGGAAGATGAAGACGACAACTCAGATGCTGTCAGTGACGGCGATCCGCCCGAGTACAGCGATGTAGACGCATCTGCAAGACAGCTTCACGCCGAAGCATTGGCTAGATACACTACCTCGACTTCCAAGAAATCTCGGGGTGAGCCTCCCCCAAAGTCTCCTGAGACTCGTGCGGCGAAAGAATTCACTTCGTTCTTTGTGAAGGAGCATCAGCGCGATGCAGCCCTCAGCAAAAGTCGAAGAAGACAAAGGACAGTCTATGCCTGGGGTCAACCTTTACCTGGTATGGACAGTAAAGACTTTGACTTACCAGACGAGTACCGAGACTCAGAAATCCTAAAAGCGCATGCGAGACAGAAAAGACGAGAGAGGCGCCATCGCCAGGCATGAACTGGTGTAGAGGGATTGTTACACGTTGCATTTTGCTCTCAACGATTCGCTCTGAACAGGAATGCATCCCCAGAGCAGACCCCTGCGTCGTTCATGGGGAGGGAAAGATCCAAGCTGGCATTATGGAATTCAATGTAGCTTTGAATTCATATCTACCTAGATTCTAATGGACTAGATAAGTGCATGTCTGTGTGTCTGTGTTTGTGTCTGTGTCTGTGTCTGTCTTTATTACTGTGCACTGCTGTAGGTGAAAAGCTACGAAGTCATGATACTATGTGTATACCAAGGGATATATCTATAGTACATTATTTCGTACTATGCATTAAATAAGGGGCAACGAGGTTGCATGCACGGGTCATTCTGTGGTCAGTTGCCGATTGACTGAGTATCCACAGTACATAAATACTAAGGTATGTACAACCTACAGCTGCTGCCCCACGTGCTCAGTATCTTGTACCTTGGGAACTAAAATGCAAGGCTAGCCCGCACGGACCAACCTACATGTAAGTATTTAGGTACCTGCCAATCATTTATTCCCTGGTCTTAGCTTGGGCAGGCCCCAGCCATTGAGGGAGCTACTCTGCTGCTATTGAAACCGCGCGCAAAAGAAAGCTGCGTGGTCCATCCATCACACAACATACAAACAACTTTCTTACTTGACTCGACTTCTACTGCGTATTACCGATACGAAGCCCATCCAGTTACCTCTCCGGACGATATAATTATAGAATTTCCTCATCTCTTACCCTTGTTTCGTCGCGAACGACCCGCCGCGAGCTACAACTTCCAGGCCTTCTTGTAAAGAGCATATTCTTTCGGCTGCCTTTTCAGTCTCCCCGATACACCTTCATCCAACATCGCCCGAACCGTCCTACGAGAGACATCAACCTCGTGTGACTGCGATTCAACAAAAAGACTGCGCGCGCTGTACATTGAGAAGCGACACATACCCTTCCTGATGACTACGACTATTTGGTAGCATAGCGGCTTCGCGAACGGCCCAAAATGCCTGGCGTCGTGGAGCCAGAACCTGGTCCGGCCCCTGCTTCGGCAGACGAGACTCCTCCCTCCGAGATTCCTGTCGATGATACTCCTCCGCGCGCCTACGTAGTCTTCAACCAGAATGTTGACATCGACATCGACTTCGCCGAAAAGCGCGTCCAAGGCAGGTCCGATATCCTCATCGTGCCCATCGTCGACGTCTCGGAGGTCTTTATCGACGCTCGCCAGTGCGATATCGACGTCAGCCAGATCACGGTTAGCAACTGTGAAGTAGAAGCCTCCTACCAGGATCCTTGCGAATTGATGAGGACACCTCCTCATTTCCAGTGGGGGGCATCTCAGTGGGCGATTAGAAAGCACCGCATGCAGGCGTTACTGCACCATAAGCGCAAGGAAGTCTCAGCCCTAGACCACGACTTGAAATGTTGCACCCCTCTCAACGGATCCATCAGAGTCAAGCTCCCGAGCGTAAGCGAGGTTCTGCAGAAGAACAAAGACTCTCAGAAGTCTGACCAGCAGGACCTCCTACTTCATTCCGACGGCACCATAGGCGGCTACAGGATCCGCATCCCCTTCAAGCTCAAAAATGTCTACGATGGCCTCCATTTCGTCGGTGTTGATGAGGCTGACACTCGATATCCGCATGTTTATACACGTCACTCGGTCGAGCCCGGCACGGCTTCCGCCATTTTCCCGTGCATCGATGACCCCGGATCTCGAAACTCGTGGAAGATTTCCATTACCTGTCCTCGGACTCTCGGCGATGCTTTTCGTAGGCCGCTTGCATCGCAGCAACAGTCTAAGAGCGTTGGAGCTCTCAACGGAAGTCGCAAGCGGAAGCACGGTGAGGAGGAGCCGAGGAGGCGGCACATCGCCCTTACGGAAGAAGATAAGATGCTCGACATGACCGTCGTCTGTTCGGGGTATCTGACAGGCGAAGTCGTTAACAAGGATGACGAGACGAAAAAGACCATGACTTTTGAGGTAGACCGTAACAAGGCGGCGAAGCATATTGGTTTTGCCGTCGGTCCTTTCGAGCACGTAGACTTGTGGTCGGAATTCCGGACTGAAGAAGACGACAACAAGCTTGGCTCCAATGCGGTCAAGGTGCACGGATATTGCCTTCCGGGTCGTGCGGACGAGGTCCGAAATGCCTGCTGCGCTCTTGTCACGGCCATGGACCACTTCGTCTTAACTTTCGGTCGCTATCCGTTTGAGAGTTACAAGGTCTGCTTCGTGGATGACATGGTCCAGGAAACTACACCTCTGTGCGCCTTTTCTCTATGTAGCACCAGGCTACTCTACCCTTCCGATATCATTGGATTTGAAATACCGACGACTAGAAATCTAGTGTATTCGTTGGCAAGTCAGTGGTTTGGGCTCAACATTGTCCCCAACACCAAAAAAGATATCTGGCTCGTCGTTGGAATCGCTTGGTTCCTGACCTACCACTTCATGAAGTCTCTATGCGGAAACAACCAATTTAGATTCTGGATGAAAAGTCGGGCAGACCAGCTGGTCCAGATCGATATTAAGCGACCGTCTCTGCAAGAGCTGGGTGAACAACTTCACCTCGGCAGCTTTGAGGTAGAGTACATGAACCTCAAGGCACCGCTGGTACTATTCATCCTGGATCGACGCCTCTCCAAATCTTCTAGCTCTACGGGCATTTCCAAGATCATATCTCGTATGGTCACCAAAGCCAACACGTCCGGCCAGGCTTCCGATGAGGTCCTAATGGCGGATGCTTTTCGTAGGGCTTGTGAGAAAGCCGGGAATCAGCGACTGGAACAGTTCTGGAACCAATGGGTTATTGGGTCCGGCTGCCCACGATTTGACGTCTACCAACGTTTTAACAAGAAGCGATTGTGCGTTGAGATGACAATCCGTCAGGTCCAAGATAGCGTCTATGCGCAGACCAGAGCGCTAGACAAGAATGATTTCTGGAGACTCGTGATGGAGGAGAACCATGCTGTGTATGCCGGGGACATGCAACAGTCTTTCACTGGCCCCATGACGATCAGGATTCACGAGGCGGACGGCACCCCCTACGAACACATAGTAGAGATTCGAGAAGACGCTGCCAAGTCTGTCAAGTTCGAGATACCCTACAACACGAAGTACAAGCGGCTTAAGAGGAACCGCCGGCAACGTGAGAGGGCTATGATCGCCAGCAGCAGCGCGAGGGGTAACGACGATGGCCATCGCGAGCTCTACTATCTGGGAGATGTCATGCAGCTCCCGGATGAGATGGAGGAGTGGGATTTCCGCGACTGGGACGAGGAGACGGAAGCTAAGATGGACCAGGAGTCGTACGAGTGGATTCGAATGGACGCCGACTTTGAGTGGATCTGCGAGATGAAGACGAACCTTCCGGCCTATATGTACGCATCGCAGCTGCAACAAGATAGGGATGTTGTTGCTCAGCAGGATTCGATGCTTTTTCTGCACCGGAGCTTCTTCGTGACGGGTCCTCATCCCCTTATATCCACGATATTAGCCCGTACCTTATTGGATCGTCGATACTTCCACGGAATCCGTGACATGGCCGCCAGCGAGCTCCCTCACCATGCGGCTAAAGAACATGTCAACTGGATCGGACTTAGACATCTTTTGATGGTCTTCCAGCATTTCTTCTGCCACCCGGGATCGTACACTCCGCTGCCAAACGACTTCTCGGACCGGCGCCAGTATCTGGTCCGATCCGCGATTCCATCAGCCGTGGCCCGCGTCCGTGGCGAAGATGGCAAATGTCCTAAAGAGGCGAGGATGTTCCTTCTCAAACAACTTCAAGCCAACGACAACACGACCAATGTGTTCTCAGATCAGACGTATATCTGCGTGTTAATCAACGCTTTGGCCACTTGCCTAATTCCCAAAGAGACTGCCAAGAAGGAGGATAAGCCGCCGGACTCCATGTCATTCGCGTTTGGCGACGCTGACGAGGACGAGATAATGGCCGAACCGGTCGACACGGAACCAGACGAATTTCGCGGCTTGGCAATCGAAGAGATTGAGCGATACCGTCGAATGGACGAGTACTTTCCTTCGTACCAGAACTGCTTCACCGTCGCCGCTCTCGACGCCTTCTGCAAATTGATGAAGGCCAAGGTCATCCCCATCGACCCGATCATGTTCGCCCAGTACTTGCAAGACAGGACCTACGACCTTGTCCGGATCAAGGCCTGCGAATCGATGGTCGAACTAGGGTTCCTGTCCAGGCCGTCCTTCTTGCAATTCTTCCTACTTTTGGCCAGTACGGACCCCTCTCCATTTGTTCGAAATCGACTCTTCGAGGTGTTTTGTCGTGGCCTCGGTGCTATCGCGCTCGGAGAGGATGAACACTTAGATAAGCAATCGTCAAGGAAGCAGGGACCGGAACAGTTGGCAGAAAATGATATCGTTGTTGTCGAGGCAGACGACGAGATAATCGAAGCGAGAAAGAAGGCAAAAGCCCGCAAGGAGAACCTCTCAGTAGCCCTCGCAGCCCTCAAGGATGAAACCACGGACAACGAAACCATGAAGGCGGCCATCTGGGAAGCCTTGGATTCGCCTGTCATGACTATCGCAGAACGCATCAACATGCTCGAGGTGTGTTCAGTCTTGTTTGAAGATGAGCAGTCCCTATTGTTGAGATTCAAATATCCTTCCTACTGGACTGTTACTCGTGGCGAGAAGAGCCGGCACAAGTGCATGGTCACCTTTAAGCAGCATTTCAGGACGAAGCCGCGTAAGCCGTACGCTATGCAGCCGGTTCCGCCCAAGCCGGAGCCCAAGCGAACAATCACCCTGAATCTAAACCGGAGCACGAGCGTAAGTGCTGCCAAACCTAGCACGCCTTCGACTGTTCAACCTGTTCCTGCACCGGCCGTCACTCCTGTTTCCAAACCCTCGGACATTGTCACTGCGACAAAGCCTGCTGTTCCCTCTAGTAAACAGACATCCGCACCGAAAGAAAAGACGCGTGCTCCGCGTATTCCCGCTGAGAAACAGCCAGGTGCTCAGGGGCCAAAAGAAAAGGCCGAAAAGGTTATCGTGAAAAAGGAGAAGCAATCGGCTACGGCTGTCGCACCTCGAGGCAGTACTCCATCAGTCTCTCTGGAAAAGCCAAAAGCGGAGGTTCATAAGGACAGCATCTCTGTCCAAACTCCAGTGCGGCCGACGATCGAAATTCCACCGCCCGAATCGAAGACAGCAATTCCCAAAGTCAATGGGACCGGCAAGCTGGCACCTCCAAAGCCTCCGAAGTCGCTCAAACGAGCAAGCACAGAAAGCGACAATCCTCGACCAACGAAGTTGGTTAAGCTCAACACCTCCAGAATTCCCAGAGGCGAGCTGCAGAGGATTCGGACCCTGACAAAGCCCAGCTTGCCGGTTACCGTTAAGTTTCGCCAGTGGAACAAGTTGCGTCGATCGAACAGCAACAAATCTCAAGCAGGCTCAATTCGAGCGACGCCTAAGCATCGCAAGCCTGACGATACTAGGTCTGTCATTCGCAGCCCGCGTCCATCAGCGGCGCCTTCTTCGCCTGTGGGGAAGCTCTTCGACTCTGCTCTTATCACGTCGTCTCCAACGGTGTTATCCTCGACTCAGATTCTCGCCACCCCTAAGTCGATTACGTCTCAATCCACAACTCAATTATTGTCGCAACCGACAAGCAGCGGAAAGCCTCGCAAGCCCCTTCCGGAAATGCGTAAGCCGCTTCCGTCGGCAGCGCCGAGTACCAATCCCGCGCCATCGAAGCAGCAGCAGCAGCAGCAACCTGCATCATCCGCATCCCCTCCGGCAGCCAAAGGCCCGACCAAGCTGATCATCAAGTTGAAACCACCCACCGCTGGGTTGTGAACTTGGGACATAAGGACTCTGGAGTTACAAGGTCATCAGAAGCATGACATAGCACGAGACGAATGCCTTCCGCGTTGATTTATATTTGTTGAGTCTTTGACTCTGCGATGTTTTATGTAAACTACAACAATCCAATATACCACCATACCACATCCCTTACCCGGTGGTTTACGACACTCTCGCACCCAATCTGTCACATACGCCCACACAACCTCACACGCCTGTTTTCGTCTCAAAATTATCCGTTCGGTTTGCATGCATGGCATCGGCGTTGGGTTACGAGGCTACGACCCCGGCAGAATGCATTGATTTTCTATTTCCAATCGACTACCCATCCCCTCGACAACAACTACTACCACTTTACCCATCTGATGGCAGTGGAGCTGGATCGATCACCTTTTCGCGGCGGAGTGGAAGCGTCAGAAAATGATCAGGGAGATGGGAAGACATGGTGAAGGAAGTATAGGAACAGAAACAGGAGTCGGAGTAGCATAGGCATTCATGTTCTCGCTGTCTCTCTCCTCCCCTACCTTCTAGAAGGCTTGGGGTACCCCAACTGCCTCTACCTACCCATCTAATTTGAGTGAAGCTCTGAGCATGGCAAAAGGAAAGGCAGATACAGAACCAGAACCAGTGGTAGGGGGTCAAAGGCAAGAATGGATGGAATGTAAGGCACCTACCTCTTCAATGGCGATGGATGGATCGGGATTAGGCCGGGTTTCGTGTGTATAAGCTTCATAAATACCTGTCAGTCAATCACACGTTCAGTGAGTGGACATACATAAATCATGCGTATATGGCTTTGTCTTGTGAGCCAACTTTGAAGTCATCTTCTTGCGTAGTTGACTGTGGTTTTATGCCTACAAGTTTTCATACAATAGGTACCATTCCAGGTAAATTAACCAATGCTGTGTTTCGGTACATATATGGAGCTGGAGTCATCTAAAAAGTGCCTGGTATACAGGTGGATAGTAGGTAGGTAGGTAGGAAAGCGTTGTATTGTGTATTTGCGCTGGCTGGTCTCTACCTGTGGTATGAGATACACCTGACGCTTATACATAGGCTACCTATATATGCTATTTCTTCTCTATGCCCATGCTCGTGCTCGTGTCTATGCCTGCGTATGGTGGGTATATCTTTCCTCTCGTCTCTTTCCCTGTGCTGTAGCCTGCCTACTTACTTGCTCCGAGTTTCGTCATGAGAAGGGGTAATACAGCATGTGACTTGATGGTTAGGCGACAAGGGGATGCTTGATCTGAAAGTGGTGTGTGAGATATGTTGGGTGCTTCACTGCAAGGTGCGGATTAGCAAGTGCCTGCCTGCCCAGGTGAGAGGACTGCAATAGGGAAATGAAAGAAAAGAGATCAACGTGAAGAAAGGAAGGACTTACCAATCTTCTCCTTGGGCATGATGTGTTGTGATTGTGCGTCTCTGTTTGTTCTCCTTTGTGCTGTGTGCTCTGTTCTCTGTATCATAGAGCACCGTGGTAGCCAAGAACAAAAAGACTCCAAGCTCTTCAGGCAATCCAAGCACTATAGTAAGAATCATCGATCTCCAAGGACATTGGTCTTAGCGTCGCCGGGACCCCAAGCCTGCTCCCGCTCCCCCAGTCGGCGCCGTAAGTCCGATCCTCTCGTCCCTACTCCTGGTCATCATGCGCCCTGGCGCCGGTTCGGTGCTTCCTTGTCTGCTCGCGCCTCCTCGTGTAGTTGTTCCTGCTGCCACCCCTGCTGCTCTTGCTGTCGCATTGCCTCCTAGCTGCTGCTGTGTGGCGATGGTGCGCTGCTGCATTCTAGCCTGGGGAGCTGCCATATTCGGTGCGGTCATGGTGGCATTGGCGGCTTGCTGGCTTCTTGCTCGCAATTGTTGTAGGTAAGCGGCGCGCGCCTGACCCGGCGATTGCGAGCGGCCTTGCTGTTGTTCGCGTGCGGCGCGGCGTGGTTCTGTGATGAAAGGGTTATTGTTAAGTGCTTCTTCGGCTTCGGCTTCGACATCGGCATCCTGCATGTCCTCGTCGTCTTCCGCCGGTGGTGGCGACGGTGTCAGTGAGGACGATGACGTGTCCATTGCTGTCTGATGCGCGTGTGGCATTGATGGGTGGGATGGGGCTCGCGAATCTAATTGTGCTTGGGCTAGCGATTGACTTCGTGAGGCGAACCGACGGTCCTCGTAGGCCGCTATGTCCTCGGCGGTGAGGGTGAGGGTAGTGGGGGGTCGACGAAGCATGGCTTTGACTGAACTGCACGGGGTCGCAGTGTTTGTTGTGTTTCGGCGGTGTGTTTTGTCGGCTTTGACTGTCGAGATGCGACAGGTGGAAGACGAAATACGTAAAATGTATGGCAAGAGAATGTGACGAGACGATGGGTGGGCGGTCAGTTGACACAGTCGCAATGGGTAAGGATACGATGTCAATGTCAATATTGATGATGATGTTGATCCAATCGCTAATCAAGATGCTGTGCCAGATTAAAAGATGATAGGCATAACAGCTACGTTAGTTGCCCAGGTAGAGGTATATATCATGTTAGATGAAACCTGTTCGACGCCGAGGGATATCAGGTAAAGGTATTGGTGATTGGAAATGTCCAAGGTAGAGAAGTTGAGAAAGTCAATGGCTGTTAGAAACTCGAGTTTCATTAACGCGGGGTTGAGACTTGAGTACAAGTACATGTACTGCAGGTTGACGCGACGCGCTGTCTCATGCTTAAATACATGTAGGGGGCTCTTATCATTTATGTACATACGTACGAAGTACTTCGTACAGATATATGTATCTAGAAGGATATTTATGATATCGGGAACCACTGATTAAACCTCTTATGCGGATCATACTGTCTTTTCAGCACCCGAAGCCTTGGGAGGCTAACACCATATATTGTCTCCAATCTTTCGTCACCAAAGCCATTGTTAATGTATCTGTTTCTAGATCAATTATCTCCTCGAGTGATGAACCACGGTAAAAACTTACGTGCTATCATGAGCAAGGCCATCTTGCTTTCGCCATATAGCCCTTGCCTTCGTCCCGTAACTCGATGCTATGTCATCGAAAGTTGGGTCTGTGTACAATGCAGTGAGAGACGCGAAATGGGTAACGGTATCACGGAACGGGTAGGCAGAGCTGGAAACCGGCGACTCGCGCGCTTTATCCATCGGGTACACATTGAGTAGCACGGAGCTACGTTCTGCGCCTGGTTGCTGCACGAGTTCTCTCCATATGTCGTACACGGCAAGCCAGGAAGCTGGATCCAGACGAGACATGCTCACGCCCCATGTTGGCTTGCGCCCGCCTTTTATGCAGGCATTCGTACTGCCGGCGTTCCACTCCTTGTAAGGCGTGATGGCGGTACCGTCTGAGACAGGACCAATGGCAAGCAATGAGGCAAAAGCATCCCTCCCTGCTTCCTCTGCGCCATGGTAGAACACACTGACGATGATAGTCGGCGTGCTGTTATTTCCCAGAACCCAAGTCATAGTAAGTGCCATGTGCGACGTCAGAGTCAGCTCCGCAATTGCACTGAGCACCCGATCAAGCTGCTCGGCTGTGAATATCAATGCTCCTGCCCACGCCGTAGATGGGTTGCTGCTGTCGGTGGGATAGGCCCGGAGCACGGCCGAGGTTACGATTCCGAAGTTAGGGGCTGCTCCTCGGAGAGCCCAATACAGATCCGGCGACTTTGCGGTCACGGTCTCAGCCGTGCCGTCTGCTAATACCACGTTCATGGACACGACATTGTCAACACCGAGGCCGCGCTCGCCTGTTAGGTGACCGATGCCACCGCCGAGCAAGGCACCTAGCAAGCCCACACAGTCGCAGGTACCTGTGGTCACGAGCACGTCGTTTTGAGACGCGGCGGCAGTCACATCGGAAATGAGGGTGCCGCCGCTGATGGTGACGAGCTTCTTGTCTGCGCTGAACATCACACTTTTAAGTAGGTTCAAATCGATGACGATTCCGTTCTCGTTAATAGTAAATGTGCTGGCCCAGCCATTGCCTCCGTTTTGGGTCAGGAATGGAATATTCCTTTCGAAAGCCCATCTCACCTAAAGACCAGGTTAGACATTTTACACCAGTAGGGAGTCGATTCTCGGTGGTAACTTGGGTGAGAAACGAAGTGGGCTACCGTTGTCTGCACATCCTGTTCAGAGGCAGGATGAACTACCGCCCCGGGAAGAGGAGCCGCGTAGTCGCTCCATCTCGATACAGTATTTGCATTGCCAATATAAGACCCGGAAGACAGCAGTTTCTGAAGCGAAGTTGTGTCCATGCTGTAGGCAGCGTAGGCAGCACAGACCAACTGGACTAGAAAGAAAAGAAATTTGATAGTAGGCTTTAGCATTAAAGACAACGGAAGTGGACTGCTGTCTAAGGGATGGCTAGAGATGCTGGAGCATAGGGGAACGATATGAAGAGTAGAAGCATGCCCGGGAGGCACTCTTGGTCATTTATATGAAGTCATGCTCACATACCTACCTACAATTATATACAACCAGCAACAAAAACACACTTTTATGTACGTCCTTATACCACTAGCTCCTTACGGTGCCTGTGAGAATGATCAACCACATGGTGGCTGCAATGAGTAAAAGGTCCCCTGAAGCTCGCATTTTAGTAAGATTTAGGTAAGTACTTTATATCTCTCTTGTAATTCAGCAATGTGAATTAACAGGCCTTCTACCCAACATACGTTACTTCCGATAGAGTTTATTCTCCAATAGAAATACTTAATAGACCGGTGTAGTCTTCGTCGTACCATTTACGAGTAGCTAGTAGCCCACGGGTTTATCGCACTTACCCACTTAATGAAACGACCCCCGTAACGAAACGGTTTTTTACAACAAAAAACCACCAAATAGCAACACAAATAAATCCACGAATATGCATCTGAATAAATTGAAAGAATTCTTATTTGCTAATTAGGCCTCGGTGTTATCCTTAAAAAAGTTTCATTGAGTATGGGTTAGTATTGATGTAGTCAGAGGTAATTAAAGCTCGAAAATTCAAGGTACATAGCTCCACATACAAATTTAGGTGAAACAGCATGTAACTCTCAAGATAGCGACAACAAGCCTTCAAGCAGTTCAATGACTATACCTCTTTTACAGGAGGCTTATTATGGCCATGTTTAAGTTATGTGGAAGTTTGAAAGCTGTAGCTAATTTATTACATTTCTTACTGCCACTGCAAGATATCGCTTACAAATATTTCTATGGTAAAACTAAGTGCAACGAAAAGAAAATTAAAGAAAATAGCTACAAGTTTGAAAACCTCATAATAGTTAAATATAGCCATAATAAACCTCCTGTAAAAGAAGATTCATTATTGCACTGCTCAAAGGCTGGTTGTCGCGAATTTCGATATCTTGAGAGTTACATGCTCTCTCACCTAAGTTTGTACGTGGAGCTATGTACCTTGAGTTTTCGAGCTTTAATTACCTCTGGCTGCACCAATACTGGCTCTCGCTTACTGAAGATTTTTTCTGGTATACATATAGGCCTGCATAGTCTACCTGAATTATTTCGATTTAATCGCATCTGTATCTGTAGAGTTATTTGCGTTGATACTTTTGGTGTATCGTATGGGGATTCTTGTTTCGTTACGGGGGCCGTTTCGTTAAGTGGGTAGGTGCGATAGTACGTT
The DNA here is from genome assembly GCA_022984935.1 of Hypoxylon sp. NC1633. NCBI lineage: Eukaryota > Fungi > Ascomycota > Sordariomycetes > Xylariales > Hypoxylaceae > Hypoxylon > Hypoxylon sp. NC1633. The sequence continues at coordinate 93,031 of JAJLYQ010000035.1, read as the reverse complement.
ATAGGTATTCATATAGCCAATTTCTACGATTATTAAGACTAGAGGCATGAGGAGGAAAGATGGAGGGAGAGCCATGTGCTTGGACAAAGTAATTTCCCGCAGAAGACAAAGCATCTCTTTGTTGCTTTATCTTCAACTAGTACCTCGAACAATGTCAGACTAGAGATCATTCAATATTTCCATGGCTTGAAGTCCTACATACTAAATACGTACTTTCAGCAAGGTCCGCGTAAATGCATAGGAGTGGGATAGCAGAATAGATACTCCATCTCATATCGATATGCAGCTAGCAGTATCTACCTGGATCCACTAAATTTTTCCCAAGCTCCAACTCTCCCATTCTGCCATTATTACAACACAACAACCAAACATTTTAACACCCAATTTCGCAACGACAACACCACAATTTCCTGTTCCTCAAGATCCATATAAACCCAATTTCCACATACCGAACGCACAAAAAATCCAACCGCCAGGCCATTCCTTCCGTCCCTCCCCCTCTGCCTCCGTCCCCGCGATGGACGCCCACGCCATCCTAAGAGCCCAGGGGTGGCGGGGCACGGGGCACTCGCTGCATCCGACAAACGACGGCACGGGGCTGAAGCAGCGGCTGCTGATGAAGCGCAACGATAATGGGGCGGGGCTGGGTAGCAAGAAGGGCGCTCACAAGGCTGACGCCTGGTGGCTCAGCGCCTTCGACCAGGCGCTTAAGGGCATCGACGCCAGCAACGGCTCCCTCAAACAAACGCACAAGGGCGGCACGCTCGAGCTGGATAAGATCACGGCTAGGGGCGCGGCGAGCAAGTACACCGGGAGCAGCGGCCTCTACTCATCGTTTGTGAGGGGTGGGGTTCTGGAGGGCACTGTTGGATTGGATGTGGCGACTGGGTTGCCGACGCCGCCGGATAGTGGTGTGGGTACGCCTGTCGCTGGAGCTGGAAGTAGCGTTGGAGAGGCGGATAAGAAGGAGACGAAGGAGGAGAGGAAGGCAAGGCGTGAGGCGAAACGATCAAGGAAAGCAGAGAAGCAGGCGAAGCAGGAGTCCGACGAGCGCGCCGCGAGAAAGGTCGAGAAGAAGAACGCTAAGAAGCCTGAGCGGGAGCAGGCCAAAGCTGGGGAGACCAAGGAGGAACGCCGGGCGAGACGAGACGCAAGGCGTAAGCGAAAAGAAGAGAAGAGGCGGCTCAAGGCGAAATCTGGTGGATGAGCGGCTTTGACTGCAGAATAACAGTTCCCAAGGTCGTCATTCACCGATACCTTTCATCGACAGGCCTGTTCACAGGTCTTTGTCTTTTACTCCCAAATCAAGATTGTGGAGGATGTGCGTGTAGGTAGGTCTTTCGATATGCCCGTGAACCTACGTCGCCGTCACTAATATTCGCCACCCCTTCCAGATGTATAGTCCACGACACGATCCGTCCTCATGGGTAGCTCGTACTGTCCCTGGGCATACCCACGTTCGCGCCGACGGCTCCATTTCTTATAACACGAGAAACCGACCCAGACCCCGATGGCGATCAATATTGCGATAATCGAAAGACCACCAGCAAGAAGACCAATCATCAGCTTCTTTTGGCGCTCGGCTTCCTCCTGCCTGGGACGCAGTTGCACGTCTTCCATGGTGGCTTCAAGTGGATGCTCGGCTTGAGTAGTATCCTAGATGGGTTATGTATGTAGAAGCAGTCTTTTAGGACGAAAAGAAGTCATGCAATGAGATGATATTCTCGATTCCTATGTGTCTTTTGGGATTTTCCCTGGTTTGTTGGACAGTAGCCACGGCCGCCTGTCCCAGAAGTCATCCTTTATAATATCCAGGTGATCGACCACCACTATTGCCTTTGCTCTTCGCTTTTTGTCATTCTCGTCTTGCGTTTTGGACTGGAGCACAGCTTCCGCCAGCTCATCGGCTGCCTTGGCTACGTCGTGACTGCCCGGTTCAACAAGCTCGTACTGGTGACTGTTGTCAATATGGAAACAAGCATTAGCCGCGGGAGAAATTCTCACATCTCGGAACACCACGCTACCCTTTTTGCATATTTCCGGTTCGTTGTTATAGTTGATCTGGAATTTGGAGAACAATATTTCGTTCTTGTCGGCAGCAAGCGTCCCCTGGTGAGATGTCAGCTCGGTTTGCCCACATGGCAAAGACGACCTACTGATAGGAACTTCTCGGCCTCTTTTGCGCCCATTCCTCCTAGCTGGACGAGTGACCAAAATGTAGTGTTGTATAGGTTATTGATGTGGCCTGCTAGTTGGTCAGCATCTCTGATCTGGCAGGGTACGGGCAGAGTTCTCACAATCTACCTGGCGCCAACTCATATAGTCACGTAAGTTCTGTACGCTGGGGTAGCAAACGGCCCGGCCATCAAAGCTAGGGAGAGGAGGTGATATTGGTGTATCCGGGAAGTAAGTCGACCATAGATGGATGTAGTATGCGGTGAATGTTGAAACGATTGTCGAGACTATTTTGCTATACATCATTTGTGAGTTATATTGGACGTCATAACCCCCAAGAAGTGAGTCAACTCACCTAGATCTCCTCTCGAATAAGGCACAGGTCTTGTGTAATACAAAACTAGTGGGTCTCAGCATGGATAATTATATGTACTATAAGACTTGAAGGCGTGATCACCTGTACTCATCACTGACTCCGTACGCGATGATTATGTCGGGAAGCTCAGTCACGACGGCCTTGGCGGCGGCGTTCATCAAGTCAAGAGCTCTACGGTCATTAGGCTTCTCGAAGTTGTACTTGGCGCATAGTCTACCTCATAGCAGGTTGATTAGTCTATTGCTGATGGGGAATTGGACATTTGAAGGCATTACTTGGTGAAGCCTCTACCGTCTATCCTCACAACAATCCAGGTATTTGGTAGCAGATTGTCGACTTGCTCAAACTGCTTGACATATTCAAATCTTGGAGTGGAATATTAGGTACATGCTATCTTGAGATGAGTTTGATAGGAACAGCTTGCCTTGAGTTGGCCATTGGATCGGTATATGAATGGTATGGTCTAGTCTGGTGAATATAGACCTTATAGACCTATAAGTGGAATAATTCTCTAAGAGCTTTGATACTGGACTGCATATCGAGCTGATCGAGGTAGCCCTAGGATGGTAGAGATAAATTCGAGTCAGTGGTATCCACTACAGGTAGTGCTAGGGCGGGGGAGGGGGTCTTTCTAGTGGAGAGATCAGCAGGGAGCCCCTGTGTCGATCCCTGTAAAGTTACACCTGCATGAGCTGCAAGGCTACCACCAATGACTCAAAATAACTGCGACAGCAAAATGTCGACTTCATAACAACCGGCATCTTGCGATCGCAAGCTTTTTCTCATACCATTTTTCCCTTCTGCACACCGGACTCCAGGCACGCCAACATGAATCTGCTACTTTCTGATGAATTTCTGCTGCAGGATTATCCTGAGAACATCACCAACACAATCCGATCCGGCCATACAACATGTCTGCGTTTCAATCGCAAAGGCGACTACCTAGCGTCCGGTCGTGTCGATGGCACCGTGGTGGTCTGGGACTTAGAGACGATGGGGGTAGCTCGGAAGCTAAGAGGCCATAGAGCGGCCATAACTTCGTTGAGCTGGTCTAGGTGTGGTCGCTACCTGCTCTCTGCTTGCCAAGGCTGGAGAGCGGTTCTATGGGATCTACAGGATGGCACGAGGTATCGCGAGGTGCGCTTTCGCGCGCCTATCTATACGGCAGACTTACACCCCTGGAATCAGTAGGCATTGCCAGTCCGTCACGATGTGCTTTCCACCATACTAACCATAGCCCTAATATAGCAACAAGTTCGTCGCATCCATCTTCGACGAAGCCCCATCACTTGTCGACATGAGCGGCCCGAGCGATGTCAAACACACTCTTCCCTCCGCACCGAAACGGACAAATACTGATGCCGACGCGGCGACTAAGGAGAAACAAGCGAAAGAGGATGCAAAGCAGATGACCACCGCGACCGTGTGGACAGCAACAGGAGATCACGTCCTTGCTGGAACAAACAAGGGCCGCTTCAATATCATAGATGCGAACACTCACGAAATCATATGGTCGGAGAAAATCTGCAGTTCGGTAGTAACTACAATACGGTTGACGGGCTCTGGGCGCGAATTGTTGGTCAACTCACAGGACCGCATCATCAGGACTTTCCATCTCCCCAACCTCTCAGCTGAGGACCTTGACCCCGATACGATACAAGTGCCGCTCGAGCACAAGTTTCAGGACGTCGTCAATCGGCTTTCATGGAACCACGTCACATTCAGCTCCACCGGCGAATATGTGGCAGCGTCTACGTACAATAATCACGAGTTGTACATATGGGAGCGAAATCACGGCAGTCTTGTCCGAATGCTGGAGGGACCCAAGGAGGAGCAAGGGGTCATCGAGTGGCACCCGCATAGAGCTGTACTGGCGGCATGCGGATTGGAGACGGGACGCATCTACATTTGGTCAGTGAATTCGCCGCAGCGCTGGTCAGCATTGGCGCCAGATTTTGTCGAGGTGGAGGAGAACGTGGAATACATAGAGCAAGAGGACGAGTTCGACATCCACCCACAGGAGGAGATCAACAAACGTAGGCTGGATAGGGAGGACGAGGACATCGACGTCTTGACCTTGGATCCGAGCAAAGGGTACGATGAGGATATTGACGGGGCGGGATTTCGCATGCCTGTGCTGTTTAACCTCGGCGAGAGTGACAGCGAGGAAGAGTTTGTGGCAGTGTCAACAGGTACTGTACGTCGCAGGAGCCTCGGAGAGGGTCAAGAGGGCGAAGCTCCCGAGGAAGAGAAAGCAGTTGCAGGCAAGAAGACGATAGCTGCTAGGGGTACAAGGGGTAAAAAGAAGCAGTGATATAATGTCTAGTTGTTTCTTCAATGATACCCATCCCAGTGCGGCATGTCTCGTGATAGCACTGGGTATAGCAATGATAATATCTAACAGCTCTAGTTCAACTACACTTAATGTTTAAAAGGCATACCTAACCAAGCTAGAAGTATTACATGACGACGGTAGGCTGTTTCGTCGACTAGTCCTTAGCGTTCTTAATGGAAAATCTCACTTCATGTTGACTCATTGGCGAAGTTGGCTGCTTAACTAACAGTCAGTAAGTTGTACACAGCTGCATTTTTCAACAACATCCATGGATCAATCGACTATATGTATACAGTTTGTACTTGGAGGTTAAGATGTGCCGCACGGACCGTATATACTTAGGTACAGATACAAAAGGATGTACTACCTGAAGATTCAGCCTCATGGAGAAAGTTATTTCCGAAAGAAAATTATCCAAAGAAGGCTTAGCGCTTCTCCGTGGCGGCCCTTTGGCTCAACTCCATTTGCCCTTAGCAGTCTTTGTCCACTCCTACCAAAAGACCCTTTCACCCAAACCACAACATCAATTTGATGATTAACGAAGCATCACGACGCGCCTCGGATATCGCACCAGTCTTCCTCCAGCGACCTTCCGACATTGCCTACTAAGACGATACAGTGGTTTTTCGATTATCGCGATCAGTTGTTAAACCTGCGCGCGACCTGGGAAAGCTTGTGAATCATTTCCTTCGGGCCTTTGGCCTGGTCGGCAACGGGCCCTCCAGTGCCAATCTGATTCATCCTTTCTGTCTCTATTGAACAGTGCTTTCATCATTCTTCTTTTACGCGCGGCCGGTTGTATATAACTAATCATTATTCTCGACCGCCGCGACATTGCGTTCCCTACTTTACGAGTCACGATCCGAAGCCATCCACCTTCCTCAATCTTTACAACCCACCCGCGTGCACATCATCCGCGCGAACATTTCGCATCTCTACCTCTCAACTTTTTTTTCCTTCTTACTTAACCACTCTCTCATTTCCAACTCATTACCATCTTTTAAACCTCGCATCGACTCGAGATACCATTGACCGCGCAAATCAACAAATCTATCGATACACTTCCAATAATCCGTCACCCATCTACGTCAACTTGCGAATCAATCAAGATGGCCAACCTACACTTCGCGCATTCCGATGCGCCTCTAAAGACTATTGAGGAGATCCAGTTTGGTCTCCTCTCTCCAGAGGAGATAAAGAACATGAGCGTCGTTCACATCCTCTACCCAGAGACGATGGATGAGACCCGAACGAAGCCACGCCAGAGTGGACTCAACGATCCTCGTCTCGGTTCCGTCGATCGCCAGTTCAAGTGTGCTACTTGCTTGGAAAATATGTCCGAGTGTCCAGGTCATTTCGGTCATATCGAGCTCGCGAAGCCTGTCTTTCATCCAGGTTTTATCAAGAAAGTGAAGAAGATCCTTGAGATCGTCTGCCATAATTGCAGTAAAGTCCTGGATGATCGAGTTAGTCTCTTGCTCTCGTTTCCTTGTTGGTTTGAACCTTGATGATGCTAACTGGCTTCCTTCATAGAGCAATCCAGAATTCCTCGCCGCGGTCACTACGCGAGACCCGAAGGCTCGTTTCAACCGAGTATGGAATTGTTGCAAGACGAAGAAGAGCTGCAGTAACGAGGTACCCAAGGATGAGGACAAGGAGTACGAGCCTGGTACCAAGCCCAAGAGCGAGGGCCATGGTGGCTGCGGAAACTATCAGCCTGCAGTTCGCCAGGCAGCTCTCACCCTGACCGCCAATTATAAGATTTCCGGCGAAGATGGCGCGAAGAGCAATGAGAAGAAGAACATGTCGCCCGAGATGGTTCTCAACATTCTCAAAGCCATCAGCGATGACGATCTCCGCGACATGGGTTTAAATACGGATTACTCTAGGCCGGAGTGGATGATCATCACCGTGTTGCCAGTCCCGCCGCCGCCTGTCCGCCCTAGTATTTCTATGGACGGAACTGGTCAGGGTCTGAGAAACGAGGACGACTTGACGTACAAGCTGGGTGACATCATTCGCGCCAACGGCAATGTACGTCGATCCATGATCGATAGCGGACCCGGTCATGTTGCCGAAGATTTCGAGCAGCTTCTTCAGTATCATGTCGCTACTCTGATGGACAATGACATCGCTGGCCAGCCTCAGGCTCTTCAGAAGAGCGGTCGCCCTGTCAAGTCTATCCGAGCCCGTCTAAAGGGCAAGGAGGGTCGACTCCGTGGTAACTTGATGGGCAAGCGCGTTGACTTCTCGGCCCGGACCGTTATCACTGGTGATGCCAACATCTCGCTCGACGAAGTTGGCGTGCCCAAGTCCATAGCATCAACTTTGACATACCCTGAGACGGTCACGCCATACAACATATCTCGCCTTCACAAGCTTGTCCAGAATGGACCTGCCGTGCACCCCGGTGCCAAGTACGTCGTTCGAACAGACGGCTCGAGAATCGATCTACGACATCACAAACGCGCTGGCCAGATAAATCTCGAGTACGGCTGGAAGGTTGAGCGACACCTCCAAGATGGTGATTATATCATCTTTAACCGTCAGCCTTCACTTCACAAAGAGTCTATGATGGGCCACAGGGTCAAGGTGATGCCATATTCTACATTCCGACTGAACCTGTCCGTCACCTCGCCGTACAACGCCGATTTTGACGGTGATGAGATGAACCTTCATGTACCGCAGACGGAGGAGACCCGTGCTGAGATCCGCGAACTCTGCATGGTCCCCCTGAACATTGTCTCGCCTCAGCGCAACGGTCCATTGATGGGCATTGTCCAAGATACTCTGGCCGGCGTCTACAAGATGTGCCGTCGCGATGTGTTCATGACCAAGGAACAGGTATACAACACCCTGATGTGGGTTCCTGACTGGGATGGGATCATTCCCCATCCTGCGATCCTCAAGCCGACACCTCGTTGGACAGGAAAGCAGATCGTCAGCATGATCATCCCTAAAGAGATTAGTCTTTACACTAAACCTGGAAGCGGTCCATGGCTTCCTCTGGTGGACGATGGCTTGCTTGTCCAATCTGGACAGCTACTGTTCGGCCTTCTAACCAAGAAGAACGTCGGTGCTGCTAGTGGCGGCATTGTCCATCTTTGTTACAACGAGCTTGGTCCTGAGGGCGCGATGGCTTTTCTTAATGGGTGCCAGCGCGTCATCAACTACTGGCTCTTCCATAACGGCCACAGCATCGGTATCGGCGATACCATTCCGGACAAGGTGACCATCGAAAGGATCCAGGTTCACATTGACGAGTCCAAGGCTGAAGTAGCCACGCTGACTGCTCAGGCAACCGCGAACAAGCTTGAAGCTCTTCCCGGTATGAATGTTCGGGAAACATTCGAGAGCAAGGTTTCCAGGGCCCTTAATTCCGCTCGAGACAAGGCCGGCACGACTACCGAGAACAGTCTCAAAGATCTGAACAACGCTGTGGTCATGGCTCGGTCCGGCTCCAAGGGCTCTTCGATCAACATTTCTCAGATGACCGCACTGGTAGGTCAACAGATCGTTGAGGGCAAGCGTATTCCTTTCGGCTTCAAGTATCGAACCTTGCCGCACTTCACCAAGGACGACTACTCGCCTGAAGCACGCGGTTTCGTCGAGAACTCCTATTTGCGCGGCCTTACGCCTTCGGAATTCTTTTTCCACGCCATGGCTGGTCGGGAAGGTCTCATTGATACCGCTGTCAAGACCGCCGAGACTGGTTACATTCAACGCCGTCTCGTCAAGGCCCTTGAAGACGTCAGCGCCAGGTACGACGGAACGGTCCGCAATTCGCTCGGCGATATCATTCAATTCCTCTACGGCGAGGATGGAAAAGATGCGATGTATATCGAGAAGCAACCCATGGACCACTGGATTCTCCGACATTCCGATTTCGAGGATCGATTCCGTATGGATGTGATGGAAGGTCTTCGCCAAAACGTCATTGACGCGCTCGAGTATGGCCAAGACCTCATCGGCGACGCACACGTACAGGAGCTTCTTGACGGGGAGTACGAGGCTATCTGCAAAGACCGTGATTTCCTCCGCCAAACGAGGACGCGCGTTGAAAAGCTGGATGACATGTTCCAACTTCCACACAATGTCGGACGTCTTATCGAGTCATCCAAAAAGCTTCTCAAGGTTGACGACTCGAGACGAAGCAATCTCACACCACAAGACGTCATTCCTGCTGTCAGGGACTTCCTTGAAAGGATGGTGGTCGTACGTGGCTCTGATTTCGTTTCTCTGGAAGCCGATGAAAACGCGTCGATGCTCTTCAAGGCTCTACTCCGTTCTCGATTGGCGTACAAGCGGCTTGCGGTCTTTCACCGCTTAGACAAGCTGGCTTTTCGACACGTGATGGGCGAGCTGGAGAATCGATGCTCCAGGTCGATGGTAAGCCCTGGCGAGATGGTTGGTGTTCTGGCCGCGCAGTCCATTGGCGAGCCTGCGACGCAGATGACCCTCAACACGTTCCATTTCACCGGTATCTCTTCCAAGAACGTCACTCTCGGTGTTCCTCGTCTCAAGGAAATTCTCAACGTCGCCTCAACCATCAAGACGCCATCAATGCAGGTGTTCATGGATTGGAGCACTGCCCGAGAAGACGCCAAGAGACTCCGGAGTCTTGTGGAACATACCAACCTTCGTTCCGTTACTGCCGTAACCGAGGTTTACTATGATCCTGACATCGAGTCGACAACCATCGCAGAAGACGATGACTTCGTCTCGTCCTTTTTCCTCTTGCCTGACGATAGTCAGCCTCCGATCGAGAGACAGTCGCGATGGCTCCTCCGATTCGTCCTGGATCGGCAGAAGATGCTCGACAAGGGACTCACGGTAGAAGATGTGGCCATCCGCCTTCGCGAAGAGTATCCGACCGATATCGCGGTTATCTGCAGCGACAACAACGCAGAAAATCAAGTTGTCCGCATTCGCCCAATGCCGGAAGATAAGGACGACTCCGACAAGGCGATTGAGGATGATGTGATGCTTAAGCGTCTGGCCGATCATCTCTTGGAGAATCTGACGCTGCGAGGAGTCAAGGGAATCAATCGAGCTTTCCTGGGCACTGCAACTAATATCATGGAAGACAGGAGCGGCGCATTAGTACAGCAAAAGGATACCGATCTCTGTGACGAATGGTACCTCGACACCGAGGGCACATCTCTGCGAGAAGTACTGGCGGTGCCTGGGGTGGATTGCAAGCGCACCAGTACGAACGACTTATGGCAGATCATCGATGTCTTCGGCATCGAAGCTGGGCGACTTGCGCTTCTGCACGAGTTGAGGAGGGTGCTGGCCTTTGACGGTTCTTACGTCAACGAACGCCACCTTACGCTTCTCGTCGACGTCATGACGTACAGAGGCAGCATCGCCGCCGTTACTCGTCACGGCATCAACAGAGCTGACACAGGTGCATTGATGAGGTGTTCGTTCGAGGAGACAGTCGAGATTCTTCTGGAAGCAGCCTCCATCGGCGAAATAGACGACTGCAGAGGTATTTCGCAGAATGTCATGCTCGGTCAGCTCGCCCCTATGGGCACTGGCCACTTCCAGGTCTTCCTGGATCCCAAGATTCTCGAGACCGTTATCTCGGACAACTCGAGGATGGGTCTGATGCCCGGTATGACCGTTAAGGGAAGTCAGATAGAAGGAGCGGCGACACCATATGATGTCGGGTCCCCTATGGCAGATTCGGCATACGGAATGTCTCTCGCGTCGCCAACGATGGGCATGGGCAACTTCTCACCGATCGTGGGAGCCGGTTCCGATTCGCCGTCGGGCTTCGGAACGGAATATGGTGGATTCGGTGGTTCTACCGCGTACGGAGGAAGAAGCCCTGGAGCGACCAGCCCATTGGCCGGCGGTGCATCCCCGACTTCACCCTTCAGCAGCTATGGAGGTGGTGGAGGTTACTCACCAACCTCGCCCAGTGGCGCCTACTCACCTACGTCGCCGATGATGGGAGGTCGGTACGAGAGCTCGCCTCGTTTCAACCCATCATCGCCATCCTTCTCTCCCAGCTCGCCCCACTTCAGCGGCACAAGTCCGTCCAGCCCGCACTACAGTCCCAGTTCCCCTAATTATTCACCAACCTCGCCGTCATCGCCGAGGCACTACTCCCCAACCTCCCCAGGCCAATCTCCGACGTCGCCGAGTTACTCTCCGACGAGTCCTACTTACAGTCCGACGTCTCCGGCTTACAATGTCGGCGGCAACGTCTCGCCGTCATACTCTCCCGTATCGCCCAGCTACTCGCCTACGTCACCCGTGTCATATTCTCCAACGAGCCCATCATACAGGGCTGGAGGAGCGCAACAGTCTCCGACGAGTCCTCACTATTCCCCAACGGTTCGTTCATTTTTTAACATGGTGGGATCGATTTCATGCTAACTGTTAGGTAGTCACCCGCATACTCTCCAAAGACGCCTGGTCCTGGGAGCAACACCAGCCCCAAGTTGTATGTATCCCCACCCAGCACAGGATCCTCGTAGTGGTGCTAACTGAAGTCGAACAGCTCTCCCTCATCTCCCAAGAATGATTAATTCATTCTTGCATAATATAAACCCGCGGCGTCCAGTGGTCAATATCCCGTCGCATCCGAGGGTTTCTGTCCTAATCCATTCACCCTCAAAAAAGAAACTTCTCCAAGTTTCTGCGTTGTATTCCTAATTTGCATCATAGAAGGAAAGAGAACATTTTTCCTTTGGGCATCGCCGTCATTCGCATGTGAGACTAGAGACAGAAAGTATGCAGTCTGTGACAGATCATAAAAGTTCCAGGAGGCAACAAGGGGGGGGTTTTCTATTCAACGGTCTGTGATTCCTGGTTTACATCGTCGTTGTACAATATCAAAAGGGGCGATTGGTTTCGCTTTGGCATCTGCGTTTCGATTTTCCTTTCCTTTTTTTCCCTTTCTTCGACTCGCGCCCTGAGAGGCAAGACGAGATGAAAGGGGGCGGCAGATTGACATTCCCGCCGTTACGGTTGCGGTTGAGTTTACCCGGAGGATGTGTGTGGGCAAGGGGGCTGAACAGTGAACAGTCAAGTCATCAGTGAAGCATGTCTGGGGAGGTAGACAGGACAGTGAGTCAGTGAGTTTGGTGGGCAAGTTGACGTGGATCAAGATTGAGGGAAGAGCTACGATTGCGGTTCGTGTGATGGGACGAGGATATGCCTCTGGCAGCACTGGACGGCAGGTTGAGCAGAGCAGAGAACCAGATGATGCACACTATAGGTTATGGTGTAGTGAATGCGATTGAGCTTCTACGATGCGTTGCGATGCTATGCAGTTACGGGTCAAGTGAAATGTGAACTTGTTGTGGCTTGGTGGCTTCTGTGCTTTGTGGTGATCTACCTGAGGGATGTAAGAATGAATACTTACCTACTATACTATACTGAGGTAAGGTAAGTAAATCAGTCGCGTCATAAGATATGTACCTCCATATTGAGACCTGGTTAATTCGATCGCATCATCGGGCTGAGTCATAGGTAATCCAGGTCTATACATTGATATCGTAGGCATCATAGCAGCATACCTGGGTATCTTAGGTATCGAATTCGTCCATAGCCTACGCGTGATGGTTGCCGCCAGCTTGCTCGGTTCCGGAGACCTTTGATCATCTGCTGTTGGGACTAACGAGGAATGCAAAGCAGACACGGACAGATAGACCAAATGTATTCGTGGGTAATGTACCTAGGTAGGTAGGTACTAAGGTAGGTATGTAGGTGCCCAGGGAGGAACGGAACGAAAGGAAGAAAAATCTTCAACGGGACTGATCCGGTGCTTATACCTAGGATATGCGTACCTTAGGTAGGACAGCTGGCTACTGTAACATGAAGGTAGCTAACGTGGGTAGACGCAAGTCACAGACGACCCTAGGAAGTATTCAAGATCTCTAATGCATGCATGTGCGATCCATCTCGATATTCTTCTAACTTCTTCTTCCACTCGTATTACATGTACTGACTACCTACCTAATGTATATTGCTGTATCTCTACCTACATACTATGCCTCGTTACTCACTCCTGCACCAACTATTACCCAGCAACCTAGGCGCATGATATATAGCCGAGTATATAAGCCCCGAGCCCCCGAGCCCCCGAAACCGGCGACCGCGATGAAGTAAGTATGATGGGATCACGGTGGGATGTTGGTTCGAGAGATAGTATAAAATAAACGAGAAAGGAGAGAAATGAACAGAAAATAATAAAAGAGAGTAAGATGAGTAGGTAGTAGGTACCTAGTTGAGCTTGTTTCAAGAATTATTCGGTAGCTTTTGTGCCTTTCAATAACCGGATGATCCTCCACGACGACATGAACAGTATACGTCTTGGTTCTTTCGTCAAGAACTTCTTATTGAGATTGCGTGTGTGTTTCTAGAGGCTGACGATGATGGATGGATATTCGAGCTATGCCTCACACCTGCGGCGGCTCAGTTCAGCTCAACAGGATAAAAGACTTGGGTTGGGCGCGGGAGACCCGGGTCTAGTGCAATTGATCCCGGCAGGCCTAGGAATGCGAAAGGGAATAGAAGCACGTAAGCCTCTGCATGCGACCACATTCTTCAAATGTATCGCACTATCCAGTGTTGGGGTTGTTTCTGGCTGGGTTAGGTACGTTTGATAGGTTAGAGTAATGTACAAGTAAGGTACTTATAAATGCAGCAGGCCTGGAAGTAAGCGAGGGAAAGGGAAAATAAGACGGGATGGCCGCCGGCGCATAGATGCAGCATCAGAGCCGACATGGAGGCCACATGCATGCCACGTGAGCATGCAATCCTTCGTTCCGTAGTACCGCAGAGAATGGCGAGGCTATCCCGTCATCACTTGAAACCTGCATTCCCGCTCGTGTCAGGGCCAGGGTCATTACTACCTACATAGTATGTATGTAGAAGAAGATCCGGTTGGGGGCCAAACACGATCGGCGGCGCAAGGATCTAGTTGAAACAATCCGGATTTGCTCTGGATCCATAAGGCTGAGATACCCGGGGTCGTTTGGTCATTCGACTCGTGTCTCCAGCGGTAGTTGTCGGTATTACTTAGTACCGGGCTGTGCGTCGTCGCATGGGGGCGAGGCTCAGCTTGAACTTGCTTGCAGCAAAGGTACCCAAGTAGGTAATTATAGAACCCCGAGGCCCAGTATAGAGTCAGAATCTCCTGTTTCAATTAGAAATAGTCCTCAGTCTCTACGATCTAAACATGTGTCCGAATGAGAGATGTGCCTTTCTTAGTATGTCGCTGTGAGTTGTTGGTGGTAGGGCTCGCAGAGTCTTGCCTTACCTGAGGTACCTTTCCCCTACCATGGCCTTGTTCACTATCGTAGCCAATTCCGATAATACAACTGTGGCCATCGGCGTACGGGCGCTTACTCGGACCCGAGAATTGAATGACGCGGAGGTTCATATCGACAAATGCAAATTGACAGATTATCACCCCTTTTCAGATGAACAATAACCTCCCTGAGCCGTGTCGAGTGTTGGTCCGAAAGAGAGAGAACTCTTCAATCCGCTTCGTATTTGGTACTGAATTAATTATTCGACCAAGTACGTACGCCTGATTTCATAAAATAAATCTCAAGCAAAGCTGACCGGCCTACGTACCTGGTGGTGCTGTAACACTTCCAGAAGGATCGAAAGTCCCTGAAATGATGCTAGGATTTTTACACTGCAGGATTGCTGGATACCCAGGTAAAGTAGGTGGGCACCTAGTTTCGTAGTCAGTACCGCTATAGAAGTGAAATCCTTGCGTGCTCAGGTCGCAACAGCACCGATGCCAACCTAGAAGGGAGAAGACTGACGAATCCAAACTTACGCAGTACCGCAGGTAACATCAACTAGGAGGCACGAAATCCTTCACTCGGGAGCCCTTTCAGGTATATCACATCCAAGCCGCTCTCGTCGGGGTGAATTTGAGTAATTCAACCAAGATAGGCTTCAATATCCAGCCAGCGGTAGAGGTACCCTCAGAACCACAAGACAGCCAGCATCAGAGCTCCGACTCTTGAGTGACATCAAGCTAAGAGCCCCGAAAAAGTCGAATCAGATGCATTGAAGGGCAGAAAACCGTTGTCGCGTAGGAATAGGACTTGAAAATGCGGTAGCTTTCATGAAGGAATTTGTAGTTTTAGCTTCGCTCCTGTGCTTATGGAGTAATCGTACATAGTCAGCAAGCTGCATGAAACTGCCAAGGGTATGCAATGAAAATACAAAGGTATCAGTGATATTGCCAGCCTCGGGAAATCGTCAAAAAGAGACAGCAGTGGAGGATTCGAGCAGATATTACCCGACAACGGCGTAGGTTTGAAGCCAATTAGTGGTGGTGATGTTGTAGCCCTTGAGTGAATCTGCGAGAACCAAACCGTGCAGGGCCAGACATTCTGCGAGGCAGTTCGTCCAAGTTGGGATCTATACGCTATCATGTGTGACCATTTGCTCACAGAGATCAGCTACGGAATCCAAAGGGTTGCTGAGTTTCCTGAGCTTAACGCGCCTCCACTCACATGAGCAGCCTATGGTTGAACCTGACGAGAACGAAAAACTCGCCAAGAAAAGATGTTCGTGGACTTCCATGAGATAGGCTATATCGGTGAGTGTCAACCTGCTACCAAGCCTGAGGTGCTAGTGCGACGTCGGAAGTGAGGAAGGCATAGACATGGCTGTCTAGCGAGCTTTGTAAGACTGCAGAGAGAGATCGTGTTATGGGTATTCAAGCTTAAGCCAAGCTAGGCGCTGTCGTACTGTCGATCTGTTGTTGCGCCCAGCGTAATTAGAAACCTAGATCACGCGCGATAGTATTATCGACTGCTAAGTTACCATGCTCGACAGCAACGAGGCATAGATAACATCCGGGAATTTCGTCGGGATCTTCGGTGATAACTTATAAGGTAGTGTCCCGTACATCATAAACCTGTCGATGACCTATAAACCACTGTACCTTGCTGCACATCCCGTTTACTGCCTCACGGGCACGGGTAAGCCTAAATGTACTCTGATGATTGGTATAGAAACAATGAGGTTGACAGCTGTTTTCTTGTACTCGACTCTGAGGACTATAGTGGCTCGAGATCAATCAGCGAACTTGCTGTCAAAGCTTCGCGCGATTGTCGCATTTCCCCTTGATTCCCTGTCCTGGGAGTAGCTATAGTAGCTCGAGTAAGCTCCGTAGGGCGTAGGGAAGTTCCTAAACTTGGCTTCCTGCTGGGCGCCTTGTGGGATCTACGTCCAAGGCTGCGAGGAGCTCAATGACTTTAAGATTATAAGGGAAGTCTGATGTGACTTCGTGCGGTCTAGCTCGGCCAGCCAGCGACCTGAAGAGTCCATTTGGCCCTGGTGTTCCCTCCCGTCAAATGAGTGTTTCAAGGGGCCTTCAACGTTGAATTTGTTGATATGGCAGACGCTAGTGTGTAAGATCAAAACGATGAAGTTGGTATACTACTCAAAGGAAGTAATTCATCTCCTTCTGGTTTCGAAGTTGGCTCTATCGTCCAGATTGGCGTTGCTCAACCGCTCTGGTCGATTTCATTGGTAGCTGTTACGCCTTAGCCGCCGCACGTCGTCTACATACCATGTAGAGTATCCTTGAGCTGCAAGGGTCGTGCATAAGGCATTGACAGATGCAGGGGTAATACATGACACCTTCGTCGTTCATCGGGATAAGCTACCCAGGTACATATAATAGCGGGAAGGAAGCCGCTATGACCGATCTATGACGGCACTGTCGTTGGTACCTGGATAGTAACAACAAGATTAAATCTCTTTTGCCTCGGGAAGCTCCTAGGCCAGAGAATGGTGAGAAGGTGGTAGAGCCAAGACCGTTTCTCTCCCACTCCCTATGCGCTTTCAGCAAGAGTACTGCATCTCTTACGAGTGAGGCTGCTATTTTCGACGGCCCCCCGAGGACGATAGTTGAAGTAGGGCGATTATCTTGCGGGATACACAAGGCAGTTGTGTAAGCCATTCGTACCCACAGAAGAGTGTCGAGGGGACCGGAACGAACGTTACTTGTCAGCTGTTGATTTGCCGGGCAGATTTCATAGTGCACTAGACTATGTTAGGATAAGCATCCAGACCGTGGGCTGTTGGATCGACAATTCAGTGGTATTGCTCGGTAAGGGCATTGCACCAATTAGGCTCACAGACGCAGCTTTCCACCGTCATCCGAATTTGGGGTTGAATATAGTCGAATAGGTAGCAGCGAATGGGTTGCATGTGGATAAGCAAAGGCTCATTCGGGTAACACGACGCTGGTAGCTGGAATAAGATAGACAGTATAAGAGAAAAGGGGAAGCGGAGGAGGGAGGATAGGTAGGTTGCCTCGGCGGGGGAAGCTAAAAAGCTCGTAAAATGTCGTGTAATCCGCTGTTGTATGGTCAATAGAGAAAGACGGATGTCGTATCTGCCGGAACCGGGCCGCGCAACGGGCCAACGCACATTCTAATAGTAATGGTGCGGCGCGGCTTAGATCAAAGTGGAAAGGCCAAGGTCAGTTCCAGGTTGTTGGCCCTAGGCCTCCCACCGAATACAACTGCACATCGGCGAATGAGTAGGTAAGTAATGTATGTACAGCTGCTTCAGCGATGGGGTTCAATTAAATGGCCGTCGGGCCGAAGGATCAGCTTGCGGGCGATGCCATTGATTTTAAGCGCGACGAGACGCAGTTGGCGCCCAAGTCGGGTGGCCATTGGCTCACGAACCGCAAGGGAACGGGGGTGTCATCCTAGCCCAGCTGCGTCTATCTAGGCAGTTCCAGGTATTCAGATTAGAAACTAGAGATATCCATTATTCATAACCTCAAATTGAATGGGTGACTCTCGAACCCAGTTCCAGGCGGTTAGGGGCGAAAGGTAGTATATCTTACTGCATCTGTGCAGTGTGCACGTTTGACGCACGTACGCATGTGCGTGAGAATGTATGTGTAGTGCGGGGGGAGGATGCAGGAAATTCCAGGTATGAGAGATGAGGAAAAAGCGATATCTGATCATTCGCTTAATTACATGTTCTTATTCATTTATCCTGTAAGCTACGCAAAACTCAAATATATTTCTATAAGACATATTACAACTCAACGCTACCTACAAGTACCTAAGTAGCAGGGCAGTGCAGGGGTACAACCCGGTACGAGGGCCAAGCTCCTCGAAGCTTATGGAGGTTCGGCTCCAGTCATGTTTTCAGTTTTCCAGTTCAGGTTGTTAACTATGTAAAACCAAGTTTATGTAATCAGTCGAGATCAACCTACCAGCGGTTTCAACCACTTCCACTCACTTCCAATAGGAAGTTGTCCCTTAATCAATCATAATTCTTTCATTCTTTTTATTGTTCTCCCTTTGGTCCCTCACTCATCACATGATAGAGGGCAGATGCGAGTACTGCCTGATTAGCTGCAATTCAGGCCATGGCGGCCGGAGGATCCTTCCAATGCAACGCACAGGTTCTTTGCACGTCAGCTTTGTCATAATACCTCCAGGCCTTGCAATTCCGGGTTCGCCGCCAACATCGCAACCGTTGGTGAAAAATGATGCCGCCTGCTGCAACCCAACCGACATGAACAAGGCTTCTCTTGTTCTCTCCATGCAATGACACGTCCTCTGCCTTGCATTGATTACCTGTGCCTTCGGCTACTTGCTTCTGACCGCGGAAGTGTCCGCTAATTCTTCCTATCCCGTTGAGTCGTGTAACGTCTTACGGCCGCAACTTGACCCCATGTCGCTAGCCGTTCTCTGCCATGCCACTCGACGCGAATTTCGGTGAGCACTCTGTTGCGTGAAAAAACAAAAACATCAGAGGTGGAGGAAAATCAAAAGTGTAATTCAAAAGAGCTCAAAGGGGCTGTCTGAGATTATCCCATCATGAACTGCGCCCAGGTACTAAGCAACCATTCAGACCCCCTGAGCCCGCCCCACGAAGTAAAACATTTCCAGACTGAGAGAGATATCCGACAGACAAGTCTACCATTTCCACCGAGTTTCGAGAGAGTGTACTGGCGCCAGGCCAGGTAAAACAGATAAAGAAATCGAGGTATCTATGCGATTGCTCGCAACAGGCTCTTCCATCCCGCCTTCCCACATCACAACCTTGCCAGCCAACCATTCGTATATGTTGCCATCTTCATTATGAGGCCGAGGCTGCTATACCTAGGCAGAAGGACAAGTTAGCAAAGGATGAAGAGTATGATCGTGACCGACTGTGTGTATACATTTTGGTTAAGCACATTTATCACAAGGACCATCATGGTTGACGTCTTCGTATCGAGTGCCTTTGGAGCAACCACCGATGGTGTTTGGGGATTCGGCGCAAGGAGCCTCTTGGGGCTGGGTGTGGCCACACGAGTACTTGACACGGTAGACTTTGCACATGGTGACTTCTTTTCTTTTGTGCAAGGGGACGTAGACAATTCAGTGCCGTTCTGCGGAAGACTCGAGGCTGCCAGCTTCGAAGTTAGCAAGATCCACAATGATCTAGGTGATACGGACGAACCAAATACGTTCGACGTTTGACGAGAGCTGTGTGATGGATGACTTCGACTATCTCGAACAGACGGCCGATGAGCTGATAGAGCACGGTATGACTTGTTGCTGAGAATTGGTTCGAGGAACTTGAAGAGGATACTAGCTGAAGTGCGATGGTGATGAGGAACGAGTTTGAGCATCGTAGAGGGCGGGAGAGCGGAATTTATAGACGCGGTAAGGGGGGTTGTAGATTACCTCTGATGAATGAATAAACGGGAGCCAGCCAGACAGGTCCCTTGTGTTTGTCCACAAGATCCGTCCACACTCAGACGCCGGGAGATGTAGGTAGTTGGCGGACTGGCTCAATGTCCCTCGCCGCCGCAGCACAGGTTGCGAATTCCTCGTTGGGAAAACAATATCCTGAGTTAATAGCCTGAGGTCAACTAGAATAACAGGGTGGTGTGCGTGTGGAAATTAGGTAGTGGTCGTCATCAGACCTCAGTGGAGGTCACCCCCCAACTGCTAATGTATCTAGATTGCCGAAGGACTTGTAGGGAAAAGGAAAGTGGGATAGGATCTGCTGCAGTTGGAACTCTGGATATGCGGCGGCAAGACACGCGTGTTTCTGCGATAGCCGTCGATGCATCCGCGGTCGGTGGAGAAAGTTAGGATTGGGGTCAGTCTTCGAGCGAACCATTGGACACGGCCGCGGACTTGTCACCTGTCAATGTACGAAAAGCTGCTTGTTCTCTCAAAGAGACTCCAAGCAGGTCGATGGCTCAGTCCCGCTAGGGTTCGCTACCCGTTGACAGGACGGGCAGGGGTAAGGTACTGTACTGTACGCGTGCAGATACCTAGGAGACAAAATATAACAAAATATTACCCGTCCGAGGTGGGAAAAAATTGGTAAAAATGAGTTGAATCGGGTTAAGCCAGTTCAGTTGGGCGAGGACGTTGGCGACTTAGAGGGTAGGGACCTTTCAGAAGAGCAAAGGTAGCCAATCCCAGAAGACAATTAGAGATCGCATCTACCCCAGCAGGTTGGCAAATATACGTCCGACGGTACGTTCATGCAAGAACCACCTAAGGTAGTTGGTAGGGTATGCGAATGAATGATTCCGGGTCTCTCGCGTTGTTTGTTCCTCTGGATGTGACCCGTTGGCTGCTGCTCGATTTCATCATTATACTTAAGCTACTATCGTGTGTTACCGCATGCCGCTAAGGACTGGGCAGCCACGCGCATTCCAACAATAGTATGGTTTACTCCTCCCAGTAGCTCCCAAGTAGCTTAGATAGAGGATATAGCTATAAAGGATCGATCTCACAAGGCACAAAGCCGTTCATGAGTGAGCTCGAAAAGCCCCCCGAGGCTTGTGGGGTGTGTTAGTGAACGCCACACAAACAGAAGTAGATGTTTGTAGGTAGGTAGTAGGCAATGTAGATAGATACCTTGGTAGATGGTCTATATCGGTCTCGGCGACCTTGATTGGAGAATAGACGGGAGGTAGGTACTTAACGGTACATCTTTTCCCGATTGCTTGTCTGCTCTCTACCTACCTCTAAGGAGACGGGTGGGTCATCTAGGCAAAGATGAGCAATGAGAGTTAGGTCGGGTAGGTAGGTCGAGAGATCTAGATATGAGAGAGTGTAAAATGGTAGGTGATCCGGGACGAAAAGGGAAAAAACGGGAAAAATTAAGATAGAATAAATCAATGAGTTGTACCTATGTCTACCTAAACGAGCGCGTTTAGAAATCCTTCCCGCCACCCGGACCAACAGCACAGCTATACCGTACCTAAGATATCTATACGTCAAAAAAGAGATGCCCTAGAAAATGAACGACCCTGGCATGAATTACTTGATGGAGTGACGGGGTGATGGGGAGATGGAGTAAGTGTACTGTATGTATGTACGTTTAGTATGAAGGTAGGGAGAGAAGATCTTGGAGTTGGAGTAGGGTGAGTTTATCAATTTGGCTGATGAGAGACATTGATACATTGATGTATTCTGTACGTGCACTTGCAGGGATGCAACCCAGCTCACAGTTGTACGTATATTCGTGCTTGACATGTACCTATGTATGTACCTATCATTGTACTCGGTTGGGCTGAATTCGCCTAGGTACCTATCCATGTAAGAGTAAGTACCTTGCTAAACTCTAAACTCTCTCCAACATTCAACATTTCCTTACATTCCTTACATTCATTTACATAGTACAAGTACTCGTTTATACCTACATTACATGTATGTACATGACATGTGTAGGTAGGAGGAGGTACTGATATATGGATTATCCTGCTTCAAAGCCTGTACCTAGGTCGCGCAATGGACAAACAATGGTTTCCCACGCCTTGTGACACGCGAGTGGAAGGTAGATTGCAGCAAAGAAATCAAAGAGGAACGGAAAAATTACCCGACACATGCTGCTGTCCCCGCATAGAGGAGGTACATCATTCATGCAGAATGTAAAGTATTCCAATTCCAAACCATCTCTCTCTTTCTCTGTCCCTCCTACGTACTTTGCTCATGTCTCCATTGTGGCATGTGTCGAAGAGCGCATCACATTCTGTCTGATAATGGAAATGACTCTTATTAGAAGAATTCGCATCCTTCGTTGCCTTTGCCGACCTCATCCCAACTGGATACTTGGTCCGACCAATGAGACGCACCCATGAGTCTACTCTCATCACACGCGGCTAGTATGTGTATAATTCTTATCATGTACATGCTCTGCTTGGAGTACCTGCAAGGTGCATCTGGCTAGGTAGCCGAAATGGCTCGGGCCGGCTGCCGTTCAATCTGGGATGCTACAGAACGACCAGGCATCTCCGTCTCTTCGTATCAACCGTCTGCGGCCAGTGTGCGCAAGGGGTGTCAGCCATGCCGTAGAGACGACGGCACATTGTCCAACATCTCACTGTGATGCCTGGCCTCTAAAGAGATGCAGAAGCTTCTTACTCGAAGCAAGGGGCAGCGTCGATTTGAGCAGGGAACGCACTGCACATCCTCGCTACTCTGGCATTCACTCACTCGGCCTGCGCCCCTGTGATGCTAAGATTGCCGATATAGCTTAGCCTCTATCAAACGCGCGTTGGCCGCGATTATTCAGGAGGGTTGTTGGCTACTAGTCTCAGAATGACGAGATTCAGACGCGGATTAGCCGCTCCAATTTCGTAGCGAGCGGCGGTCTGAACACAATCACAACGACAACTCATCCACCTCCCTCTCCTGGATGATGTATGGCTCGACGATAGGCCGCTGTAGATTGATCCGCGGAGATATCAGACGGCCAAAAATTTCAGGTGCGTGAAACTATCTGGGTTAGTCGGTGTGTGACACGACAAATATGAAGTTATCCACTCAGCCGCCGAGTCGAGTGTCACATCTTACTGGGCACTGGTGCTGATGACCTCTCCTATCCAGAATGAGTCAAGATGAAGAACGGAGGATAGAGATTTGGCGTAGGCCTCCGTACACTCTTCCAACCAACATCTGCAATACAGCCTTATGGCCCTTCATTTATGCGGCCATACCCCCTTAATAGTGCATCTCGGCTGCCTCGAGCAATACTGCGGCCGGAAAAGCGACCACTTCGTGGCAAACTGCCACCATATGTCGTCACCAACACTGAACTATCATGTTCAAACTACAGCGACCTTAAGTCAAGTGATCCTCTAAGCTTCTAGAAATACGTGCGCTGACCCGCGGCATTACCGAAGACCAAGTCTCCGGGCCATGTTGCTGGATACCACTGCACAGTCAGTGCCAAATTGTCCAAGCAGAATCACAGAAGCTGAATGCTAAAGGAAAGAGTGCCATGGGCGATCATAAACTATTGGTCTTCATGGAATTCTGTTGTACACTCCATACCAACACACATACGTCTACATGTATTTGTTAATTGCCTATTGTCACTGCTGGTTATTCCTGTGAGCTCGTCTCAGGTTCAGTGACTTGGCTTGGCCCCCGCTCTTTCGCCAGTTGAGATCAGGATGGCCAGGTACTTCTATACTCAAAAAAGTCAGAGCCACCCCTACTATCATCGCCATCGTCAATCGCCGACTGTGACCCGATACGCCTGAGCCTTCTGAAGTCGATCAGAGCAGGTATATGCACTCCCTGCAGTCCTTTTATGTTCCATTGCATCAAAGATATCACTCCATGTTTACCCTTGTAGGAGACCAGGTGGTTTTAATATACCTAACTATGTAGCTTTTAACGCCCCGGCCTAGAATTTGCCACAGTCAGAAGAGGAAACTCTTCCCAGCTCTTGTTTCGGATGAAAAACGGTGTGCCGATTTCTATCACCGGATATGTCCTGCAACGCGCACGCTGGCACTTGGCACGCTAGGATCATCAAGCAGGATAGAGCGGCACTGAGACGACCCGTCACAAACACGAAAGAGCATGCAGAACCATTTCAGGCCTTTTCAGCAATGGTTTCCTATTGTGACCTTCAGTTCGGATAAGCCCTTGGAAAAACTAGGCTCATGGCGGTTGAGCGCGGAAACCGACCAATCGCTACCTATGCTGCGCGGCCAAAATAAGCGCCCGTACCACTGCGCTGGGTCGGTGGCTTTGACTCTCGACTCGCAAACAAGACATGACTATACCTCCCAAAGCATCGATCATGGATTCGAATACGACATAGAACTGACAGTTCTATCCTATTTCGGAAGACGTCGTTTCCTGCCAATGTCGATTGGGTTGTTGGTGCATTCTTCCTTACCTACCTACCTAGGTAGTTGACGCAAGATTCCCAGTCTACCATCCATCAGCGCGGAACGAGGGGGCTAAATAGATGAACTAGTCGACCAACCCTTATGATGAACGATAATACATGTTCATTATGCGACTATTTGGAAAGTTGTGAGTTGAATTTGGAGTCATGAGGTGTGGACACGGCTCGCTCGAACCACTCACGAGGCTAAATATGCCCGATCCTATATACACTAGCTACCAACACTTCACACGCTGCCCTTTTTGGGGGCAATAGACGCCGCTACAGTTCTCGGCCCGAGCCTTCTGTGTCTATCTGCCTCGCTGTATCGACGGCGATTCGGCAGTGGCATGAGCGACTGGGCATGCTGGACCCCCGCTCGATACACCGAAGGAATTTGGTATTACGACGCATAGTAGCAATAGCTGACGTATCATCTTGGCTACTAGTTCGCCGTCCTGTATTTGTGGTTGGAGCGTGTAGTTGGTTAAAGCTCGCCTTATGACTACAACAGTCGCGACGATGAATGTTGGCTTAACCGATTTCCAAGTAGGTTACCGAAAAGGCTCGAGACGGTCGTATCTAAGTCAGTCAGGCAACGCCATAGCTCGTCATCAGGCTTTTACTCTGTCTGCAGACTGTGCGGGTGTTCACTTACTACCTAAGGTTGGGGATATGATCGGCCTACAGCAAGATATCCGGACACCCTAGTACGTTGAAAGATGGGGGATATGTGCCGGTATCATGACCATACTCGAGATAGTGACTAGACGATTCTGCAAGTCGTCACAGTCCCAACATAATTCATCTTCTGGTTCTCTTCACAACGTAACAATCACACCCACCATCATTCTTTGTGCAAGCCAAAGTACCCAGCAGGGACCAATATCATTATCATCTTCTCAAGACGCCCCTATGTTGCTATCCACGACACGACCCTCTCCACCCCCTACCTTCGCAGGAAGAAAGGGTGTGGCAGCACGAAAGCCCCAAGATAACGGGTTCAGGCAAACCTCAGTGGACGCCTAGTTGATGTTTCCTCTCAAGGAATGGAAACCTGGTCCTGTCCTCGTAGCACCACAGATACAAAGCTAATCCATACATAATAATCGCCGAATAAATGTTTCAAATAGCGCAGACGACTGGACGGTCATCACCTATGGGTTAGCTCCCTTGTGCTCGAATCCTTCTCGTCGCCCTGGACTCTTACAGGGCGACGAAGTCGCATATGCATGGCCCAAATGAGAAGGGTCATCAGCAGAAGTACGGCAGTCAACCTTGGCATCATTCACAGACCGTTCTCTCTCGTGATGAACGAACGAGATGGGTGGGGTTGCCGTAAGGGCGCGATAACCAACATTACCATCATCATTTCCGCCATGCAACGTAAGTGTAACCACCTCCTGTCAGAGCCTGGACTGGGTATGCGCAGTTTCATGCGTATCTGGGTCGGTTATACACCTACCTCTCTCAAAACGCCATCGCCCGCACTGAATGATACGTCTGCACGAGATCCTAGGCGCCGGAAAAGCTCCCGGTGCGTCTACTTCTGCTCCATTAGTCGCGAAATACAACACTACTGAGAGTGGCACAGTCAACGTACTCCGCTCCAGGAGCAAGTCAGGTCCAGTTGGAATCGAGCTCTCCGAGTAGTAGTCGTCCGTGACAATGTGCTCGACACTCACAAGATGTACTGGACATTACATGATATCAGTCGTGGTTGTCTACGCTAGCTTACATCTTTAGGTGCCGAGTTGAATAGGAGACTACTTTCGAAACCCCTTCTCAAACCCCTTCTCCCAGTTGCGCCCCATAGAGTGCCATTCGGTAAAAGACAACCTACTCTCCTTAGAAGTACCTTTTGACGTAGCCAATCGACACTATAGAAGTCCGAGAAAATCCATACCACATACAAATCTAAGTTGAATGCAAGTGCCTATACTTCTAGCACCGGATCGTGTTCGGTTCTATCAGGACGACGGCATCTCCTACCCCATACATGGCCATTTGATAGGGCCTGATCCTTCTCAGAGGTGCGCACTCGAAGACGACTGACCTTACACTTCTGGTTGAGGGCATACTCTAGGCAGCATAGGCATACACCTGTGTTTGTGGCTCCGTAGACAATGAAACTTGACAACTGTTCCCTTGTCCCCAGGCTATCTGAAGCATTCGGTATTAGAAGACTACCACAGGTCTGAGTGTTGAGGATACATACCTAATAGTGAAGTATTCCATGTACCTGAAATCCAAAACACCTACTTGTGAGAATGATCCGTGACCGTGCCTTACCAACCTATCTTGAGGGTCCTGGTGGGCTCGGGTTTATCACTCACCCCTTTGGAGGTGTCGTCAGCATCCTACCACACCGACCCCCTTTTCTTCCTTTCCAAGTAGATTCACCCCTATTTCCAGCCTGGCTACTTTTGTAAACTAGAGAAAGCCATTCTGCTTAGAACGAGGTGGTTACAATATCTGAAGTTGTCCTGACGAGCCCAATCATCATGAAACGGTCAGCCACGGTATCACCACCAGAGACCCTCACGAGAAGTCTACGAGTGAGCGTCGTATCTGGAGGTACGACGCTAGAAGAGCTTGGATTGACACCCTCAGCTACCTTCTGTTCTCGTATAACACATACTCGATTCAGAATTTGCTCTCACAACTTCCACCCGAGATCGTCACAGATCACCAGCCTCTTCGACCAGTGTCAACGACTCCAGCCTCTAATCGAGCTACCACTGCCTTTTCCACCTATTTCGAGACGAGACACCCCGTTTTTTCACGTCTATCCGGCCCAAAGACATAACCATAGGCAGTCCCGGCTTTCCCAGATTCCGACAGTTACGTGCCTCGCGAGGGTTGTCTACGAGATCTAAGGAAGCAAGCTAGTCGAGTGGCCCAGAAGATGGTCCTTGTACAATGTAGGAAGGGGTTCACCTCCTCCCTGTCTTCATCCTGTTCCTATTGACGAGCGTGGCAGAATAGTAGAGTCGTCAAAGACTTGAAGCCGTCGGTCTATCCTCCTACGCTTCTTTTCTCTTTCGTCATTGCACGGTCTTGCATATTATCCCCTCCAGGGTTTCGGTGGTGGCTGAAGCAATTATTACTTGATGAGAGGTGTTTCGGTAGCACTTGGGTTGGCTACAGATGTGCCTTGCGGATTCAGGACTGGGTACATCTACAGGTAAGGGGGCCTCTCTGGCCATGTGAACCATTCGAGTCCAGCCACATAGTCCGGCCGGACATGTCTATCTGGGGTTCCCAGCGTAAGGTAGCAAGTCCTGAATGTTATTAAGAGGCTGCCGCCTGCCACTCGACTTGAATAATCCGGCTGCTGATGGGGGATCGTCCCTACCAAGGTAACCGACTGGTGCTCTAGAGAACAGACACGTGGTTCTAGCCAAGAGAGCTGTCCCTAGATGCGATCCCTGTATGCAACTTAAAATGTTAATGGTGATGTGAGTAGTCGTCTTAGAATATGCCTGTGAAACATGAGGGTCGTCTATTATTTCAGACCTACGGGACCGGAAAAACACGATAGATGATGGAATAGGTCCTCGCTGATGGTAGAACTAGCCATGACCATCTTGCTACGATGTAGCCAATACGCGTTTAGTCTAAGACCAGTGATCTTTCTCGAGATCAGTGTATTAATTACCGAGCTATGGTAGCAGTTGGCCGTATTTCTTACACACCTTGGGTTCCTTCCTATACCTGAGGCTCACAGGTCTCTTCTCGAAACCCTGCCACCTCAGTATTGACCCTTATTCAACCGGATAAGCCCCGGTTTTGATGAACTGCACTCACTCCGCACTTAGAGACGCAAAGACATCTGACCAGGCAGTGTAAGAGCAGTATGAATTAGCAAGGCAGTTTTCAAACACTGAAAATATCAGCTGGAAGTAGTTTAGGAAAGGAAGGGTATATGATAGCGGATTACTAAGGGGAGAAGCAGTGAAGTTGCAGACTCTCTGGGCTGGAAAGCGTGTTTCTTACACATAGGTACACGAGAGAGGGGGGGGGGGTTCAATGACGCATCCTGCTAGCACAAGCACGCCCTCGTTCTGTTTAGTAGCTACTACTTCCTATGTTTTGATACTGATACGTGGTATAGGTGGCTATTGTCTGGAAATGAGCCCTTGACGCTGTGATACACTCCCCTGATGAAGTGGCATTCAGCGATAGCTCAGTGGGTTGGTCCTTACCGTCCTTCATCTGAAAGGTTTGAATTGATGAGCATCTATGTAGAATCTAAGCCGATATGAAGTATAACACTGCATATGGTCATCTATCATGCAGAGACACCACTTGACCTGGAGAATTAGGTAATGCGGCGACCTAGTACACTACAGCTTTCATTGCTATTCAACGTTGAAGAGTTCATCACAACCCTCCTGCATTGGCCACTTGACTGCTGACATGGACCCTCGACCTGTATAGGTACCTAAATAAACACAGCATCAAGATCCAGTTGCAGGAGAGGGGCGGCATTATGGTGTCGCTCATCTCAGAGGCCTCCCAACCAAAAAATTTGAGTGCGTATTTCTCTAACGACACTCTTGAACATGGAAACAGCTGCTTAACTTTCACCTGTATCAAGAATAGAGGCAACATCCTGAGATTCCGTTTAAGGGATACCGATATCTCCGGCGAGTGCCCTGGGGGATCTCTCATGCCTCTCCGAACATTCCCGTTAGCGGCTTGGCCCACCCAATCGCAGAGTGTCCAACCTCCCGAACTCAGCGAACTCAGCGCATTTCTCGCCGTGATGCTCCGGAGGACCGGGAGTCGTTTGCTGTTTATTTAAAGTCAAAAGGAGCCGCATCGCACTTCTCCACACCTTCTTCGCCAATATCAGACATGGCCGGTCGTATTGAGCCTCAGGAAGAGCCGCGGTCGACGCCTTGACGCCTTGCCACATGTCCGCTCACCCGTCCGACTCTGGGGACCGAGGGCTACAAGTTACTAATCCTCAAATCAGATCGGATCGAAATCAGACCTCGGACATAAGATAAACACGAGACCTTTTCTTTTCTGGCATGCCCGTGCCCGTACCCGTGCTCGATTGCTCTGTGCCTGGCTATTCGCTGCCAATTGTGCACCCCACGTGTGCTTGCGCCTTTTGTCCTTTTTGTGCAATGCGCTCATAAGTTCATAACCCGGAGTTGTGCTACTATGTCCGTGGATGACGGGTGTCGCACCCAATCAAGCGGAATGGAGGGAGAGAGATAGGGACTAACAAGCCTCCCCCGGCCACCACCACTCCGTCAGACCGGGGATTGGATTATGATCATTCTGGGGCGAGGATGATGACTGCTGAAACCACACACACACTGCGGCACAAAAGATAAAAAAAAAACGATTCGGGCAGGTCTTGGCGACTCATTACCAAAAATGTCACCACCTCTATAAGTGCGCCTGGTATCGGTTGTGTGGTGTGTGTGTGTGAGAGTGTGTGGGGGGACAAACCCTTGGCGGTCCTCCTCTACTATGTATCTCCGTCAAGCTGGGCTATGGCTACCTATATAAGACACCTCCCATCCTCAAACCATTCAATTCTTCTCGCTCTTCCTCTTCATCCTACAAAGACAAGCAATTCTCAGACAAAGCCAGAACTCACTTGACGACGTCACAAACTTTGAGGCGCCCTACCAAAGAAACTCTATCAACAGCATCAAAGCATATCTTTGCTTTCACGCACACCACTTTTAACCACTAACTCAACCTTCTCTACAAACAAAATGTCTTCCAACCAGAGCCTCTCTCAACAGGTCCGCCGGGAGCAGCCCCAGATGTTCCTCTCTCTGGCGCCCACCACCTCAGCTTCCTACCCCACTGCCCAGAGCATCAAGCCTGCCACCCAGGCACGCCGCAGCTCCAGTCAGAGCAGCGCCAGCAGCTCCGGCAGCCTGCGCTTCCTCAAGCTTGGTCCCGTCCACTACGGCGAGCACCCTGGCGAGCACAAGGAGGACTACCATGAGGTCGCCGTCGAGTAAATCCTCTCGACAGACCTTACAACCTTCACTATCATGACTTTCTTTTTTGCGAGCACTAGAGAAAAGCTGAAAACACTGGCGCTGATATGACCCATACCTTAACGACATGACCAAAAATTTCACGACTACACTATGCATGCACCGGAATGGAGGGGGAGCAGAGGGACACTTTTGGCTCTTATTTTGTCTTTATGCGGCGTTATACTAAAGGGATCGGGAAAGTAAATGATGGATGGGATGGGTAGGATACCCGAAGTACATACTGTACACAACCTTGAATGGGATGCGGATCTGTGGTGTGCTTCTTGGCGGTTATCTGCGGTAGATTGACTCTTATCTCGACGAGGTAGGGGGGAAACAGGCTCAGGATCACTCCTGATTAGCTATAACATAACATAACATCATTCCAGAATCTCTACGAATAATGGAACTGGTTTAATCTTCACATGCGGGAAAGTCCCCCTGCTCCATTGCGCGAATATATAGTCTCACTCAAAGCAGCCAGTCAGCTATATGCGCTAGAGCACGTCCAAGGCATCAGTCACATCCTCTTTTGACGTGTCCTGACCTAGCTACCTGGAGGATAGTGGGAGTGTGGACCGCATACAACATCCGCAAATAGTAAGAGGTGAGAAAGTCACCCATGCGCATACTGTGTAGATACAACTTGAGGTAGATAATTTTCCCCATCGCCATGTCGCTTTCTAAAAAGGTCGCAGCGCAACTCGTGATTGGCCCAACCTACAAGCTTGCCCGCATCTCCCTTGCTTTTCGAAACACCAAAAGCTTCTAGACAACCATGGGCAAGACAGAGAGCTGAAGTGTGGAGGGGATGGCCTGCCTACCCACGGATTGCCTACGTACCCTACGTTCTGTAGGAATCCATGGAATGAATGCAGGCACCCACAGCCGATGATGACCGCATCGCCTACTAGCCTAGTCCCTTCCTACCTGATACTACAAGACAATTTACAAGCACAACAGCCAAGCAAATACCAAGACGGAGTCTTGCGAGCAGCCGGGCCATGTCGAGACTTGGCAGACTGACCGAAAAAATGACATAGGAAGTAAAATTAGCATGCACAACGGATCTAGATCTGATACCCTTTGCCAATCCATACCGCGTACGTTTGGTGACGGGTCCCTTATTCGTGAATCGTCCGTTGGCACGGGATGGCCCCGCCGCCGATCAGATAGCAGCATACGAAGTAGCTTACTTCGTACCATAGCTATTCAAGTCGCGCATGTGCTATAATACGCCACCCACTATAATGGCCCTAGCTAATAGCAAGCCAGGCACCAGACGGGTCCAGTATCACAAGCTTTCGATCCTTCTGCACAAAGCTCGAGAGTCACCTGAAACCCTATACATCATAAATCTACGAAACTTTGAGAAACACCAAGCCGCCAAGGCACCGATGAGGCTTGGCCGTGGTGATTTGGTTTGCTTTTACTGTGTTCACTGTGATGGCTTGAGACTGCTCGTTTTTCTAATTCGAAGAACGCTTGCCGGCGTTTCAACGTCTAGAAACAGGCTGGGTACTGCGTATCCTTTCTCCTCTCTTTGTCCTTACTATGTACTATGGGATCGGCGGCGTACTGTGTATCTAGACTCTGGAGCAGCTCGATCGACATAAGAGGCTGAGAGATATAATAGCCCACCGCGCTTTTGATCCGGGACCTGCTTATCAATGGCACAATGCCATACCTAATACCTCAATGGAACAGACTATCACTACAGTAGGTACATATGTACTATGTATTAGATTGCACAGGGCATACATAAAAATCCTAGAGACTGGAGTTCCAGATATGCACCGGCACTGGGCGGCGCTAGCGTTGCAATGCAAGGTCTGTGTACGGACGGACGACCCTTCTGACGTCTCGCTTGCTACCTTAACCACGGTATTGGCGCTGGCTCGCCCCCTACCTACCTCCCCATCCATCCATCCGTCTGTCTGTCTATCCCTCCATCCCACGCGCCCTGCCTCCATCCGAACCCAGATTGATGATGCGTGTGCGTAGAATTAGGCATGCACATTATGCGCATAATAGATCTATTATGCGGCATAATGCGATAATGCGTATAATGCGCATTATGCTATTATGTGACCCATTATTTGCCTTTTTTAGCACATTTTTTGCATACATTAAATTATGCTTGAAAGATTACTTTATATTTAATTAAATAATTTTATTAATTAAAATAATTAAATTTAAATTTATATAAAAAGTAATATTTCGGAATTTTTATAAAAACACTTATATTAAAACGAAAATTATTAAAGTTATTTTTAAATTAATTTAATAATTCGTTAAAAAAACGGAACGTATTTTTCCGTTATACGTATAATAATTTTATTATACGGTATTATACGACGTATAATACGTATAATATATTATACGTATAATAAAATTTATAATATTACGTAAAATTATATAAAAACGAAAAAAAATATAACGAAAAAATTTAAAAAACGTTCGGCTTAATTAAACTTTAATGTTTTTATTTTATAACATTATTTAATATATTATTAAATAACTTTTAAAAATTAATATAAAAAAACGTAAAAACCGTAATATAATATAATATAAATCGTTAAAATTTTCGGTGTTATTTATAAATTAAAAAACGTTAAATATATATTTTTATAAAATATAAACGTTAATTATTTATTACTTAAATTACATTATTTTATTATTTTTATATTTTTTATAAATAAATATTAAATGTTTTATTAATTATAACGTAATATATTAACGTAATTTAATATAAATTAATATTTAACGTTTTAAACTTATAAATAATACCGAGAATTTTAACGATTTATATATATAATATATATAATTTATAAAAATTTTAAATGTTATTTATAAGTTTAAAACGTTAAATATTAATTTATATTAAATTACGTTAATATATTACGTTATAATTAATAAAACAATTAATATTTATTTATAAAAAATATAAAAATAAAATAATAATGTAATTTAAGTGGTAAATAACTGCCGATTATATCTTATAAAGGTTTATGCCTGGCGTCTTTTAACCTATAAATGACACCTAGAATCCTTGTGGGTTGTACATACCCAGCAAGCTTGGCACGTGGACAATTGAGGCGACGGGAAAGTGAAGGTCAGGCGTGATGGTGTGTGGCACTCTAAGGCAGCGCACGTAGGTCGCTTCGAGGCCCGTTCTAGGTTGTGTCGAACCCCCCGTCTTACGACAGAAAGGGCCGCATACGCGCAATCTGTGGTCTACGAGGCATGCCACAATCTACCTTACTCCTGAACAAACTCCGTGCCTTGAGGTATGTAGTATATGCATAAGTTGCCTACATCCTGCACAGCTTATCAATCAATGTTGAGAAGTTCAAGTTCTCCAGCTATTCGTTATTCGTGGTCCCCCCGTATGTAGGTATGTACATATGTACATACAATCCGCACAACCATCAACCATCCTGGCCCAGTCTGCTGCAGGCGCAGTTATCCCACCATATGTAGGTACGTAGACGGCGAAGATCGGTTTGTTCGTTGAGACACTGCGGGATTTATATGAGATGTTTGAGATGAATGCAGCCTTAAGTGGTAGGTAGGATGGTAGGTACTCAATGAATGGGACATGTAATAATTCTGACGTTTTGCTGTCTCTCACCTAATTCTGGGATATACCTAGATAAGTACATATGTGCAATACTACCTACTCATTTCCACACGCGAATGATGATGAAAGAAGTCCACGTATCCTATATCTCAATGTACCCTCCAATTTATCCCCCTGCGATGATATCAGAAGCAGATTAAAGTAGGTCTAGGTAGCGAAGCTCTAAGAACTGAACTGATGGCTGAGCTCGGGTACCTTAGCTAGAGCCTAGAGGAGTCAAATCCCAACGATTTGGTAACGCCCGTGACGTCGTGCTTATAAATATCGCTATTGACAGGCATTCCCCGGACCCGGACCCCAAATCTAATAAAAGCCTGGAATTTGTGCACGTTAGATTGTGCACACATTTATCAGGTACTAATAAGGCACAGTACACATGACGTACTAACTGTAGCGATGGTCAGACCTCTTGCTCTTGCGTATTTCAGAACACAAGCCTCGGTATGGCGACATCGATATCAGGTTACTACTATGAAATCAAGTGGAAGTCAAGTGGATGGTGGATTAATATTCATTTGATTACACGTATTCAAGACCGTTTCTTGGCTCACGTAAAAGTCATCCTCTCAGGTAGAATTAGTACTGTGTTCGGAGATTCTACAGATTGACCTAGACGTCTCTGTTACACGATTATGGGGAAACGAGGATGTTGTGGAATGGAGGTTCTGATTCAGTGGCGAGCTCAGCCTGCTCAGGTACTCTGATATCTCGATCTCGACTTGCCCATCACTTCCACTCTGCAAGCCGAGACAGTTGCTAGATACTCTAAACTCTGATAGCACTTCCACGACGGCAAGAGAGGCTGGCAGCAGGAGGGTGCCCTTCTCTCGGCGGAGTGGAACTCGCGGTACACCGTTCGACGGACAAGGCGCCAAGCCCATACCAAGAGTACCAAGGCTGCATACGGCCGCCTATGTAAGTCATCTAATAAACCCTGCAATCGCTCATTCAGCACGATCCGGCTCCAAAGGCTCGTCACCAGTCTGTCCTGAAGCCGGTAGTTCCGCAGGTGATGTATCAGGACTGCTCCTCATTATCAAAGACTACTCCCTATTACCATACATAAACCTAAACTAACTCAGATACTTCGTACCCAGGCAGCCGACAAGGCTTGCCAAGTTTCTAGATCTGAATAAAGGTAAGACATTAGACGTGGCGTCCCGGGGTCGTTGAGGCAAAAGTTTCAACTTTCACAGACGGTGACCACGGGTGATCGACAGGGCCACTGCTCTAGCCTTTAACTAAGAGAGTGCCGGCACTAGAGGGTAACTTGGCAAGCTTGGCTGCATAAACTATGCGCACAGAATCTCCCCGGCTGACTTGAGACTTAGATGCACAAGTCCTGCCAAGACACCGCCGACGAGGCTACCGTAAGTTGTGGAAAGTCCGAAGTATGGTACAGTATGTAGCGGTGTTGCTGGACTGCGGATTATCGATGGGCGGAGTCGATAGGGGCTTTGTAGTCAGAGCCAAGTATCGGTTGAATGCCATAGCTTTGAAGTTGCCCTCTGATTTGCGACATGGGTTAGCATCGAGACGAATCCTACTGTCTGGGCACGACCGACGCGAACGTGCTCGGTGGTTTACGGCGCTCAACCAGCGCACATTTTTCTGGCCGGTTCGCCAGCGACTCTTAAATCCGAGCTGTTTGGAGCCCAGATAGTAAGAAGGCATGTCTCATCAAGACGCCTTATTCCGCTCGCGTTTCCTTACCGGTGTCATCTCAATAACTTCGTTCGCCAATCCTCACTATCTGCTGTCCCATTCCATATATCTCGACCATGGATTTCCAATCCAGTTGGACCCAATCGGGGCCATTTCGCAGAATGGCCAGACCCTGATCGTCGACCGATTCGTTATCCGTCTTGATCGATGGGCTTCCTTTCTGATGAAACGCGCAGAAGACCTTCAAGTGGACTCTCCAAGCCAGCAACTGGACCGTTTGAAGGTACGGATCGGCTAGTAGTCTCAGCAGCGCCTGGAAAGGGGGTCGTTGCACCATGTCGGGGTCGGGCACCCGGTTCGAACCACGCCAACTCGGGGGCCCTAGATGTAGTCTGAGATCTCTTAACTTCCCGCTTAGGACCATGTCAGAGAGAGCCGGTCCCAAGACACGCTCGAACTCGCCGCCAACCCTCGTAAGATGAAGTGTAAGGCTTCGAACTCGTCTACGAGCATCCTGCCCTTCCTCGCTTAGGAATCCTCCCCGGCCAGTAAGATGTACCGGCAAGCGATGGCTCTGTGCGTTCAGAGTGAAGCGATTTTGAGAATAGAATATGACGGATGCCTCTTGATACATCTGCATGCTGACGAGGAAAACGTTCAAGAAACTAGATGGACCAGAGAGAGGCGGGGTGAAACGAGTGGTATTATAGAGTATGATATTGCAGTCCGAGACAAGGAGTTGTGTGAGGATGTCACCCCTCAACTCAGGTGGGAGGTCGAGAAAGCGAAAGACCTTGTTCGCCTCCATTGCTGATAGATTATATCATGAGAATTACAAAAGGGTCGATGTTCATCCAGTAGGTAAGCGGTCAATATCTTAGCAACCCGGCGAGTTGACCATAAGCTTATCCAAACCAGCCGCTCCTCGTTAGTATTGAGTTGCATCAAAAATTATATGATTGTTGTTTATTACATCTCCGTAGCTTTATGGGATGGGTTTGATGCCTGATGGTTAAATGACATATAAGGTCCATCCCAAGTCTTCGTCGGGATGGCGTAGCGCAGAGGCACTTGTAACAGATGAACAAAGTGCTGACAAGTTGAAGAACTCGATATCCTTAATGAAACATCCAAAAGATGAACGCGTTCACAAATGATCCAAAAAACAATCGCCGATGACCTTTATGATGTTGTTGAAGTACGATAAGTAATAGACGATGTTTGGAGTTGCATCGTCACTCCTACGTCCCTCTTTAGCCAAATTAATTCGTATTTTGCATGTGCTTCACAGAATATGAGACTATACAAGTTTAATTGAAGTAGACATGCACTAAGTGAAGCTCAGCTACCTGGCTACAAACCACCTTGTAATCTGTGCATTAGTATCCACAGGTACGAATAAGGTATGTAGTACAGATAAGTATATAGCCGCATAAATACATATCTTGTATGTATGTATAGGTAACTCCGCAATGTGCTAGGTACCTATCTTATCGCTTATCGGCTGGCACATAGCTGCATACAGATCCACACACCTAGCTCAAGCTTGTACTTCGTACAGGTACGCGATTGAACATCAATTGAAGCTTCCAAAAACTTTACATTTACATTCTACATTCTTTCATTGTGTGGACAGTCACTCTTCTCTCTTCTCAACTTCACGCCTGACATGAGGAAACGAGGTCCAAGATGCAGTGCTATTCAGAGTTGACGCCGCCTACGGCTGTCACACATTCATTATCTTTACCATTCATCTCGGCGCAAAGCAACAATCTTGTCGTTGCAAGAGCATCTCTCCTACAGATCTTCACCACAAAGTCAGTGTCTGCCGAACTCGACAAAGCACAGAATTCTCAATTGCAGTCTTCCCGATCGACCGACCGATATGATGCTCGCGCGAACGACGATGACGGACTCGAGACATCCTTTCTCGGCGGCG
Source organism: Hypoxylon sp. NC1633 (assembly GCA_022984935.1). NCBI lineage: Eukaryota > Fungi > Ascomycota > Sordariomycetes > Xylariales > Hypoxylaceae > Hypoxylon > Hypoxylon sp. NC1633. The sequence continues at coordinate 55,714 of JAJLYQ010000035.1, read as the reverse complement.
ACTCTTACCTGCTTAGGTCGGACCGCTCCAACTACACCAAACTGGTACTTATCGCCGAGTTCCCTCTCGCTGGAACCATCACAGGTCTCGCGCGCATAAAGTCCAAAGCAACTGCATCCGGAGGGGAGGCCCTTCTGCTGGCATTCAAGGATGCTAAGCTTAGCATGATCGAGTGGGATCCCGACAAATATTCCATCAGCACCACATCCATACACTACTACGAACAAGAGGAGCTTCAGGGAAGCCCCTGGGCTGCTCCCTTGAGTCACCATGTTAATTTTCTAGCAACAGACCCGGGCAGCCGGTGTGCTGCGCTGAAATTCGGGCTGCGGAGTCTTGCCATCCTCCAATTTAAGGATGCCGAGGAAGACATGACTATGGATGACTGGGACGAAGAGTTGGATGGACCGAAACCTGTGAAGGAACTGTCCACTACTCTCGCAAATGGTACTAGCAGCAATGAAGAGACACTATATTCTACCTCATTTGTTCTTCGACTGCCTAATCTAGACCCTAGTCTCATCCATCCCGTGCATCTTGCCTTCCTCCACGAGTATAGAGAGCCTACGTTTGGCATATTATCCTCGACTACGTCTCCATCTTCGGTCCTTGGTCGGAGAGACCAGTTAACATTCATGGTCTTCACTCTGGACATTCAGCAGAAAGCCTCTACAACGATACTGTCGGTGACTGGCCTTCCACAAGATTTGTTCCGAGTCATTGCCTTGCCTGCGCCTGTCGGTGGTGCTCTGCTGGTCGGCACCAACGAGCTCATACATATCGACCAATCCGGAAAGTCCCACGGCGTAGGCGTCAACCAGTTCGCGAAGCAAGCTACATCATTCAGCTTGGTTGATCAGTCCGATCTTGAACTAAGGTTAGAAGGTTGTGAGATCGAGGCCATATCCACCGAGATTGGCGAATTCATTATGGTTCTCAACGACGGTCGCCTTGTGTTGATAACTTTCAGAGTTGACGGCAGGATGGTTTCCGGACTAAGCCTTCGGCTTATCACGCCTGACGCTGGCGGAAGTATCATACCAACCGGCGTCTCTACATTGAGTAAACTCAACAAGACGTGCCTATTCGCAGGCAGCGAAGGTGCTGATTCGTTAGTAATTGGCTGGTCACGCAAGCAAAGCCTGATTAGAAAGAGGAAGGTCCGGCAACAAGATCCTTCTTCGTTCGACCTTGATATGGAGGACGATGATATGGAGGATACAGAAGACGACGACGATATATATACCGAAGACTACGAACCAGCTAAGCAGACGGCGCAGGCCGCAAATGTATTGAACGTCAGAACAGGGGAACTCGTTTTCCGTACACATGATCGCCTCGTCAGCATCGCTCCCATCAGAGATTTTACTCTTGGGCAGGCCACTTCACATGACACAGAGAGACAGGCGAACCAGGATGGCGTCGCCAGCGAACTCAGCTTTGTTTGCGTGTGTGGCCAAGGAAAAGGGGGCTCGGTTGCTGTAATAAATCGAGAAATACAGCCGAAGTTCATCGGGCGATTCGAGTTTCCAGAAGCCAGGGGATTTTGGACCATGACTGCGCAGAAACCGATACCGAAGTCATTGCAAGGCGATAAAGCGGCCGTCACAATGAGCGCAGAGTACGAGAGGTCTGCCCAGTACGACCGCTTCATGATTGTTGCCAAGACCGACTTGGATGGATATGAAACCTCGGATGTATACGTTCTGACGGGTGCCGGATTTGAGGCCTTGACAGGAACGGAGTTTGACCCGGTGGCTGGTTTTACTATCGAAGCTGGCACTATGGGCAATCATTTGAGAATCATTCAAGTTCTCAGGACTGCCGTCCACTGCTACGATGGGGGTAAGACACTCCGCCATATTCGGCTTTAATATGCTAATTTTCGTGACCAGACTTTGGACTTGCCCAGATCGTGCCAATGCTTGACGAGGAGACGGGCGCAGAACCCTGGATAGAGTCTGCTAGCATTTCCGACCCCTTCATCCTGGTGGTACGGGAGGATGCGAGCATATTCATCGCCAAGATGTTCAAGAATCTAGAACTTGAAGAATTGGAGAAAGAAGACGCGGTACTCACCTCAACTAAATGGGCTACGGGCTGTTTATACGAAGATAGATCCGGTTTATTCGCCAGCGTCCAGTCCGACAAAGGCGCAAGCTCTGGCGAGAACATAGTACTATTCCTGCTCAGCAAAGCCGGAGCGCTACACGTAGGTGATACGCCGACACTGCAGACATCAAGGCTAACCATTCCAGGTATATGCTTTACCCGATCTCTCAAGGGCTATCTACGTCGCAGAGGGTCTACCATTCGTACCACCGCTCCTCTCGGCAAATTACACTGCGAGACGCGGCACCGCAAAAGACACCATCAAAGAGATATTGGTGGCTGACCTGGGGGATATGACATCCTCGTATCCGTACTTGATTGTGAGTAGGACCAACTTATCGTTGATTGCTCGTCATCACTTACCATTTCTATAGGCTCGACACGCTAATGATGATGTGACGATATATCAACCCTTCCGCATACCATCGACGACGACACAAGACCTTCCCACAACACTTCACTTCCAAAAATTATCTAACCCTGTCCTGGCGGATGACTTGGAGCAGGCCTTATACAGCGAAAACGAGGTACAACGAGCGCCCCCGATGCGACGCTGCGATAATGTCTCTGGATATCAGACAGTCTTCATTCCAGGAAACTCACCAAGCTTTATACTCAAGTCGTCTAAAGCCATGCCGAGGGTTCTCAGATTGCAAGGCGACGGAGTTAGGGGAATGAGCCTGTTCCATACCGAAGGCTGTCAGCGTGGCTTCATATATGCAGACTCAAAAGGGGTTGCGCGGGTCTCCCAAATACCAGTTCGCGATACCAGCTACGCAGAGATAGGCATGTCTCTTAAGAAAATACCTCTGGGTGCCGACATACACTCTATTGCTTACCATCAATCGTCCGGTACCTTCATCGTGGGTTATGACACTATGGAACCATTTGAGCTGCCGAAGGAAGACGATTATCATAAAGAATGGCTGCACGAGAAAGACCTGACGTTTAAGCCCAGGGTCGAACGTGGGCAGATCAAGCTCATAAATCCCAGCACATGGACTGTGATTGACACTGTCGAGCTGGAGCCTTGCGAGTCGATCATGTGTATCGAGACGCTCAACCTCGAGATATCGGAGTCGACTAATGAGCGAAAGCATCTCGTCACCGTGGGGACAGCCGTGTCTCGTGGTGAGGATCTTCCGATCAGGGGCAGAGTTCTCGTCTACGATGTCGTAGCCGTCATTCCTGAGGTCGGTAGGCCTGAGACTAACAGGAAACTGAAACTCGTGGCCAACGAAGATATCCCCCGCGGCGCAGCCACAGCAATCTCTGAGATAGGAACTCAGGGTCTGATGCTGGTTGCGCAGGGGCAGAAGTGTATGGTTCGTGGCCTGAAAGAAGATGGAACCCTTCTACCCGTCGCGTTCATGGACATGAGCTGCTATGTTACTGCCGTCCGCGAACTCAAGGGAACAGGTCTCTGCCTCATGGCTGACGCAGTCAAGGGCGTCTGGTTCACCGGCTACACGGAAGAGCCTTATAGGATGGTGCTCTTCGGGAAGAGCTCTACGAAGCTGGAGACGATAACGGTAGATTTCCTACCGGATGGGAATGAACTTTTGTTCGTGGCTTGTGATTCAGATGGGGGCATTCACATCCTCCAATTTGACCCTGACCGTAGGTCTCGCCTTTCATTGTCCGGAACCCCCTTTTTTAGAACCGAGGCTGATTAATACCACAAACAGATCCCAAGTCATTACAGGGCCACCTCCTTCTCCACCGCACCACATTCTCCGCCGGCGCGAACCCCCCAACGCGCAGCATGCTGCTCCCCCGAACACTACCCCCCAACTCTGACTACGCCTCGCAGCACGTAAACGGCAGCGCCAACGGCACGACAGCAGCAGCCGCAAACGGGGCCCCGGACTACGCCTCCTCCCATCCGGATCCCCCAGCCCCGCCATCCATCATCCTCTTCGCGTCGCCGACGGGCGCGCTCGCGACGCTGGCGCCGCTCTCGGAGCCCCTCTACCGCCGGCTCTCGTCGCTGACGGCGCAGATCCTGTCGTCGCTGCCACACCACGCGGGTCTCAACCCCAAAGACTACCGCGCACCGCCATCGGCCGGGGTCGTGGGCCGCGTCCCGCCCGGCGTTGACGCAGGCGTCGGCCGTGCCATCGTCGACGGCGCCCTGCTCGCTCGCTGGAACGAGATCGCCGCCGGCCGCCGCACCGAGATCGCCGGCCGCGTGGGGTTCGCGGATGTTGGCGAGGTTCGGGATGTTCTTCGGGAGGTTCTTGGGGCTGGGGGGTTGGGGTATTTGTGAGCTTTTGACTATGGCTGCGTTTACCTCTTGAAGCTTGGATTTTGGGATGTGATGCTTGCGCTCGAGGGTGCGTAAATGGATGGGTGGCTGTAGATCTGATCCATCTCTTGAAGAGCTTAGGTATAAGGATCTGGGTAGAAAAGGGAAGAAAGAGGAAAGAAAGAAAAGAGAAGAAGGTAACCGTACGTATGGGCGAGGCGTAGGCCAGTTTGGAGTGATCTGATTCAATGGTGGTTGAAGAGCTTACGGAAGACGTAGATTGGTTCGTGAAGGATTTCGCTCGTGGAATGTGGAGCTTGATCAACTGTACAATACCATATGATACCTAACGCAAATGTAAAACGGGCGAGCTTTCTGAAGACAAGATTAAGCTAAAATTATCTGCAACCGTCTTGTGCTTATGATGTGACTAAGTAAATGGTATTCTATGTCCCTAACATTCAAGTATCGTCGTAGGTTAAAGTAACTTATGTTATTGTAATACTATTCAGTCTTAATGATCTAGGTATACGAGCCTCGCTGCCCTTGATAGCTCCATTATCATCCAAAATTTCAGAATAGGGTGATGGTCTACTGGGGTAAGGAACGACACAAGGCGAGCTCGAGTTCTCCTGCTTTGACAAACTGCTCAAAACCCGTTTGTTAGGTGTGCCTGGGGTACTGGGTACCCTTGGTCTCTTGTTTTCGACCAGACCCAGCCGAAACTGCACCACTGCTATGAAAGCGTGAAAACCTAACGCAAAACTGTCGTTATCAGAGCATGGAGTCTGAGCATCCCGGTGCGCATCTCTATACTGAAAGGGTCTTTGATGGCGCCTGTCGATACCAGAGATGTGAATCGCACTCGGTGAAAGCCGTGTGCTATGCCTACGTATGCTATGCAACACGGGGCGACTTCTAGGTATGCCGAAAATCGCAGAGACAAAAAAAACTTTTGTGAATACGCCACGAACCAGCTGGTCACAGTCTGGAGGCCGAAAGCACGGGTCTGGCATGTTTGACTGCGAGCGGACGGGCGGGCTGATCCATCACCTATGGATCGTCGTGCTTCCGTCGAATGCTTCCGATGCGCCTCTTAATGCCATCGCTGAGGCGCTTGCTCTTCGGGCTGGAAGGGCCGGCGGAACCGAGGCTGGCACTGCGGTCACGAACCGTGACGTTGCTGGCCTTGCCGCTCCTGCCGGTGGCGTGAGAAGTGGGCTGCATTTCGATTGCGCCGGTTCGGTCCACAGACTTGTTCTGGACGTGCTTCTGCTTCTTCATGTCTTCTTCGATGGTGTAGTACGGCTCGCCTTTTCCCTTCAGATCATTGGGGTGGTAGTCCTGAATGCAGCGTGTCAGCATGAATTTCAATAGTATATCTTCAAGCAAAGGTTTCATGGGGTGTTCTTCTGCCTGTCAGTGGAAACTTACCACATGATCATATCGTCTGTAAGGGCCGCCCGGTGCGTCAGCATCCCTCATGAGATCGTCGCCCTCTTCGTAATCCATGATCCTGCCGCTGTAGTCTTCTTCGCCGGGAGGGATTGTGGCTGTCCCTTGGAGAGGGACATGGTGTTCAAGCGAGTCAACCACGTTCTCTCGCGGCGTAGCCTTCAGTGCTTGGGTGTTGCCGTACTTCACGGCCTCGACAGGTGCATATCGTTTGTCGAGGTTTCTCGATGCCAGGGTGGCATCGTACGGTCCGTCGTGGTGGTATGCACCACCAATCCCGGTGTCATCGAGCACGTCAACTACGTCGGCGCCGGTGAAGTTCTTCTTGCGGAGGTGTGGGGAGCGGTCGGCAGCCTTGGTCGCTCGTCTAATGGATTCTAGGGGTCTCTCGGACATGGCGGGAAGATGATGGCGTGGATACGAGAGGCTGTCTTTTTAATTTTGGTCTTGATGGTGGTCCTGATCTGTTTCAAAGATAGATGTGGATGCTTAGGCTTGGGCTTGGGCTTGGGAGTTGAAGATGGCAGGGTTTTCTCTTCTGCTGGTACTGGGATCTGCTGTAGATCCTCGAGCTGTGCCTCGAATTGTTTCTCTTCTATGTCTTTGGTGGAACGATGAATTGTTGGTGGAATCGTGGTGGAGGAATGTGTAGACAGAGAGCGGCTTGATCCGGTAAAATAGGTGGTAGAGGTGTAAGACGTATGTCCGAAAGCCTGCTCATACGGCTGTCTCTCGTGTAGGGGGCCCAGTATTGCCTGGGCGGCCTGTTAGAATGGAATGTCAGTCAAACCTGCAGCTGCAGCACGCGCGTTCAATTGCACATAGCTATGATGTAACCGGACGAGCCGATCCGGTACTCTATAGTGCCGTAGCAGCGTAGCTTATCTCCATCTCGCCGTCTGCAGGGGATTGCATCCCTGATCGCCCCGCTATCCGATAGCTTCCCTGGCCGCATATAGGTATGACTATAGATATGACGTAGAGTAACAGGGGTAGCTCACAGTGACATCGAGAGATTGAGCTTTTAGGACAAGGAACTCGACGATCACGATTCACAGGAACAGGTTAGAACCTCCAGAATACATGATTAATGTACATGTACATATATGTGTGAGGTTTACGGATTATAAAGTACCATACTATCAACATATCTGCATGTACATATCTTTACATACCTTGGATAAGGGTGCCATGTTTTATAGGTAACTGTGGCTGGTCTCTGTACCGCCGTCGAAAGAAGAATGAAGGTGCCGATAGTAATAATACCGAAATAACATATATGATCGAGATGAAGTTGTTTGAAAGATAATGTTGTAATAGAACATGTTAGAGAAGATGCTGTGATAAAAGAATGATAGGGAATATTCCTGTGAAGATGTGATCTTTTTGTACCGTAGCTGGACATACTAGGGATTATGTATGAAGACGCCTGCTAATTCGTAGACCTGTGAATTATGTGATCGTGCCTAAATTAGAAGGACAGTCGAGAGGCAGGTACGACTACCTAGCATTGGTGGTTCCATCAATAGTTCCTTAAAGCTGGCGCCAGTCAAGGAGCGGCAGCAAGCCTGGGTATAGACGCTCAAGCATTTCTCATTAGCGAGAGTTAAATCGTCTTTGCGAAAGTGCCATCTCTGCACAATCAGGGGTATAGGAACTGATAATTGAAGGCCGAGGGACCGACTCATGTTAATATTGGTTGACATAGCAGCTTTATATGCATTCTCTCTCTCACTTTCTAGATTGTGTGTGCTTGAAAGATGAGATGGTTGTTATCTTAATTGTAATTTCATTTTGACTATTACATTCAAGAAAGGTATTTATATTGAACCATCTTGGAACAAGCCAGACTCTAACTACAATGATCAAAGCCTTGAGTACGGAGCTGGTTTGCATATAACCACGTATGTGTCTATCTAGGTAGGTACATATCATTTGTCTCTCATACAATATCTGATGTTCTCATCTGCTTGCTCTCTTGGGATACAGAAACGGAATGGCATGGAGTCATGTTGCTTAAGGAGTTGTCATGAATTCTAACACCTTCGTGCTGCGATATGGAAGTACCTATGTGCCTCTTCAGCCCTATAGCTGCTAATGTGGGTCCAGTGGCACCAATGCAGGAACGACGGACATGCTTGACCAGGGGTTCAGTACAACTCAAACACCAAGCTTCACCGGTCTATTCGCCGCCCACCTGCAGCAAAACTCAAAAAGCCCTGCTCCATATTGAGCCTCATACCTCTTATACCTCTCATAGATGGCTCTCGTAGATTACTCATCCTCAGACTCCGAGCCTGCAGCTGAAGAGCCGACATCCGTATCAGCAAAGAGGCGGAAGATATCACATGGCACAAACAAGCCATTGAATGAGACAGCGGCGGCACTACCACCACTGCCTGCCGCCTTCCACGACTTGTATGCGTCCACAGTGCGCGTCAGCACCACCGACGATCCGGCGCTGCACCAGGGCCGCAAGCGCGTGAACCCACACAAGGCCGGCAACTGGCCGAGCCACCTGTACATCGAATGTAAGCCCCCTCTTCCTATCACACCCCCTGATTCCACCTCTCTACCTATACCTGCCTGATGCCCAAACACAAAGCACAAGGCAACCCAAACCCAAACGCACTCACGCAAGCTCAGAAACAAATACGGCATGCAGAAAAGAGCAAAAGGCCACAAATCTAACAACCAACAGGGCACCCAACCCCGCCACAGCTTCACCAGCTCACTAGCCTCCTCTCAGCCCTAACCCTAGCCCTAAGCCCGCTATCCGTGACCCTGCACTCGTTCCTGACCTCGGACCTGGGCGCCCCGCAGCCGCTGCACGTCAGCCTCTCGCGGCCCATCGTGCTGAGCACGGCGCAGAAGGACGGCTTTCTGGAGCAGCTGACCTCGCGGATCGGCGGGTGCGGCGTCGCGCCGTTTGACCTGGCGCCGCGGGGACTCGAGTGGCATCGTACGCGCGAGTCGGAGCGGTCGTTTCTGGTGCTGAGCGTGGGTGCTGCTACTGATACTATTACCGCCACCACTCCTACTTCCCCTGCTAGTACAGACCCGAATTCCCCGTTGCTCCAGCGTGGTCGCAAGGCGGCTGGTCCTGCTCTCGATGGCCACACGGAGCAAGAGCAGGAGGAAGAGCCGGTATCGACAACTCCTCAAGCAACTCCCACCAATAACGCCAAACCCCCCCAGCCGCCCCCCCAGTCCCAAAATCCCGAACTAACAACGCTCCTACACCACTGCAACGCGCTAGCAAAAGCGCACGCCCAGCCACCGCTCTACGCCTCCAGACCCGGCACCGGGAGCAGGGCCGACGCATTCCACATCTCGATAGCGTGGTCGTTCGCCGAGCCAACGGCGGAGGTGAGGCGGCGCACCGAGGAAGTGTTCACGCGGATGGGGCTTGGGGGCGAGATCCTGGGGACGCGCGTGCGCGTCGACGGGATCAAGGCCAAGATCGGGAACGTGGTGACGCATGTCCAGTTGCCTGTGCGCGGGAGGAGGGAGAAGGAAAGGGAGAAGGAGAAGGAGAGGGAGGGGGGGTGGTAGGGGTGAGTGACGTTGTTTGGGAAGTATATATAATAATATACCTACATAGAAGCATTGCATGGTTCTGAGACATTAAACTAAGACTTGTCAGACTATCTACCTAAGTAAGTAAATGGTTATAGGTAGGGAGGGAATACAAATGCAATTCAGCGACCAGCACGAGAACACGAGAACACGAGAGTACGAGATCAGAATTCCGTTTTGGGTTTAAGCACTATCCTATCTATATCTCTCGCCTCCCAAACAAACGAAGCAAAGACGCCGGCAACTCCGCCCATGAATGCAGTTTTACGCTCTCACCAATACCAGTAGTGCGGCAAGGTACTTAATCAGTTTTTCAAGTATACCTAACAGAAAAAACGCCTGTGTAGTCCCGATGCAAACCCCGATCCATGCAGAAGAAGAGCGAAATTCATAGCTCGTCGAGGCTAGGCCGCACGAAATGCCAGGTACGGGGTGTGACCGGCAGGCCGATGTAGTATTCCCAGAGGCGGTTCAGCTCCGAGAGGACGATGAAGAAGCTGTCATGTATTATTAGCTGGGCTAGACGGTACGAGAGCGTGTAAGTGGTGACGGTGAATACGTACAGAGTCTTCGGAAAGGTAACCCAAGTCTTAAGAATGATCTTGAGAACCTTGATCACCTTGGAGAGCTCGTCGTCAAACATCTCCTTCGTTGTCTCTGGGTCAGGGCGTTCGCGCCTCGGTGGAACATCATCATCCTCGTCCATATCCCACTCGTCGTCCTCGAAATCTGGCTCCGATTCGGCTGACGTGGCTTCTGATCGGCTTTGCGAGACGCCAACTGCGTGTGGTTTTTTGGCCCGGTCTGGGATAGTGGTTTTTGCGCTGGATCTCTCTTCGGCCTCGACCATGCCCCTGAATCCGACCAGAGCCTTCATGGAGCTGCTTAGTCGGGCATACGTGTTGAAGAGGGCGACCAGTTCAGTGCGTTTCAGCACCGGGATTTCGTCGCTATCGTTGTCAAACTCGAACAAAACCTTCAGGGCAGCGCCGTACCCAGCCGTCTGCAACTTGCCCCAGAGCCTGCACTTGTCGCAACCCACGCAGTCCATGACTCGGCTCACGTTCCGGAACCGATTCTTGAAGTCCTCTTTCAAAGATGGACCCTCTCCGTTCTTAAACATGAGATTCTCGTCGAAGATCTGAGGCACGGACGCCGCCCCCTCTGTTACAGCGAGGACCTTCGCCTTTGTGGCAGCGTCCTGGTCAGGCTCGCCGGTACAGAATGTGTAGTCCTGTAGATGAGGGCCAATCTTGGCGATTGCCCGGGTGACGAGCGCATAGTTGAAATACAAGTTGGAGATGTGTTCTGGGTGCGGATGAAGACGGGCCTTGTAGCAACCCACGTTGGGCTGCCATTCGCCGGTAGTCTGGTTCAAGAAATCCCAGCATAGGTGCGTGCTGATGCTCGCGTGCATGCCGGATATCACGCGATAGAAGACGCGCTTTTCCAGACACTCGCCCTCGTTCTCCAAACCAGTCTGCGTGAACGTCGTGCTTGGATTCTGTTTGTGCTGCTGTACTATTTGTTGTCGCTCTGCATCTTGGAGTACGTTGCGGAAGTCTTGCGCCGCAGGACTCTTGGCAATGGGACTGGTGCCAAGGGATGCGGAATGCGGGAATGATGACTTCTGGAAGCAATTCTCCCTGTATATGGCATCCCACACCATCTTCGCACCGTCACCTGCGTATCCGGTGAAACGTTCGGGATTGTGGACCAAGCTGACATAGTCGCCTTTGACACTCGCGCTCTCATCTTCAGGTACGCAGTAGTCTCGCTCGTCGCATTCGTCGTCGTACTCTACCACGCAACTCTCGCCGACATTTTCTCCTAACAGACCTTGCAACGGCCTCTGTGGCCTCTCTTTTTGTACATTTTTCCCAGGATGTTTCGCCGACGGACCCTCCAGCTTGCTAAGTTCGCTCGCTCTCCATATCTTGGGTATATCATCTTCATTGTCTATCGTATTCACAGCGCAGGCTATGTTGCCACACATGGCACTCTCGTCGTTCCAGAAAGGACATTTCTTATGGAAGAGGTTTAGGCGGTAGTAGGAGAAGAAATCGGTTTCTTTGGTCAGATCGTCCAAGACCGGCTTGATTCTGCGATTGAGTTTTTCAAGCGTAGAATAAGAGGCACAGGCGTCAGATACGATGGCGCGAGGCGAAATCTGAACGGTTTCATTTTCGTTAGAAATTAGGAATTGATATTGTGACGATGCCACAGCCAGAGAACTGGCTGCGACATAAAGGGAAACAGCTAAGTTGTACAACGAGTAAGGCGACATACTGCGCATGCGTCATCGCGAGCTTCTCTGCTCTTACATTGCCCAGGGGTCCCCCAAAGCGCAAAGAGCGACAGGTAGAAGAGTTTCGCGGACTTCATAGCGGACTGCTGGAAATTCGCCGGGTATTATAGGCGGTGGTGGTGGGAGGGATGAGTTGGATGGACACCTAATTATCAGTAGATATATCAGGGAGGAGTAAAAGCCAAGGCCTGGCCTTTCTTCTCCTTCGGTATTTGATATACTATGTAAAGAGGGAAACGTATGAGGTAGGTGGTAAGCCAAGGCAAGCTGTATCTAGGTAGGAATGGGGATGTAGAAGCCAAAGTGTCACAACGGTTAAATTCCAACAGTGTGTCAACCGGGGAAAACTCCTTCTTAAGTACCTAATGTATGCAATCTGTAGGTACTTTTACATTGGTAATCAGAAATGTTTATGGCAAACAGTGCTGAATATATGATAGAACATTGCGTTGTAACAAAGTCGGTGATTAATGTGGAAATGTGGAAACGTGTTCATTCTTCTGAGAAATGAGTCGCGAGAAGTTCGACGTCATACGATGATGGCCTGTGAATATTCCGTATTCACCTGCGAGAAAAAGCGAAAAAGCAGCACGCCGTAACAATACGGATAATGGAATGTTGCCAGCTTGCATCGCCGCAGGGTCCATTCTTCTTCAAAGTATGTATCTAAGTACATACATTATAATAGTAGTCCATCCCAGTGGCAAAACCCTGCGGTGGATAAGATCCTTTGCGGGATCTAGCGTTCTAGAAACCGCTGGCCGGAAGCTTCCGGTTAAGTCAATCAGTAATAGTTTGTACCTAGTCACGCGGGGCAGATATTTATATACGTGCATCATGCATGATACAGGCTGACAGGAAAACGCTTATATGTAAATCCAAATACAGACACGATATAAGCACTCTGAGATTAGTATTTGATAAATAATCTGTAAAATAATCTGTACCTAGAGCGGCAAAGTCGTACGTTGTTGGCGCAAATCACTGTCACTCAGAGACCATCATATTTGCTACTCATCTCATTGCTTCCTATCCGCAGGTAAACATGTACTGTCAAAGAGATCTGACAAGCTATTGGTCCTACGAATTAAAGTAATATCTGGGGTCATGGATTGATACGTGATATGTGATAAGTGAGCTGCAAGTAGTAACCTACTATGTAAGCTCTGAGACACCTACCTAAAGTCAGCAGAATATGCACCACCCCGAACTGTCGCAAGTCATTGAGGTACTTTTTGAATGAAATCGCTAATGGCACGAACTGCCATGATGCCATAGATAATGTGTTCCATTTCAGTTCCTATGGATCTTTCAAAGCTAAAGGCAGATGCGTAAACCACGTCTATCCATGCTTGAATGAGAATAGACCGCAAGTCTACATGGGACGTAATACCCCCCTGTTGTGGCTGGACTGGTCTCCTCGCAAACTAGCTGCTGAAGTTCCCATCTCGCTTGTAAACAGATCGAGTAACCACCATTCTTTTCTGTATGTACTACGGAATGTCTTGGGTTGACAACTGCGTTATAAGCCCTAGCAGAACAACAGCCATTCCGCTTTGAGAGCCAAGCCGTAATCCAGAGGGAAACAGCAAACTGTATCCATCAGGATCGGCCGCAAATCATCGCGAAAGCATCATCCCCTAATAAATGCAGATGTCGCTATGCAGTCGTGGGCGTGTTGAGCGTGGTAATCTACAAGGATGTTGAAGACCCAAGAGATTGGTAGGCAATGATGTTGTGTTTTTGGGTTTTCTCTTTTGTTTGTTGAAGATGCTCATGGATCACTGCTGAGGAGCTTGGAAGTTGAGAGGTCGTCTTGGAGTACCTAGGTCAGCACCATCATGAAGTGAGAGCTGTCATGGGCAAACTCACTTGAAGAGTAGGATATGGGGCTCTGGTTCGTGAACTTCATAATGCTCCCAACCCAGGCTCTGGAAGTTTTAAAACAGTTGTTAGCCACGCAAGCTTCTGTCAAAATGGGTAGCGACTAGAGCAACGCACTTGGGTGATGCCGATTCCACGCCATTCGTCTTCCCACAACAGCTTCAGCGTGCCCTTGTTTGGGTCATGGTAGTCCTTGGGGATGGCCTTAAGCATGGCCTTTGGGAGCTGAACATGCCGATATTCGTATTCGCTATCCGAGTAACTAATAACCGTTGCATTAGCGACGGCCTGTTAGTTTTGCAGCAGTATGCTAGACAACCGTACCGAGCAGAATAGTGGATAGAATCGGCGAACTCTTCAAGTCGTGCCCGCTCATCATCGCTGAGGGGCCGCGGGTGCCTGTTCCGCCGGCTCATATCGATGTCCATGGTCGGCATCTTCACTGGTTGAGCAGTCGAACCTTATCCTCAGGAGTTTCGGATGATCGTATAGCTTGTTCAGCACACCTGTTGGCGTAAAACAGGGTGGCCAGATGAAGGTGAAGGTAGAAGACGGAAGAGGGAGGCTTGGACTGGTCTTCAATCGGGTGGGATAAGAAGGTTTGCGATGTCGCGTGAGGCAAAAAGTACGAATCAGGATGGGCGAGCGTCCTTAACTCTGATGCGCACAGGTGAAACAGGTAGGACAAAGGCTAGTGTTGTTTGGTATACAGGCTGCAAGTGAAACTTGGGTGAGTTGGCGAAAGAAGTTGAGATAGAATAGATTACAAGTTTGGGCAGGGTGTAGCTGTATGTGTGGTCGAGTTTTCAGATAGGTGGGAGCGCGTCTCTTTTAAATGTTGAAGTTGCGGTCCTAAAATTTACCTTAATCGCAAATACGAAAGTAAACAGTGATAAGGTGGGGTAATTATTCAGTTATTCAATGGTATTGAGCACAAGCCACCTACATGTGCATACATAGTACCTTAGTACCAGGGGGGTATAAGGTACGTACTCTACGTACCTACGTATTGTTGCTATGGAGGTTGGTCTGTCAGGTCTGTCAGGTCTGCCAGCCTGTCAGGGACAATACGCGGCTGGCAACGGCGCATGTTGGTGGATGGAAAGTATCCAAGTCAGCTGGTTAGCTCCCCAAGCACTCTTCAGCCTTTTCAATGTTCTGTACCAAAACTTTTCTCCATATTATTATTCTGCACAATTGCACATTTGACGAGGTTTCCAATTTCCCAGAAATCATATTCTATCCTGTGCATTGAATCAATAATTCATTCTTTCACTACTCGGTGCATCGGTTCGGCCAAGGAAATACTCTACCTCTCTGTGTCTATCTGCATTGCTTTGGCACTGTTCCCATTCTGTTTAGCAGAGGGTACTAGGCTAGCCAAAGGAACAAAAAAAAGAGGTGTTTCCGCTACGCTACATACCGACCTACCACTTACCACCTGCTACCTATCGACTTACCTGGCCTGCGTGCCTATCATTACCTAACTTACCTGAACCACTCTACGCCCGTACAGTACCGAAAACGACCAAGCCGCGTCGGACAGCCCACAAATCATCACCACCATCGCATCGCGTCCGGGCCTACAATCCCATCATAATCAGCAGCTGGAATTCGCAACGCTGAATTTTCGATTGATTGCGTTAAACGCAAGTCAATCATATCTAAAGCTCTCAGCCTGTAACAAATGCGATCATAATCCTTTTCTTTCTACCCACCACAGCCATGGAGAACAAGAGGAAAGCAAGCGGCGCAAGAAGTGTCGACTCGTCTGGGAATGACCCCAACGATAGAGCTGCTAAGCGTCGCAAGCTGCAAGAAGTAAGCCATCCACCTTCACTGCACTTCCAACTTTATACTTCGCATTCCACAGCATTGTTGCGCAAGCTTGGCCGAGCTGGACCTCGAATCTACGGGATTCGGTGGGGTGTGATGCGACGCATGCTGCAGCAATGCAGAGGCTATTGTGAAATATTTCTACAATAGATGTTGTTCATATTGAGACCCGGCGTTGGCGCGAGAGCTCTGAGGTTATCAAATGCATTGCATCGCCATCGGCGCAACCACTAAACACTTCACTCTCCTTTCCTCACCCCTATATTCACACCCTCAGTGCATCCTTGGATCTTCACAGTCTCGACTCTCGAACATCGAACCTTAGATGTCTCTGCATCTCTCAATCGAATCATCTCCTGTCCATCAACCTGTACTAATTAAGCGTCATTCTAGGAATTCGGTGATCTCTCTCATGGCGAAACTGCCGAATCGACCACCGCATACGGCATAAACATCCTGGAATCAATCAGAGCCACTACCGACAAGAAGTATGTCTGATTTATTCATCCGTATTATGTTATCTCTGATCTGTTCTTCGCGGCACGCTCTAACAATTTAACCACACCCTCTACACTGCTAAGTAGAGAGAAGAATTGGGCTGTGGATGATTTAGCTAATCATTTGTTTGTGTCACAGTGGCCGTCCCGTCTCCCCATACTTTGAGAGGCTTCCTACTCGAAGCCAGGATCGAGAGTATTACAAGAAAATACGCCTCCCGCTATCCTTGGAGTTGATCGAGCGCAAGCTGAAGAAAGGAGAATACACAAAACTCTCAGCTGTCGAGAGCGACTTCAAGCGCCTCGTGTCCAATGCGAAGGAGGTCAACGAGCGAAGTTCCATGGCCTTTGGCGATGCCGAACGAGTCCGTAAAGCCGTCAGCAATCTGATGGTCAAGTACAATCCCGCATATAAGTCCGGCAATTATCAGGCCGTGGCTACGCCATTACCCCCGACTCCCGAACCTGATGATAGTGAGGAGGAAGAAGAGGACGAGGATGCCGACGGTGAGGAGGAACAGAGGGATGCTGTCGTAGAGGACGACTCTCAAGATACACCAATGGCTGACGTCGATGATGTCGACGATGCCGAGGCTGAAGAAGTCGCTGAAGAAGCTGAAGAGGCTGAAGAGGAAGTTGTTGATGACGAGCGAGACGAGGAAGACGGCGAGGAAGACGAGGAAGACGAAGACGAGGAAGATGAGGACGAAGAAGAAGACGAGGATGGCGAGCCGAGTCCGGCTGTTCGAAGACGACGACCCGGCCGCCCGCCCAAGAATCCTGCTGCCCACGCTCGGAAGGTTGCAGCACGTGGCCCAACTCCCGGGAAGGCGGATACTCACTACGAGAACAAGTCATACAAGGGTCTCAACTTTCAGCAAGCACAGGAGAAGATCGTCGAGGAGATGCTCCGAAAGAAGGACGAATCGTAAGTCTACAACTATCACACATGATCTTGTACTTCACTAACATACGGAGTGGCGAATTTCCCTACTTTGAGCCGTTCGTCTATCTGCCGCCTCGGACCCTGAAGGATTACTATGAGATCATCGCGGAGCCTCTATCGCTCAAAGCGCTGCAGAAGCAAGTCCGAGGTCAGCATGGTAGAGGTGGGGCGACATACGTCAGCGACTTCAAGGGCTGGGCTGCCTTTGAGGACCAGGCCAGTTTGATTTGGAAGAATGCTTATCACTATAACGAGGATGGGAGCGAGATCTCCCTCATGGCCCAGGAACTCGAGGTAGGTCGGATGATCCCCGGATCCTTGGCCAGTCTGGTGTTTGTCTAACTGTTACAGCAACTATTCCAAGAGCAACTGAAAGATGCTAAGCTTCATGTTCCTGAGCCACCTCAACCTAAGATAAAGCTGAAGGTACCAACCAACTCGGAGACGTCCGTACATCCCAAGAAGATTACTATCCACGTTGGCGGCAAGACCAGTGCCACAGGATCGCCGGCCCCGGTAACCGGTCAGTCTGGTGAAGGCGATGGCACCCGTAACGGGACGCCTGTGGGCAGAAATCCGTTCACCGGCTCCACGGCAGCCTCAGTCAACTTGAGCCAGTTGGAAAAGGCGAGAAGCATGTCAACCTCTGCTGGCCCTCCTAGTCCGTCGGCAGCAGGGTTGATGAAACCCGAAGATGTGGCTCGGCCGTCACCTGCTTTTACCAACAATCAACAGTTTGTACCTCCAGTGCTGCCTCAGTTGAACGCTGTACCGAATGGTGCCGTCCCGCCTCCGATGCCCATTCCGAAGCAGTCCGCTGCAGATATTCTTGAAGCCCAGAAATACCGTCCGCGTCTGATAGGTAAGGATTCCTCGTCCCTTCATTGCCATTTGATCGGAATAGAATAACTGACCAAATGATAGACGAATCGGAGGCGCTCATGCCCAGACTCTCGATCGTGTCCCATCCCCAGCTCCAGCTGGATCCACCACTCACGATTGACATTCCTGCCAGTGCTACCGAGACCCAGCAAGAGTTTGTCTTCCATGCTCCCGCGAGCCATTTTCGCCTACAACTGAAACCCCAAGTGGCACCTTTTCTAGAGGCCCAGCAGCGTGAATGGAAGATGAACGTACTCCACGACTTGGGCCGCTTGGTTCCTTCACAGATACCGTATGACAAGCGGCAAGAGCTCATTTTCGAGGTCGGTCTGCATTATGGCGCCAATCGTCTCGAAGTCTCTATAGTGGCAGCCCTTCCGAAGGGAGTGAAGGGACCTCACGGCCTGAACATGGAGATGGAGAGGGTTGTGGTGCACTTCAATGTGCTGAGACAGTAGTAGCCAGCCGCATACACCACACGATCAAACGCAGATTCTCTATCGCTTTATGAGAGCAGAAACCTGGAAACCTCGTCCAATCTGTTATTCAACTTCGGCCAGAGATTCTTGCAGCCACATCATCAATTGTCAACCGGTCAGATCAATACTAGAGAGCTGCTCTATGGAAATGGGAGTTTAGCAAAATTGGTACAAGTCCTGTGAGACGGACGGACGGTGCGTACCATGAATCAACCAGGGCTAATCAGTGTGTTTTTAAAGAGTCAGTCGTTGACCTACATCCCGTAATTGCTGCTGAACTGTGGCAGATGCAAGGTGGTCAGACTAGTGTTGGGGACCTTCAAGTTCGTCGGTATACTACTACCTTCTCGCAGAGATTACCTACAGCTTTGCAGGCTTTGTATTTGTAACACGCGTGCCTAGATACAAGTTTGTCAAACCACCGAGGGGGGAATATAACGTGAACTGATGGTCGGATTTCATTTCCCAGCAAGACAACCCAGATAGTTGATTCCTTTCGCCTAGTGTAGGTAGGTACTTTACGTATAGGAATGAGATGTGGATGTTTATGGATTTCATGGTGACGTCCATCTGTAGACTCAAATCTTGCGTGGATCACGGGCAGTATTCCAAATGCCACGGTGCATGAAGCTGACTTCCACCTCCTGTACCTATATTCTCATACATGTATGCTATATACAGCCAGCCACTGATAGAGATGTCACATATGTTCACGCACATATGTATTTTCACATCGTAGCTTTCTCTCATCTTTTGTACTCCCGTCTTTTTGTACGTATGTATTTGTACATGGAACTTTGAACCTTTTTAGTGGGGGTGAAGAGGCTGAACCACAGAACCTTAAAAGTCCTTTCTCGGTACATAGGTACGTGCACACATAGGTACCTGTCTGCACGGTCCGTGAAGTGGATCCTAGTTGAGTACCTAGGTACCTAACCGAGGGGCTTTACCGGAATTAAGTTAGTCCTGGCAGCTTGGTGGGCTAAAGAAAAGGGAAAAAAAAATTACTGATTGAAATCAAAAATTTGGTCTACACCGCCCGCATAAAAAATTCGTTGAAAACCCCCCCACCATACCTACAATCGTCCCTCCATCCACAATCGTCTTGAACCACTCTCACCATCAACAACCTACAACTGTACCTGTGAAACCCTTTCAGTTGATAAAAACATACACAATGGCGGACGAGGTTTACGACGGTGCCATTGGTATCGATCTAGGTAAGTTGCGGTAGCTATCTAATCCACAGACCACAACACATTGCGACTCTTGTTGGGGCAAATTTCATGATTTTCATTTCGAGATGAATGTTTGCTGACGGCTGCTACTTTGCCGTATATAACAGGTACCACCTACTCCTGTGTCGCCGTCTATGAAGGCAACAATGTCGAGATTATTGCCAACGAGCAGGGCAGCTTCACCACGCCGTCCTATGTCTCCTTCAACGAGAAGGAGCGATTGATTGGTGAGGCCGCCAAGAACCAGGCCGCCATGAATCCGAGGAACACCGTCTTCGATGTCAAGTACGTTTGACCTCCACACCCGAGCTTGCCAATTTTGATATTTTGATAAATTTTCTTTTGCTGACATTGCTTTGCGACAGGCGTCTGATTGGCCGACCCTTCGCCGACCCTATTGTTAAGAAGGATATCGAGTCGTGGCCCTTCAAGGTTGTCGAGCAGGGCACCAACCCTGTGGTCCAGGTCGAGTATCTTGGTGAGACCAAGACCTTCTCTCCTCAGGAGATCTCTGCCATGGTCCTTATCAAGGTAAGCGCTATCAATTCGATATCGGATTACGATAAGCACTAACGAAGTTTCTGCAGATGAAGGAGATCGCCGAGACCAAGCTCGGCAAGAAGGTTGAGAAGGCTGTCATTACCGTGCCTGCCTACTTCAACGACAACCAGCGTCAAGCTACCAAGGATGCCGGCTCTATTTCGGGGCTCAACGTCCTTCGTATCATCAACGAACCCACAGCTGCCGCTATTGCCTATGGCTTGGGTTCCAACAAGTCGAATAAGGAGCGCAATGTCCTGATTTACGATCTTGGTGGTGGTACCTTCGATGTGTCGCTGCTTAACATCCAGGGTGGTGTGTTCACCGTCAAGGCTACCGCTGGTGACACCCATCTCGGTGGTCAGGACTTTGACACTAATCTGTTGGACCACTGTAAGAAGGAGTTCCAACGAAAGACCAAGAAGGACATCTCTGGCGACCCGCGTGCTCTTCGAAGACTCCGAACTGCCTGCGAACGAGCCAAGCGAACCTTGTCCAACGGTGCGCAGACCACCATCGAGATCGATTCGCTCTTCGATGGCGAGGACTTCTTCCTCCAAATCACCCGTGCCCGCTTTGAGGACCTGAACGCCAAGGCCTTTAATGGCACCTTGGACCCTGTTGCCCAGGTACTGAAGGACGCTGCCGTTGAGAAGAGCGCTGTTGATGAGATTGTCCTGGTTGGTGGTTCCACTCGTATCCCCAAAATCCAGAAGCTGCTTTCCGACTTTTTCGATGGCAAGAAGCTCGAGAAGAGCATCAACCCCGACGAGGCCGTTGCATACGGTGCCGCCGTCCAGGCCGGTATCCTCTCGGGCAAGGCCACTTCCGCCGACACCTCCGACCTTCTACTATTGGACGTCGTTCCTCTGTCTCTTGGTGTTGCCATGGAAGGCAACATCTTCGCTCCCGTCGTGACCCGCGGCCAAACCGTGCCGACGATTAAGAAGCGGACCTTCACCACCGTCGCAGACAATCAGCAGACGGTTCAGTTCCCCGTATTCCAGGGCGAGCGCGTCAACTGCGAGGATAACACCTCCTTGGGAGAGTTCACCCTTGCTCCCATTCCTCCCATGCGTGCTGGTGAGGCCGTTCTTGAGGTCGTCTTTGAAGTCGACGTCAACGGTATCCTGAAGGTTACCGCCACCGAGAAGACTTCTGGCCGTAGTGCCAACATCACCATCTCCAACTCGGTTGGCAAGCTCTCGTCCGCCGAGATCGAGACTATGATTAGCGGTTCGTTATCCATATCCTTTACATGCCATTCGCAACATTACTAACATTTGATTTACAGATGCCGAGAAGTTTAAGAACACGGACGAGGCCTTCAGCAAGCGGTTCGAGGCCAAGCAACAGCTGGAGTCGTACATCAGCCGAGTCGAGGAGATCATCTCCGACCCAACGATGTCCCTCAAGCTCAAGCGCGGCCAGAAGGACAAGATCGAGCAGTCCCTCAGCGATGCTATGGGCCAGCTCGAGATCGAGGATTCGTCCGCAGATGACTTGAAGAAGAAGGAGCTTGCCCTGAAGCGCCTTGTCACCAAGGCTATGTCCTCTCGATAAGCACTTCTCTTGTCGTTTGCGAGTTAAGGTCATGGGATTTAGATGGACGGCTGGCTAGATTCCGCTGGAGTCTGATAGGTGGATTTGATGGCCACCTACGCGCTGGATTGGTGTCTGCACCTGGAATGGGGGGGATGGCCCTCGGTGCTGGATCCAATTTCGTGGGTACGAGGGAGATGACATGTCATTCATGCACGATGATTTCTATACTTCCGAACTCCTAATACTCTCTATATTCCGTGCCCGCAAAAATAAAAACAACCATCTGGTTGACGGCGCATATGCATCATCATGTAGACTAGGAAAATCGCGGCCTCATTAGGATGAACGAACGAACCCATGAATATAATACTTCTCACGTTATGTGTTTCTCTTGACTTGAACTGATTCTTCTCGTGCTCGACTATCATGATGGATCAATGCTGTTGAATATCTGCTACTTTCAACTAGTGTCAGTTGAGCATCATAGGTACATGTATGTCGTAATGGAGATGCCCCCGCAACCATCGGCACTATTTAAAGCGATTCTCCAAGTGGAGGTCCCGCATATGTATGAAGAATGGTATTGTATTCAGCTCTAAATAGAATACACCGCGCTAGGTAAAGAGAGGAGCAAAGTAACTATTCCATGGAGTACTAGGTAGGCATCCAGGTAGGTAAAGTGACGATACCAACTTTTTAAGTACTTACCTAGCACCCGCAATCTACATACCAAACTCCAGTGTCATAACCGCCAGGCTCCATGTCGTCGACCACCAGTCCAGACGACGCCAAGCTCCGGGAGGCGGAGGTGGGGGCGGGGACGGAGGCCGTAGCCGAAGCCGAGAGCAGCAACAACGACAAGACCAATACCAGGGACTACGACCTCTCGCGACCGATGGAGGCAAGCGAGCAGCAGGGGATGCGGCGGGGTCTGACGTCGTACGGGGACGCGCACTTCTCGCTGTTCCTGCGGAAGGCGTTCATCAAGGCGCTGGGGTACTCGGAGGAGGCGCTGGCGCGGCCGGTGGTCGGCATCGCCGACACACGCTCCGGCTTCAACCCGTGCCACGCCAACGCGCCCCAGCTTGTCGACGCGGTTCGGCGCGGCGTGCTGCTGGCTGGCGGCTTGCCGGTCGAGTTCCCGACTATTAGTCTCCATGAGAGCTTTGCGACGCCTACTAGCATGTTTCTAAGAAATCTTATGAGCATGGATACGGAGGAGATGGTTATGGCGCAGCCTGTTGATGCGGTTGTGCTTGTTGGTGGTATGTGGTCTTTTGCTTGGTTTGCTTGTGGGGTTAATACAAGTAGAAGGAGAGAGCTAAGTCGACAATAGGATGCGACAAGACGACGCCGGCACAGCTAATGGGCGGGATCTCGGCAAATAAGCCGATTCTGCATCTTGTTACGGGCCCGATGATGCCTGGTAGCCATAAGGGGGTGCGGATCGGCGCGTGTACGGACTGTCGGAATAATTGGGCGGACTATCGGGCTGGTGTGATTGATATCGAGGAGATTGCTGCGCTTAATGAGGAGCTGGCGCCGACGGTGTGTCTTCCATTGGAACGAGAACTGGTTCCGGGGATTCTGGATGCTGTGCTAATGATGGTGGTAGGCTGGCACGTGTGGAGTCATGGGCACTGCGAGTACCAGTGAGGATATTTCATATGACAACTACCCCTATTTATTCTTCTATTCCAATGCCTGTATCTGAGTCGTTTCAGGGGATACAGGTCCATGAAGCAAGTCTCACAGCTGAAGCTAGTTGCTAATTTATTTCTACCAGTGGCGTGTATTCTAGTGGCTCTCGGTCTCATGCCGTTCAGAGGAGCAACAGCACCAGCCGTATCATCAGCTCGACTACGGATTGCCGAAGAGACAGGAGTAAACGCTGTGAAGATCATCGCGGCAGGCGAGAAGCTGAAGCCTCAATCCCTGCTCACACGAGAGTCCTTCATCAACGCCATAACCGTCCTCCAAGCCATCGGCGGATCAACCAACGCCGTGGTCCACCTACTAGCCATCATCAACCGGCACCCGAAAGTCACCGGCACCATTACCTTGGATACCTTTGATGAGGTTGGGCGCCGCACACCCCTGCTCGTGGACCTCAAGCCCAGCGGCTCAAACTACATGACGGATTTCCACAACTCAGGCGGCATGGCGGCACTCCTACAGGAACTCCGGCCACTATTACACCTCGACGCACTAACAGTGACCGGAAAGACACTAGGCGAAGCCCTAGACAGCGAGCACACGATCCCGGTCCCGCAAGCCCTGCGGTGCATCCAGCCGCTAACCGCACCGCTGTACCCATCCTCGTCGCTCGTCGTGCTGCGGGGGAACCTCGCGCCGCAAGGCGCGGTCACGAAGGCCAGCGCGTCCAAGGACCGGCGCCTGCTGCAGCACTCGGGCAAAGCCGTCGTGTTCAGCGGGTCGGCGGACCTGGCGCGCCGCATCGACGACGAGGCGCTGGACGTGGACGCGGACAGCGTGCTGGTGCTGCAGAACATCGGGCCCGTCGGCAACCCCGGGATGCCCGAGGCCGGGCTCATCCCGATCCCGCGCAAGCTGGCCGCGCGCGGCGTCACGGATATGCTGCGCGTCTCGGACGGCCGCATGAGTGGCACGGCGGGCGGGACTGTTGTCCTGCATGTTGCGCCTGAGGCGGCGCACCCGCTGTCTGTGCTGGGGCTTGTGCGGGATGGGGATGTTGTCTCGTGTGATGTTGAGCGCCGCGTGCTGAGGGTGGAGATTAGTGATGAGGAGATTGAGTGCAGGAGGGAGGAGAGGGGGAGGGAGGTTTTTAAGGAGGGGTCTGGGCATCCTTGGATGGTGAGGGAGGGGATGAGGGGGTATAGGGGCTTGTATATGAGGGAGGTCAATCAGGCGGATCAGGGGGCGGATTTCGAATTCCTTAGGGCTAGGGTTTGAGGACTTGGGATGTGTGGAGGTTCCTGTTACATACGCAAATTGCAATAATGTAAGGTATTGACGACTGTCGATGTAGCTGTACATTTGTTTATACCTATTTCAAATAAGTTGTGCTATGTGATTGCAGAAAACAATATCGTTATCATCATGTTCGTCGAGTCATCTATGAGCCAGGTACCTTGAGAGATTGGCTCAATTGCCTTTGACTACCAGAAGAGGCTTCCCGACTCTCTTGGCCTCTTCGTTCAGCGCATCTATCTCGGCTTGCACCAGCGGGATTCCGCTCTTCTCTCTTTCCTCCTGTATTAGCTGCTCGATCTCGCCGGGGAAGTAGATCCGGTCGACACCCGCGGCTTTCTCCGAGCTCGTGATGCGCTGGTACAGGAAG
The DNA here is from genome assembly GCA_022984935.1 of Hypoxylon sp. NC1633. Taxonomy (NCBI): domain Eukaryota; kingdom Fungi; phylum Ascomycota; class Sordariomycetes; order Xylariales; family Hypoxylaceae; genus Hypoxylon; species Hypoxylon sp. NC1633. The sequence goes on along the minus strand of JAJLYQ010000035.1, from coordinate 30,843 downwards.
TCCATCCGCTGCCGGAAGTCGTCGAGGCTCATGAACAAGTCAGGCTTGATGGCTACCAAGAAATGGCCGACGTCCGATGGTCTGCTGGGGTCGTATGGGCCAGCGACTCCGCCTGCGAAGGCCGAACCTGCGCATCTGAGTTAAAGGCTGCCGAAGATGGGAAATAAACAGGCTGGTAGATTGGGTTTTGTTACCTACCTGATAGCACACCTGAGAATACGTCCATCATGATAGCAAGAGCGGAACCCTTCGGTCCACCCATGGGAAGCATAACTCCCCCAAGAGCCGCAGCTGGGTCATCCGTCGGTCTGCCCTCAGCATCAAGCGCCCAATCCGACGGGATCTTTTCTCCCCTCCTCTTCGCCTTATACACCTTCCCGCGCGCGGCGACCGAAGGTGCCATATCCATGATAAACGGCTTCTCCTTCCCACCCGGGGCACCGCAGGCGATGGGCGACACGCCGATCAACTTGCTTTTCCCGCCGAAGGGGGCAAGCGCAGGGCTGGAGTTAGTAAAGACGAGGCTCATCATGTCTTCGTCGACGGCCTGCTGGACGATCCAGGCAGCCATGCCGTAGTGGTTCGAGTGCCGGACGCTGACCATGCCGACGCCGAACTCGCGTGCCATGTCGCAGGCCGCGCGCATGCCGAGCGCCGCGGCCAGGAACCCGAACCCGTTGCGCGCGTCGACCTGCGCGACCACGGGCGTGACCTGTGTTAGCGCCGGGCTGGCGCCGGCGTCTAGCACTCCGTTGCGCACCCGCGCCATGTACGACGGGATCCGGTTGATGCCGTGCGTGTCCACGCCGCGCAGGTCCGCCGCTACTAGGCACTTGGCCACTACGGTCGCGTTGGCCGCTGGCACCCCGTTCCCCGTTAGCACGGCCTCGACAAAGGTCCGCGCCTCGGAGGGTTCGATGTAGAGCTTGGCGTCGGCCATGTTGGATGTCGGTTGATGCGATGCTGCCTACCTACCTAGGTAACTTAAATACCTCTTAATTATCTAGCTATTAATAATCAAGAGGGATAACAAGTGCATAGATGATGGAGGGTGACGCTTTGGAAGAAGCAAGCCCGCAGATGCAGAATAGGAGGCGTGAGGAAGAATTGTTACCGTTAAGTCCGATTGTTGCCGGTGACTGATCCGATATCTGGGTCATCCGACTTCGGACTCGGGTCCGTTGCCGGGAATATGCTGACGGAGGGATGCCGAGGTTCTCCGCTGTTCACCGCTCAGGCTAGCTTACAATAACCAATAACAAGAAAAGAAAAGAAAACAATAATAATAATTAAAAAATAAATTACAAAAAAGCTGAGATCGAGTGAACTACCTTAGACATTTGACCTGAACAGTTGGCTCTGTCGCCCTGCCCGCAGCTCGAACCCTCGATCCTACGAAAAACCCCCGGTGGGATTTTCTCTAACCCAGGCGGTCGGGACCCATACCACTGAGCCAAGGCCAGATTGGTTGTGGCATGAGAACCTGAGCTGGGAGATTGTTTAATGCAAACGCTTATAAGGTCAATAGTCAGTGCATCGGCATTTGAGGCTGGCTGTCGAGATGTACGAGGGAGGAGGTGCCTGCCGTGCCTGCCTGGGTCGTGAGGTAAGAGAGGTAGGGAGGTCGGTGGGTGGAGGATTTATTCACGTGGAACCCCCTTACACTGCGTACATCTATTAGAACTAGATGGCCACCCATCGTGAATATCAATGTATACCCACTCTGTCGTGAGAGGGCCAAGCTTTTACAAGATGTTAGAGTGCGAGTCGGGAATGTCAACCCTCACAGCGGGGTTGAAGGATTGGGATGTGAGCTCTGGAGATGAACTCGGGAACGCCCACATTAGGAGTTCCTCCTTCTAAGCCTCACGTTTCTTATGCAGCTATCCTCGCAAGATTCTGGGCCTTGTCTCACTTGCCTTAGGTATTGGCAAGTACAAGATCACGGCTGTCTTGTCCAACACACGACGATGTTTAGCCATAGATGAGTTTGGCTCAACTTTTCAACCGTGAACGACTCGTAATTGCATTTAGTCCCAGAAACATCTAAACAATTAGGCGAGATTATTGGTTGTGAACGACTATAGGCCAACATTGAGCCAGGAGCTCAGTACACCAGAACTTATCCTCTCCTACGCAATTCCCAGGGCAGGTCATGATAGTCTTATAGAAAATGCTTAGCACGGAGATAGTTGGCTTGGAATTGGACGTATGGTATCCATGATGTCAATATCTGTAGGTAGGTAGGTACTGGCCATATCAGACTCTCCTCTGGGCTTCAAGTTGGGATTCGTAAGTGGAATTGCAGTACAATTTTTAGTAGACTGTTTAATCAACGTAGTATTCTAAGGAGATCCTTAATAGTTGCCCAAGGGGAGGCAGGGCATGCATACTGCTTTACCTGATGTCGCTACGACCGGAAATGTATGGTTAAATTGACAAGTACCAACAACCCTCCTGGCTGTGATGTTTCATAACTTCTTGCGCAATGAAGTCGTTATTTCTGCGCCTTCAGCTCGCATTTATCAGGGGTTGAAGTGTGCCTCGTTGACGGCAGTGGAAATGGGGGCGATTTGGAAAGTGTCAGGTTTATTTCACAATGTGTCAAGAGTTGGAGTCAGGAGTGCTTCACATATATAGAAAGGATTACGGCTTTTCTCAGACCATCATGACTTGGAGATGTGGTTCTCTCGTTTGCCATCTCCTACAACGCCATGAATATGATGCCAGCATCCCTACTTGGATAGCGGAAGCTCCATAAGCATATTATAACGATGTCCTTTGTCATACCCACCGCGTCTGCATACACCTCCCAATCTTCGCAGACGGCCCATTCTTACCCGCCGTTCACTACCACCTTTACGCCTGCACCAGAATGTCCATGGCTGACAATTGATAATCCTTTTACTTGCAATGGGAGTGCTCCCTGTTCGGCTACCGGTTACTCGAACATTGGCAACTGTGGCGACCAGCCCAGCTGCTTTCCCGCATCGACGTTTAACAACATCGAAGCCGTTATCCAAACTTCGGAAATACACACATATTCACCAGGATATGCATGTCCTCTGGGCTGGGGAGTTGCTGCGAGCGCCCTATTTACAGATGGTGTTTGGTGCTGCCCTTCGTAAGCTCTGTTCCGTACTTACCTACCCCAGGTATTGTATGCCGTATTGCGGCGCTGACGTCGTAGACTCAGTGGCTACACGTTTGCAACGGATTTTCAGTCCTGCGAAGGAATTTTCACTTCAGGCACGCTCGTCTACAAGAATGGTTGTAGCACCGTGACTACAGTTGCATTCGGCCCTATGGAAACAGGTATGGTCGACCTTATTAGCTATCCAAGTTCCGCATTTCCGGCAAGCGATCTCACAGTTACTGCGAGTATGGATGGGATATTTCTTTTGGGCCAGAAGGAGATCGACCTGGATGATGGGAACATGGAGGCTCCTACAAGCTCTATCAGTTCTATAAGCACTACAGCTCTTTCATCTGGAAGTTCTATAAGCACCACAGCTCTATCATCTGGAAGTTCTATAAGCACTACAGCTCTATCATTTGGAAGTTTTATAAGCATTACAGCGCTATCATCTGGAAGGAGGAACGACGACGGCGACAGGAATGGGCGTGATGGGGATGATGATAAAGATGATGGCGACGACGAAAACCGAGGGGGTAACGAGATGGTGGCAACAAACGAACGATCTACGAATGACTCGCGGACCACTACTATTGGTGTCGCTATAGGCGTTACGTTAGGAGTTCTTCTCCTAGGTATTGGTTTCTTCCTAGTTATACGATACCGCAGAAGACGGATGAGCAAAACAGGAGAAGAGGACAGCCAAGCGAGCCAGAAGGTAGAAGAAGGATATAATGAGTACGGCGCGAATAAACCGGAGCTTGAAGGAAGCCAGGCGCCTCTTAGGTTCGTTATGAAGCTGGAGCTAGATGCGAACGCAGTGCGCGCGGAGCTTGAGGGGGAGAGTCCGAAAAATGGGTTACCACAGGAACTCGATTCACGATGTATGCGTGCGGAACTTGAAGGATGATTGTAAGTTGAATGTATCAGTTCAATGATATCTTCTATGCTTTGGATACCATTCCAAGAGGTTTCCTTCAGAGCTTTCATTGTATTGTGTATGGTACAGTACGTAGGGCGTACGCGTGCCGAGTACGGAGTCAGGGAAGTGTAATAGGATATTCATGTAAGCAGAGAAAAGAAGCTCAAGTATCGGGTTTATGTAAAGAACGGGGCGACTACCGTAAGTAATACGTCATGACAGCGGAGCTTTACTTACTCCCAGACTCAAGACCTCAGAGCAAGCATCAACAACAACGCGCAACATTCCATTCCAAAATCCTCCCATCCTCTCAGCAACGCGGGGTACAGTCATCCGTGTCAAGCTCACTTCCTCCAATGCTCAACCATAATCAATCATTCCAACTTCAATAAACCCGTAGCAGCAGCAGCAGTGAGAACGAAAACGTATCATCGTCTATATTCCCGAAATGGCTGCCCAAGGCTACGTTCAGACCTCTCTCATATGGGTCGCTTACGCCGTCGCAGTAGTCTTGGCATTCATAGCTGCGAGCGTTACTACTTTTATATGGCAGACACCTCGCGACCGATCCGCCATCGTCAGTACAGTTGCCATCATTAGTCTGACTGCGCTTCTCGCGACCGTACTCCTCCTCCCTGTCGATATCGCCCTTGTATCATCAACGACATCCACAGCCCTGGGCGTCAAGAAGGACTGGGCTACACCCGGACGCATCCGAAGCATTCTCCTGACACTGAAAATCGTCTACTACTCGCTATACAGCTTCGACGCCCTGCTCTGCCTGCTCGTCATCCCGTTTTCCTACTTCTGGTACGAGGAATATGACGAGGTTGAGGAGCAAGAAGGCAACCAGACCTTCGGAAGCAGGCTCTGGGGCGCGTTCAAGTACACCATCGCCTTCGTGCTACTGGTCGTCATCATCTTCCTAGTCGGCTTCTTCGTACCTGCGGCGGGCACCCGCGGCGGTGGCAAGCATCTCGACCTCGACTTCTTCAAGCGCCTGCTCGACGAGAACCACGGCGAGAAGGCCCTTACATTCGGCGTCGGCCTGCTCATGACTCTCGGCACCTTGCTCTATCTCCTCTACACTGGAGCTGGCCTCGCCCTCTTCCCCGTCTCCTTCATCAAGTCCGCGCCCTCCATATCCGCGCCCCAGCTGTCTGAGAACACCGCGTCCCAACTCGAACAGAACAGGGAGCGCCAGAGGCAGCTCGAGATGCGCAACGCCGGGCGATCCGACGGCATGCCAGCGAAAGATAGACGCGAACTAGACGCTCTCGCTCGCGAAGAACGGACGCTAGTGCGTCGTGAGCGGCTCGCTGCTGAAGCGCAGGGCGAGGGCAAGGGCTTCGTCGTGCGGGCGTGGACCAAGATCTGCGCCGTCTTCCGGCCGCTGAAGCTGGTCGGGGGCATCCTGCTCATCGTGCTGACGCTGATAATCTGGGTGTCGATGCTCATCACGGGGATCGACAAGGCGGCCAACTCGGTCTGCAAGGAACACTGCGGGTACATCCTGGCGCACATCAACGTGTTCCAGCCCATCAACTGGCTGTTCGTGCAGACGGCCAAGGCGTTCCCCATCGACTACATCCTGATGGCGCTGCTAATCCTGCTCTTCTTCAGCGCGTCCATCTCGGGCGTGGCCACGATCGGCATCCGCTTCCTATGGCTGCGCATCTTCCAGATCCGCAAGGGCCGCACCGCACCACAGGCCTTGCTCATGGCCACGGTCATGCTTGCCCTCATCACGCTGGGCATCAACTACGCCGTCGCGATGATGGTTGCGCCCCAGTACGCCAGCTACGGCACGCAGACCTTCTGCGACCTGCCGCCGCACCACCCGGACCAGCAGCCCGACTGCAGCGGCAGGCCTGAGGCCATCAAACCGTGCTCCGAGTGGGTCGACGCGCACTCGAGGTCTCTCCAAGCGTGCACGCCCACGGTCATGTCTACGTTCCTCAACCGCGTCACGCTCAACTGGCCCGTGTTCGGCGCCATCGACTTCTGGGCCCAGTTCGCCTTCCTGGCCGTGTTCCTCGTCGTCTTCCTGACCTCGCTGTTCCGCGCGCCCAGGCTCAACTTGAGCGAGCTCGACGAGGAGGCCGAGGCAGATGAGGAGGAGGGCTTGCTCGCTAGTACCGGACGCCGATTTGGCGCCACGTGGCAGGATATTACCGGGCGTGTGAAGGGCGGCTCAGATGGTGCTGGTGCTGGTGCTGGTGCGGGTGCGGAGCGGAATGGCTCGGGGTCTGGTGTGTAAGTGTCATTGGTTGGGTTGTATGGGCTAGTTGTCGTTCCTACGCAGGTTACAACATTTTGTGCAGAGAAAGGAGAAAGGTTTGCGCCCAACGATTCCGATCCCACTACAGAGGCCGGAACATGGTTGCCATCGGTTTCCACGGGGCATATGTCTGAAGACGCAAACTAGGGACCTAGGTATCTAGGGCGGTTGGGGATTTCCTACTACACCGAAATCTGGGACTTTACGGCCGGCACTGCGAGGGAATATATTCATACCTAGTTAGGTACGTGCGACACATGTACGGAGTATAGGTTCTGGCTTCTAGGCGGATGAGCAGCAGTTGTTGCTGAGACTGTATGTACTACGGATCTGGAGGCGGATGCGGAGGCGGACTCGGATGGATGGGCATCGCGACTTCAAAATAACTATGGAATAGGAAATACAAGTTATTGGCTCGGATGTGCTACTGTGCTACTGTGCTACTGTGCTTTGGTTTACTATTCTTCACTTCAATGCTTTGTGTGGAGGTTCTATGGGCTTGCGGTCGTGACAGCTACCTACGTACTCATTGCTGTATAGGCGGGAGAGCAAGCATGGCTGAGTATATGTAGATATTTGGCTGTAGACCACATGCTGGACTTGAACTCGATGGTAAGGTGTTGGGCTTAGATGGGTACAAATACAGTCTTACCCTATCTTCATCTTCCCACTAAGTGCTATGTTGTATGTCCATATCATGAGTCTTGCCGCCTACCGTACGTTAATCACCTGCCTATATCTGAACGTGTCAGAACATCAGCATGTTAGGTACGTCAGGTTGGTATCCCTTAAACATCCATCCCCCTTTTCTCCTCCCTTGACAAGGCAACAGCGTTACAATGGGATGGCCTAGCAGCGAAAACGGCAGACGTGATTTGCAAAGTCGGATGGTCGGATGGTCGGACGGATGGGTTGGGAGCTCAGCCGCTCGACGCCAAGGGGTGTCCAAGGCTGTCAAGTAACCGCCGAGCAAACAGGTATCACATTATCACAGGCAGAAACTGAGATGGAGTCAGCAATCCGCCAAGGTCATCGTGGCTGAGCACCTGAACAACCGTATTAGGAATTTTTTTCACATCGTCTTTTGCGTCGACTCGGCATCGAAAGGGGGAGGTAGGCAGGTAGTATATGAATAAGCTGCGGTAGGGTATCTATCGAACAATCCAACGCGATCCGCCCCGATCCAACCTGGCTTGGTCGTAGTTGTCTAGAACAACCAAGTATTTCACAATCACATCATCAACGGGCCTTGACAAATTTCTCCCAGCGGTGCCCGCGCTCGTCGTAGCCAGCACTCGGTCCTACATGCATCTCCTTCCAGCACCTAGCGCAGTAGACGTCAGCGTCGCAGTCGAGGCAGCGGATGGCGCCATCCTCTAGGCATACGATGCACCACGTCTTCTGGTCCTCGTCCGTGTAACCCGACCGCTTGATTAGCCCTGGCGTGGGCCGATCACCCGGTGCAAATGTAGGTGCTTCAGGCAAGCCAAGCTCGTTGACTTCCGTCGGCACCGAAGGGAGGTTAAGAGCAGGAGAAGTATCCACTTTAAGTGCTGCTATGCGAGAAGTAATAGATGCCGCGAAGTCGTCGTCGTCTTGGGAGGGATCTAATAGAGTATGTTGGTCCTGTGGATCAGAGGGTACGCTGGGTAGACTGAAGGGCTTGTCTTCGTTGGCTATTGCTTGTTTTGTCGTAGAATTGTCCTGGTTGCTTGGTTTAACGTCGTGACTATGAGGGGCTGGTTCGGGAGTAGGCTGAGAGGGAGGCTCGTTGGCCTTTTCCCACTCTGCCTCGTCGACAGCTCGACCGAGCACACTATCGGCTTCGCGGGCCATCAGTTCACCTTCAGAATCATCATCACTACGATCTTCATCATCAGTCTGTTTTGTACGTGGACCATCAGGACCTGTAGATCCTTTCCCGAGTTCCTCTAGAAGTGCGGTAACCCTGCGATGCTCCTCTTCTTCAGCCACCACCTCCTCGAGCCACGGCAAATCAGAATCAAGCTCTGCAAGAAGCTCTTCGAGAGTCTGGTTACCGGATGGATCCACATCATCAGTGTTCTCCTCACTAGTGGAGATCTGCGGCGTGCCTATGCCGTTGCCCGAACTGCGGGGACCGGACTGTGGCTGTGGGGTTTGCTTTGGAGATGCCGAGATGAGAGCATGACTATCCTCACTGTTTAACCCGGCGCTAGAAGTGACATGGACTTTGCCATCGGATTGATTCCGGAGGCTCTTTAGTCTCTCCGAGAGAGCATCTGGTCTTGACAGAGGCTTGGCTGACTCTATAGTGGATGCAGGTAGTGATCTGGTGAAGACTTAGTAAACTCTGGTCATTGCAATAGACTAGAGGCTATGAGGTTACCTTACTTTGATGACGAATCTAGATTGACAGTAGTAGGTTTGAGTGCATTTAGCCTCTCCAACAGAGACCGATCTGGTCCTGTGGTGTCAGCCATGATGAGCCTTGTAGGTGAGAGGTCGGTGAGAGGTAGGTGACTACCTAGGTGACGGATCAACAAGGCACGAGTGTGGCTTGACAAGGCTAGATCTTCCGTGCCAAAGGCACAAACACGTATTGGAGCTTTTGAGGTTGGAAACTGAGCTGTAAGGAGGCTGGGAGGGAACCAACGCTGTGTGGAATGAAATGCGGAGTGATTGAATGGCAGTGCTGGATTAGGTAGTACCTAAGCTCCACAAAAGAGCAAGGCTGAGCAGTGCCTAGCTCGGAAACTGTATTGGTAAACCGTACCCAGCCGGGAGAATGCTGGCTTGCAGTAGTTCGTGAGGCTATATTGCCTTCCCATAGGCTGATAGGTCAGTTTATTGGTCTATGTACTCTAGTTCTGGGGTAGAGTGTGTAGATCTGAGATGGATGACTGAATTTGAAGATACCTAGATTCCGCCTCATGGATGATGGAATGGAATGAGATCTCGTGAATCTGATATCAATATTACCTATCTGAGTTTGGTGGAGCGTGACCCCGCATCGCCCCCACTACACTATGCCGGTTAGAGTATTATATAGTACGCCATACCTTGTTACTGTTACATAGAAAACATTGAATTTTGAAAATCTTATACTTACGACATCATAATGGGGGACCTTGCATTGGAAGGATGTTTATGACGTTTTTCTTCTGCTTGTTGCTGCAAGACTGCAAACCCGAATAGCTCCCAGTTTGCTTTGTAGTACTTTTTGTATCCTAACACCACACAGAGAGTTATCAGCTTCTGACCTGAAGTTCTTAAGTTCTTCTCTAAATACTAATGCCAGTACGATGTAACTTAGGTATACAGGTACATGATGCATCACAGGCTTGAATCACAAAAATTTGATTGTCGTATCAAGAACTAGGCTGTGTGAATTCCAAAGCGGGTGCTTAGACGAAAACTTACGTTTCTTTGTCTTAGGTAAAACATGACAGTTGATGAAGCCTTGAGTGTCATGGGACAGGCATCCTTCCGTAGTAGCGAGCTTGGCAGCACAACAAGATTCGGGATTATCTGACCTCAATGATTCGGCTCGCCACATGCGCCACACCACAGAGCACGGTTTCAACGGAGTCCTACAGTCTCTTGGTAATACAGCTGTACATACATACATACATACAGTAAGGGCAAATAGTAGATGGGCTTGGCATATACAGCATCATCATTCCACTTTCCCTTTTTTCCATACCGCTTTCAACTTGGCCCGATCCTTCAAATATACCTACACACAAATATCCAATTTGCCTCCATTTCTTGTTTTCACTTCTTTCAGCTTTCCCAACCACCTAACCTAATCCACCATCAATAACACCTAATTGACACATTATTCCATCTTCTTACTTCCCTTCCCTTCAAAGTAGCAACTCTGTTTCTACATACACAGGCTTAACAAACGCGCAATCTCTTGATGAAGCCATCGCATGTTCTCCTCGGTCTTGCGGCCTTGGGCCCAAGCGTCAGCGCAATTGCTATCCCCGAAGATGCCGCCTTAGATACACGATCGCAGCAGACAGAATCACAGCACGCCGAAAGGTCAGAAACGAGCGAAGACCTATGGAAGCGGAAAGGCGGTGGAGGAGGCGGCGGTAGAGGTGGTAGTGGCAGCTCTGGCGGCGGCTCCAGTGGTGGTTCTTCAGGTGGCTCTTCAGGTTCGTCTGGCGGTGGTCGGACCGGTTCAGGTACCCCAAGAGGTGGTTTTCTTTGTCGCATAAGCATACTGACAATTTCATATAGGCAGCGGTAGCTCGGGAGGCTCTTCTTCTGGCGGAGGCCGCGGATCATCATCATCCAACGCCGGCGGCTCGACGACAACAGGTAGCGGTGTGCGACCAAATTACGGAGGCGGGTCTTATTATGGTGGCGGCGCAAGGCAGCCCTACAAGTCTGGCGGCCCTAGTCCCGGAGGGATATTACCGTTTGTTGTTGGCGGTGCCGCGCTCGGGTACATAGGCTTCATCGGCGCGACTTGGGCTTACGGCGCCTACGTTTATCCCTACACACACCATTACCCGTACTACAACACGACAAACCACCAGAACGAGACGAAGCCCGTCACCTGCCTGTGCGAAGTCTACGCCGTATGCGGCTGCGATGACAACGGCAACCAGACGTACTTCAACTCTATCATCGGAGATGGCAGCTACAATGGTCTGAACAAGTCGCTTGTCACCGTGGCTGACAACGATACGACGCACGAGTCAACCATCTTTATCCAGGGTACTCTTCCCAATGGCACCACGTCTTCCGGCGGCACGGATGACCCGAATTCCGCAGCAGGCAGTCTGTTAGCACTGGCTCAAGCCGCAGGCTGGTGGCCAGTCGTCACGACCGCGATCGCTATCGTATGCTTGTAATGAAGGGGACAACTCGGACTTTTTTTTATTCTTCTACTTCTTGTACATACATATAAACCACAGAACCCTCGCGAGATGTGGTACTCTTTGAGAGTAAGACGATACCCACGGCGTTCCGGCTTCGCCCCAACGAAGAAGGCGAAAGACATTGGGAAAGAGTGGACCCAAGACCACCAGCCGAACGCCATAGCATACAATAGAGAGGGAATCGCAAGATGTGAGGATTTTCTATAGCATTTGGTCATTCAACGGTTTCGTATACAAACCGCATCTCTTTAAAATAATTTTTTTGGAAACAACAGTTGCATCTTAACAATGTTTATATATCATTCTCGTACGTGTCGTAAGGCTTTATTATCTGCAGCATCGGTGGCATTTAATTACACCGGACTATTTTGTGTATAGCTCTTGGGGGTATTTCGCATAAAAACCAGCAAAGCATCGCTGTATGCCCTGATGCCTCCGATGCACATGAACTGTGAGCAATGAACATAATACCCCTATCTATACCACATCCGGTACCGCAGTGCAATCAGCAGTAGCAGCGGTGGCAGCAGCAGCAGCATCCTCCCTCTCCTTCCTCCTCTTCACGCACCAATCCCCCAATATCTTCCAAATCCTCTCCTTCTCCTCCGGCCTCAGCGTCGCCGCCAGCCCGCTCGTGCTCGGAGCGACAAAGACCCGCGAGCCCTCCCACGGCTCTCCCTCCTCCTCTTCCTCTTCTGCTCCATCCCCAGCACCCCCACCCCCAGTACCCGTAACAACACCCATCCTCTCCTCCTGCCACCCGTACCGAAACTCGCCCCGAGCCAGGGCGCGGCGGTGGCGCACGCGGAAGACGCTCTCCCAGATGCCCTTGCCGACGATACAAGCAACCTCGGGGCGCCAGCGGCGACACTTGGCCTCGAGCACGGCGACGCCGGCGTCCATCTCGGCGCGGCTGAGCTCGGCGCCGTTGCGCGAGGGCCGCGCGACGATGTTGGTGTGGCCGACGGCGTAGCGCGCCGGCATCGACTGGTCCTCGTCCGCGCGGCACGGCACCGGCGTGATGCCCGACGAGTGCAGCAGCTTCCAGTACAGGTTCGACGGGTGCGCGTACGCGTGCCCTGTCCGCGCCGTCCGCAGCCCTGGGTTCAGCCCGATTGTTAGGATTAGCAGGTTCGGCGCTACGGCGTCCGGGAGGTGCGGCAGGTGTGCGTAGGTTGAGGGCGGTGCGTAGGAGGAGGACTTGCGGGGGCGCTTTTGGGGGGAGGGGGAGGGGGAGGGGGAGGGGGAGGGGGAGGGGGAGGGGGTGCTGCCTGGCTTTGCTTTTCTGCTGCTGAGGGTGTTGGGGCCGTTGGGCTCGTCTGTGGTCTCTAGGAGGTCTGGTTGGGCCTTGCGCTTTCTGGCCTTAGAGGGGGATCCTGGTATAGTTGGCGGTTGCAGCTGGGGTAAAAGAGGTGTTGAGAGCCTCTGGCTGCGCCGCGGTCCAGGGACGGACGACGGGTGGCTTTGGCCTGCTCCTGTAAACATGAATTGTTTCAATTGAAGACGGCCTTTGAAGCTGGCCTCTTTTGGCACATCGTTTGTTCCCACTGACATGACTTGTCCTTCACCGTCTTGCTCTGTCATGACGTAGGTATTGTAACGAATGAGTGCAAGTCAGGCGATATATCATATTCCTCCCCTAAGAGAGTGAGCGAACAGGCTTTGCCTTACTCTTGTCTTTTGTATCAACTGAAAGAAAAAGAACCCATCTGCGACGTGAAGCCCACGACTGAATAACCATGTGAGAAGGTTGACATTATGCTCTGGCACAACTGGAAAAGTATCCGAAGGTACTGCTCAGCCTGGCAGGCGCATGTTGCCGCATCGTCGAGATCTACGGATTATTGGTATTAGTTGCCACAATGGGGGTTTGGTCTCGGCTACTGCATAATCATCCTAGGGTTTAACAAAATAATTATGCTACCCCGTTACTTGAAGCAATGAGGGATATCCTTGTCCTCCAGCATGGCACAAGTCATGCCTTGCCAAACTTGATCAAGCACTGCCACATCGGATCTGACTCGTTTTTTATGAATCCGAGCGTGACACCAGACCTGATGTCAGATGAAGCATTCAAAGCTTTCGTGTGAACTTTGTGAAATACAACTAATCCCTTTCACATATGAGATATCGGACCAAAGGACTCGTCAAAAGAGACAATTGATAGTTGCAGGAACTAGCTGCAGCTCCCGACGAGGTTCCAGGTCTCCCAATGTTGCGGCTGCGAGTCTCGCGGCTGCAGCACCTGCAGATCGGATCATAGAAAGTCATATACTTCGTACCGACTCGCTAAATTACGTACTCGCATGAATTTTTTAATCGGAAAAATTTCAAGTGTAACTTGGATTCATATCGAACATATTGCAACGTCGTCAGCGCACCAGCACACCAATGCTATCTCTAAACACTCGGAGTGATGCCCCTAGGCCCATGCACGTTCTCGGATTATATACGAAGTCTGAGTTCTGACATGTGCGAGGTAGCGAATAGGAGGTGGCTGCGTCGCCTCATGGTTCGTCGAAGCGGTGAGATGTGAAGTGCAAGGAATCCAACCACATCGAAAGCCTCTTGTCAGAGGCCGGGAGAAAACAGGAGATCCTGGCAGCCCCGGGCACTAATCGTTTCGCATGGCAGAGGCTGCGTACGAGCAATGCAGCCCAGCTGAATCTACTAAATGCATCCTTAGACAACCATAGGCTATCCTAACCCAGCAAGATCGGATGGATGCCAACATCCATGGATAGGACGCCTCTATTTTACCCCCCACTACCTTACATAGCTCCTATCCCTGACTCCCTTGTTTTCTGCCCCTCAGCCCCTCCAAGCTCATTCGTATGTTAGGTACCTTGGCCCCTTGTTGTCATCATTCTATTTCTTGATCCCACTTCCCTGACTCTGTCTCTTTCACATTTAGCCTTCATTTCTTTCCTCAAGAGGTCAACCCTGACATATATATCGTAGATTTCTCCCACTTAGTCCAGTTGCCAATCTACCTTGTTCTTTCTTCTCCCCAGGCGCTAAAGCACTGTCTTGATAGACTGTGACATAATATACACCTTCATAAGAGATATTCGCTGACAACACCAACATGCCGGGATTTACACCCGCCGAAGTACAGAACGTCAAGGCCCAGTACGAGAAGGCTGGCCAGGGCCATGTATTCACCTATTTCGACTCATTGAGCGAGTCTGAGCAGAAAGCTTTCTTCGAACAGCTTCAGAAGATCGACCCCGCCAGAGTGCAGAAACTGCGAGACCTCGCCCTAAACCCCCCTAAAGAGGAGGGTCAAGCCGTCGTCGAACCTCTCCCCGACTCCGCGAATGCTAGCATCATCGATTCGAGTCCGGAGGATATTCAAAGATGGTACGACCTCGGTCTGGAGTTGATTGGAAAGGGTGAGGTTGCCGTAGTCCTCTTGGCCGGCGGTCAGGGCACTCGCTTGGGGAGTAAGGCTCCAAAGGGATGCTTTGACATCAAGCTGCCCTCCCATAAAACTCTCTTCCAGATCCAAGCCGAACGAATCTTGAAAATTCAAGAACTGGCTGCCAAGCGAGCCGCTGACCCCAGCAAGGCCGTGATTCCCTGGTTCATTATGACCAGTGGTCCCACGCGCGGACCGACCGAGAAGTTCTTCAAGAAGGAGAAGCTTGCCGAGTTGAGCGACGAGGAGAACGGCAACCGGGCCAAGGGTGTGCCTTTCTTTGGCCTGGACCCGAAGAACGTAACAATCTTCGAACAAGGCGTGCTTCCTTGCATCACGAACGATGGAAAGTTTATGCTTGCAAGCAAGGGTAAGCTCGCTGTGGCTCCTGATGGTAACGGCGGTCTATACAAGGCTCTCCAAGATGAGGGCGTCCTGGAGAAGATGCGTCCTAATATCAAGCACGTCCACACCTACTGCGTTGACAACTGCCTGGCCAAGGTTGCCGACCCGGTCTTCATTGGTTTTGCGGCTGAGAAGGAGGTTAAGATCGGCACCAAGGTCGTCAGGAAGCGTGATGCTAAGGAATCGGTCGGCCTTATCCTGCAAAAGAACGGCAAGCCTGATGTGGTGGAATATTCTGAAATCGACGACGCCACCCGTCAAGCAACGGACCCAAAGCAACCGGACCTCCTCAAGTTCCGTGCTGCCAACATCGTCAACCACTACTACTCATTCGAATACTTAGACAACATGGGAGACGCCGTGAATAGGCTACCGCCCCACGTTGCTAAGAAGAAGATTCCATTTTTCGACACCGACAAGGGCGAGGCCGTCGACCCCAAGTCGCCCAATGGTATCAAGCTCGAGCAGTTCGTCTTCGACAACTTCAAATGGCTGAACCTAAACGAGTTCGCCTGCTTTGAGGTCAAGCGTGAAGAGGAGTTCTCCCCGCTAAAGAACGCCGACCCTGCGAAGAAGGCCAATGGAGCTTTCGAAAAGGAACCCGAGGACAGCCCCACCACCAGCCGCAGACATATCAAGGAACAAGGCAAACGATGGGTGGAAGCCACCGGTGCCACTATCAAGAATGGAGATGCTGACGAGGGCCTGGAGATTTCGCCGCTCACCAGCTACGTAAGTTTCCGTACAAGCCGAGACCAGATGACATTTCTGACCGCGATATACAGGGTGGCGAGGGCCTAGAAAGTTTCAAGGGACAGACGATCGAGGAGGCTTCGATCTAATATACTGATATGTGAGCAACATGTCCCAACCCGTAACCGTTAGGCGGAGTAGGAATCACCAGGCACACAAGGTGCTTCCATTCGGAAAAAAAACTTAAGAGTGTCGTCCAATGCTTTCCTCTGGCAGTTGGAGAGCTGTTCGACCGAGAGATACATGTATAACGAAGAGTCGGAATGGCTCAGCCCTGATGATATGATAATATTCATTATCTCTCCTAGAAAAAATCGACTTGGTGATACTGATCACACCCACGAAGGAAATGATGGGAGTCTAGCTATATATCCTCGTCTTGAGAGGACTATATATATATAGATCTAAACTTTTCATTCCCTCCCTTATCAGTACTCCAGAATAGAGAGTAATGAAAAGTATTGACTTTCAGAAGCCGTACTAAGTTAAATTGCGATCGTAGAGAGTCCTTTGAAAACTGATGTACAGCCATAACGACTAAGTAATTAACGAGAATATTCTTTCGATGCTGTGCTGCCCTCTAGGTTGGACTGATGACACGAAGATTTATACTCCTTATGGACCAGGGCCGTTTAGAATACGAGAAACGGCTTGGTATTCAGTCCCAGTCATACCAACGCGGTGATACCTTAGATTCGAAAGAACTTACGAAGGAGGGTATCGTTGGAACCATTCCGAAGCTCAAGCAAAGAAAAGGAGGGAGATGTTGAGCAACTACATGAATACTACTAAAAGTGACACAGGGCCCTGCATGGACGCGAGAAGCATTCATAGGATCAAGCGAATGTATTAATATAAAGACGACGACCAACGCGGGATCCAGACCATTTCCTCGATTTCGCCCTCGTCAAGTTCACACCGCGCTACCGATCACTTACTGTCAAGGCCGAGCTCCTTGATGAAGATAGAAGCGGCTCTCTCGCCGACGGCCAGGGCGGTGTTGCAAGTGTTCGCAGCAACGTTCTGCGGCACGATGCTGAGATCGGCAATCTTCAAGCCCTCGACACCGTACACGCTCAGGTGCTGATCTACGACACCGTTCTGGTCGCGCGGCGCCATCTTGCATGTGCCTAGCGAGTGCCACGGCGAGCTGACGTTGTTCTGCGCCCACTGGTCGATGACGGCGTCGTCGGCGGCCGAATACTCGATGTCGCGCACTTCCGTGAGCGGGCCCTCCGGCGCGACAACCGCGGCTTTCGAATCTGCGGGGAAGGGTGGGTGGCCGGCTGGCAGCTCGCCGCGGAACACGGTCATGCGCCGGGCGACTTCGCGCTGCTTCTTGTACGCCCAGCGGTGTTTCTTGAGATCGATGCCCTTTTCGTCTGCGAAGAAGCCTGTCTCGAAGTCGAGCGGGTCCGTCAGCCTGGGGCCTGTTATGTGGACGTGGCCTCGGGAAAACGGATACGTGGTGAATGTCGACACTCCAAAGTACTGTCCTGGTGGGATGCCGATGGGTTCGCCGGGGAAACTAGTATTACTCTTTAGCTGGACGTTCGCACAGGCGAGGTGGGTTCATGCAGAAGTAGGGTATGGACAGGATAAGGTCGGCTTACGTATTTATCAACGCCATCATCATCAGCGGCTTGTTGGGATGGTCCTTGAATTCTTCGTCCCACGCTTCTTTGAAGACGGGGCCCAGCGCCGCGATGTCCTCCTCGGTGGGACGGAGCTTGCAGGTTACGTCCTGCGCATTCCAGCCCAAGATCTTGTGGTTGTTCTGGATCAAGTCCACGGGGTTCAGCTTGCCGGTGAGGATTGCGTCCATGGTTTCGTCGGGGTTGAGGCTCGACTTGTACGGATACAAGAGCATGTGGTGATCATCGTACTCGCGACCCACGCCAGGAACGTCCGCGACGACCTGTGCGATACCTGCGCGACGGATGATGTCCGGGTCGCCGACACCAGACCTCTCCAGTATAGCAGGTGTGCCAAAGGCGCCGGCTGAAACGATGACCATCTTGCTCGCGTTCACGGTGCGGCTGGCGGCGCCTTCGGCCTTCGGCTGGTACACTATACCGGCAGCCTTCTTTCCTTGGAATAGAACGCGATCGACTTGTGTTTCAAGAAGTACATGCAGATTAGGGTGCGCACCATCTTGGAGCCGGGGTTTGAGATACCTGGAGGCGGTGTCCTGACGCTTGCCATCGGGGGAGATGAACCTAACCGCACGCTGGACGCCGTTGCATGAATCTAGGCTTCCGAGGTCCTCTATCTCCGGCCAGCCGACCTTGTTCATGGCAGAGATGAAGTCATCCTGGGGTCTCTTTGCAGTGAAAGTGCCACTGGACACGTGGATTGGGCCACTTGAACCGTGTCGATCCATTGAGCCAGGCCCGTGATACGTCTCTGACTAGGGCGATACTTAGCGTGGCACGGGAGACAAGGACAACGGGGATTAACACACCTTCTTGAGATACGGAAGCATTTCATCGGCAGTCCAGCCTGGCATCTTCCACGAATCCCAATCATCGCGTTGGGCACGACTGTACATCATCATATTGACGGCCGAGCCGCCACCCAGGACGGAACCGGTGGGAACAACGATCTCGCGGCCCCCGAGGTTCTTCGAAGGGTTGCTTTTGTAGAATGCAGCAGTGATGGTACTCGGCAGGAGGTTGCTCAGGAAGAAGGCCGGGTAATCGACCGAAGGATTGCCGGCGCCGTCGGGACCGGCCTCAATCACCAAAATGGAGAGGCTCGGATCGGCTTCGGCGAGTCTTGCGGCGACGATGCAACCGGCGGTACCCCCTTCAGAGCAAACAACAACGTTAGTCGATTAGATGCCCTAGGGCGTGCCATCTGCAAGGGGAGAATGCGTTGAAACTGACCACCCGCTATGATGACATCCACAGTCTGAATGTCATCCGGTAGTTGGCTGTATAATCCCATTTTGAAGATGAATATGTCGAGTCAGTGCTATGATCAGGCTGACGAGTTGGACTACCAGGCAATGGTGAAGAGACTTGATGCTTGGCCTGGGGGGACAGAAAATGTGTTGGTGAGTGTTTGCGCTTGGGATCAAGCGTAGAAATACAAAAGTCAGTATAGAACGAAAAAAAAGGAGTGACTGCTGCAATATGAAGCTCCATTGCGGGCCAAACCCACCATGTTGGATGCTCCTACGGAGGAGCGGGCTTGTAGCAGGCTGCGAGTCGGCACAAACCCGAAAGCCCGAAAGCTTAGCTGCAGAGGTCTGTCTAGTACATGCCAGTAGACAGTGAGTAACCTCGTTCGAGAGAAATCCTTTGTACCAGTACTTATTTTGACAAGTCGCCTACGCCATGGGCATTGCAAAGCTGGTGCGCAGGAAATGTGAGTTCTGCTACATCGGCTCGCGGCGGAGGTGCGGGAGGATTTCTAGCCGTTCCATGTAAGGGAGTGGTGAGGTGCATGCAAGTTAGAAGATTGCGCAGTATACACGACGCATTGTGTCACGGTAAGGGATTCTAATATAACACAGGACGCCACCCATTGGGGCTCTATGGTGGTAAGAGATATGGTTGTCTTACGACCGCTCGAAGCTCATTGGTAATTGATATAATTCCACGTTGGAGGATCACCTACGGTGTAGGAGAGTGAGTCGATATCTTGTTATTGTTGGCATGTTCCCATAGAGTAACCTGCAGCTGGTAATAGGTACATGAAATGGAGGTATGTCCCAAAGAAGACACAATGTTGAATGCTGTGTAACCTCACAGTGCCACCTCCAGCAAAGGAATAAATGGAGACTACGAAGTACATAGTGTACGAAGTAATGGTCACATTGTATATACATAGGTACCTGTTAAACCACGCTGGTGGCGTAGCAGTTACATCTCCTGCTGGCTTTTAAAGTAAGTTGTAACCTTCCATAAACCTAGGTTAAGGCCCATTTTAAGCTTAACAGTAAAAAATTTTACATGTAACATTAAAATTCTATAAATTTTACCACGAAAAATTCTCGATCGTATTATTTTATTAAACGCCGTTAAAAATATTAAAATTATATATATTAATAAAAATTAAAATATTAAAACTTTATATTTATTATAAATTTAAAATTTCTACGGATTTAAATTTAATTAATTAAAATTATTTATATAACTTTAATATTTTTAACGACGTTTAATAAAATAACGTAATAAAATTATTTAACGTTTTTTTTAAAAAAATATTATAAATTATTAATAAATAAATATATTTTTTTATTAACGTATTTTTAATTTTTTTATTTATTTATTATTTAAATTATTTTATTATTTATTTATTATAACGTTTTATAAATTAATATATAAAACTTTTAATATTTTTTATTTATTTAATAAATTTAATTAAATTTTAAAAAAATTAATAAATATAAAAAATTAAAAAATAATATAAAAGTTATTAAAAATAAATAAAATAATAAATAAAAAAATATATTATTATAATTTATTAATATATAATATATATTAATAAAAGTTTATAAATAAAATAATATTAATTTAATATTCAAATTTAATATTACGAAATTATATTAAATTTTAATATTTTTTTAAATTAATTATAAAAAAATAATATAAAAATTACATTTTTAAATAAAATTTATTAAATAAAATTTTATTAATATAATAAAATTTTTAATTTAATATTTTTTTATATTTTATTAAAAGTTTTAAATAATTATTATACGGTAATTTTATAACGTAAAATATTATTATTATTTAAAATAAATTACTTTAAATTTTTATAAAAAAAAGCTATTAAATTATAAAATAATATTATTTAAAAACTACTTACAATTAATAATATTACTTAACTTTAAGTATAATCACCGTATAAATAATACATACATAATAATATATAAGCACTTATGTTATGTAACATACAGGCTGTAATATTCTACATACTTTAAACGATGCGTATAACTACCAAAGTATTCATACTGTATAACGAACAACCAGTCAATAGTAAATATGAAAGGATAATAATACATAATCATCACAGCAAAAACTCATTAGGTCGGCTTGAGGGTTTCCCAAGCCACCACAAGTTGAGCTTGTCGAGAACGTAGGTCGCCCAGTAACGAACGCCTGAAGTCAAGGCCGACAAAGTTGACCCCTGGTTGAATTGGCCCCAGTACACGCTTTGAAGCCAATAAATGTACGAGTAGCCGAGTACTTCCCTCTCCAAGTCTATCATCGATAGCTGTCCGCTTATGTAGTCCGCCACTCGCATGGAGTGGAAGGCAGCCTGTGCACCGCTCAGACCTGTGTGAGGACAGAATAGCGACAGTGCATCGCCAACTAGGAGCACCTTGCCATCTTCGAAGACGGCCTGCGGCGAGCAGAACTCGGAAATGACTTGGATGAACGGCTGATCGATCTTGGATACTACTTCGAACCACGGCGCTGGCAAGCCCAACCGCTTGGCTTCCTCGACGCGTGCAGACCAGACCTCGGATCGCACATGTCCGGCCGGAACAGTAAATCGATGGTGGTGACCGTCGACAGCGTCTACCATGATGTCTTTCATTGAGCCGTCATCTTCGTTTGTGTACCATAAGAAATTCAAACGCCGCTTTCCGGGTTCGACCGAGCCATTGACACCTGGAATCGTATATACAACGCAGTGTTGGCGCTTCATAGGGTACAGAGTGACCCCTTGATTGAAGACTTGACGTGTTGCCGCCGAAACCTGGTCTTCCTGTACTACACCCCTCCAGGCTACGTAGCCAGAGAAACGGCGTTGGATGTCGGGCGAATACTTCATTCGAACGAACGAATTGGGGCCATCAGCACCAATAACAAAGTCAGCTTGCTCTTTGTATGTCGTGCCACTGGCTTGATCCTGAAGAGTCACCTCGATCTTGACCAAGTCATGTTCGATACGCTCGAGGCTCAGAACCTTGGTATTGCTTGAATATGTAGCGGTACCGGGCGAGTGTTTCCGCTGTGGTGGTGATGGAAAATAAGGACTGGTATATCCATCGAACGCGGCACGGAGACGATAATACAATGTGTCCCAGCTCGTAATGATGCGGCGTCCTTTAGCCAGTATGCGCGGCTCTCTGCCAGTCCTTAGGACTTGGAGGCAGTCAGTCTCATGAGAAAAGGTGCCCGGCGAGCAGTTGAATCGATCTAGGAATGTCATAGCACTCGGCCCAAGACAGATGCCGGACATATGGCTTTCCCGCTCGTCGCCGTCTTGCTCCACAATCGTGACATTGTGACCAGCCTCCCGCAGCGCGACGCCGCACATGAGTCCGGCCAGCGAGCCTCCGACCTGGAAGACATCCGCGAGTCAGCCGTTGATGCCTTTGAGTTAAAATCATCACCACTTACCACTATGACTCGTAGAGGTTTTTGATAGTCTCGCTCCATGATAGTACAAGACTCAAGTCTTTAGGTGGGGGGCTTCCTAGCGAGTGATGATGACCAACTGGAGTCATATTTCGTTGAATCTAGGCTGTGGTATATGGCCTCATTCCTTCGAGCCCGAAATCAGGCATTACCGCTCAGGGGCGACGAAGTCGCAATCTGAAATCACCGGCCTCGATACAGCTTTTGTCAAGTGATGCCGTCGCGTAAGGTTGAAATGGGACGTTGCATTAACGTCTTACTATGTAAGAGCAAGTTTCAAAGAATGATCATAAAGGGGTAACACCAATTCATCCTTTGTTGGTAGCCTGCTGGCTTGATGAGTTGGTAACGAGGCATTGTAAGTAAGACTACCATGGTCCAACTGCTCTTGATTACTCGAGCAAGGCTGCCACCAGAACGGCTGGAATCGCAGTTGAACAACAACAGACCGCTAATTCAGGGCACAGGCAGGTTGCGTGCTATTGGCACATGCCAGGTCCGTTTGCTGCAAGATACCCAAGGAGGAGAATGATGCGAGACGACGGTGTAGTCAGCCACGAAGGACGCCATTCGGCAGACCATGTAGCAATAAACAGCTCGGGTTGGTCAGTTCCTATGCAGCAGGCTCATTTTCTGTGTTCCTGATCGCAAAATCAAACCGAATGCGTTATTGATGCTGCGCTGTGATGAGACATACTCAGATCGTCATAGAACAGGCTTGTGGAACGGGTAAGTGTATATTTCAAGCCAAGTAGTATTGGGTATGGAGAAGGGGGTCGGTGGGAAGGCGTGGTTGGGATTGTAGAAGATGAGATGGGCACTGGCTCCGTGGTGGTCATCGACTGTCTGTTGATGCTACAAATAGCTTCACCATCACATTCAGAGAAAGACCGGTCTTGGTCTTGCAACTACCTACCATCCAAGCAGTTGTACCAATCCATCGCCACACAGTATCCACAACCACGATGTCTCCTCGCTTCCCAGCCGAAGAAGCCAACACTGAGTCAGCCATTGATGCGGTGCAGTACGTCTTTCAAAGCTATTGACTTCCGAATTCCGCATCCAGTCGGGGTTTTGGTTCCATAAGTGCCGGGTTTCTAACTCTGATGTGCGTATAGGCAGGCCCTGTCGACTATGCACAAGGGCCCCCCACCTTTCAAGTACGTTGACGATGACGGCAAGTCACCTTTAGCTTGCTACGCGCCATTCAGGTACGTCGAGGTCCTGATGGGTGGGCACCTCCTCGGCATTGCAGCTAATAATAGAATGAAGCTACACTCCAGAGATGTGCAAGCAATTCTTCGTCATGGGCAAGCTCGCATACGGCGATCAGAACATCAAGCCGCGCAACCGCGAGCTTGCAATCGCGGGTCTTTGTTCTGTCTTGGACGTACCTTTCGTGGTGTATAGCCACCGCGCCATCGCGAAAAAGGTAGGCTTATCCCACGAGCAGTTCGAGGTAGCACTCGCAGGCAAGGTGCCGTCGGGATTGAGCGATGAGGAACAGGCCGCGTATCGTCTCGGACGCACCTTTACGGCGCTGACGGGACGTCTTGATGATGATACATGGCTTGAACTGAGATCCCATCTGGACAAGACAGAGATTGTGGGGCTTATGCACGTCATTGGCGGGTATCGATGGGTTGCTCTGCTAGAGCAGGTGAATGGTGACTTTCAGGACTGGAAGGATTAGCAGTACGTATTAAGGTGCGAAAGTACATTATACTAGAGGGTCCAAGCTCCTAGCGGACCCTTTTCGCTGCGCTTAAAAGGGCTTAAAAATAAAAAACCGGCTTAAAAATTAAAACGACACCCCACTTTAAAATTTATATGTAAATTACATTAAAAATCGAGATTTTAATTATAATTTTTATATTATACGTTTATATTTAAAAATTATAAGTTATATTATTAATAATAAAAAATAATTATATTAAAACATTTATATTTATATTTTTATTTTTTTATTTTATTAAACGATAAAACATTATTAATTATTTATTTTAACGAGTTTAATTTATTTTTTTAAAAACGTAATTACGTTAACGCGTAATTATATTATTATATATATATATAAAGTTTAAAATAAAAATTATAAAAATATAATTTAAAAACGTTAAATAAAAAAAACTTTAATTTATTATTTTTTAATAAATTTTTAATTTAAACACAATTAAAAAGCTTTATATTTTAATAGTTATAAATAAAATAATTTATATATTAATATTAATAATTAATTATATATATAATTATTTTTAATAGTTTTTTTTAAGTTTAAAATTATAAAATTATAATTTATAAACTTTAAAAAACTTTTAAAATTAATGGATTATAAATTAATTTAAAATTAATTAAATTAAAAACCTTTAATTTAAAACGTAATTATATTTTATTAAAATATAATTAAATATAATACAATTAATTCGTAAAACCTTTTTAATAACTTTTAATATTTTAAATGTTAATTAATAATAAACTTTTATAATATAAAAGAAATTATATTAATATTAATATATTATTAAAACGCGTATATAGTTATTAAAATACATTAAAATACGTATTAAAACACGTATTAAAATATATATTAAAACACGTATTAAAATATATTAAAACGTGTACGTAACTTTTAAATTAAATACGTATTTATTTAAATTAATTATAATAATATATAATATTATAAAAAATAATTAAAAATAAGTTTTATAAAAAAAAAAAAGGTTATTATAATTATAAATAAAAATGTAAATATAAAATATAAAATATAAAATGTAAATATATTAATATATATATTAAAATATATATTAAAATACATGAAAACGTATACGTAACTTTTAAATTAAATACGTATTTCTTTAAATTAATTATATTAATTTATAATATTATAAAATAATTAATAATAAGTTTAATAAATATAAAAAACAAGTTATTATAATTATAAATATAAATGTAAAATATAAATATATAAAATAAAATAAAAAAAATTTCTTTAAATTTTTTATATTATAAAAGAAAATTTATTAAAAGTTTTTAAATTATAACTTTATAATGTTATTTTTAAAAATTTAAAACGATTTAATTAATTAAATATAAATATAATTAAAAAAATATAAACATTTATAAAGTTTATAAGTTAAATTCATTAAAATAATTAATTATATTAATATATATTTTTTATATTATATTATTTTATTATTAAAATATATAAAATACATTATTTTTTATTATTATTTATATATATGTATATAATTTAATATTAAAATTCTTTATATTAAAACTTTTATTTTATTAATAAATTATATAATATATTAAAAAAACTAATTAAATATTAAATTTAAATACTTTTTTATAATATTATAAAAAAATATAATTTATTAAAAATTAAACTATTATTTATATAATATTAAATTAAAATTATTATTTTAATTATAATTATTTTATAATATTAAAAAGTATTTTTTAAATTAAAAATTTATTAATAATTATTTATACAATAAATTTATTAATTAAAAATTTACTTTTTTATAAAAATACGTATTAAAAACATTTATACGTAATATATATTAATTATAATTAATTATTAATAATTTATTAACTTTAAAAAATAAAATATAATTAACGTTATTAAATAATAAAAATTATATAATTATTTAATATTATATATTTTTATAATTTAAATTTATAATATATTTTTTTTTAAAAAATAAATATATATTACTACGGTTTAACTTTTAATTTTTATAAATTTAAAAGGTTATTTTTTATATAAAAATAAATTATTATTTAATACATTATTTTAAAAAATATATAATTAATAAAATATAAAGCTTTTAAAATTATTAATATAAATTATTATATTTAAAATCGTGTAATTATAACGAGTAAATATACGGTAATTTTAAGTTTATTAAAATTTAAAAATATTTTTAAACTTTATTAAAAAATATAATTAATTTTTACGTTTTATTATTTCGATAATAAAGTTTATAATTTTTAAATATAAACGTATAATTAAAAATATACGATAAAAATCTCGATTTTTTAATATAATTTTATAAGTAAATTAACGTAATTAAAAAATTAAGTTTAATATTATATATTAATATAATAATTATTTAATAATTTAAAAATAAAATAATCTTTTAAATAAATATTATATAATAAAATATTTTAATATTTTTTATATAATTTAATAAAGTTTTTATATAATTTAAATAAAGTTTTTATAACTTTTTTATATAATTATTATTTTAATTATTTAAATATAAGTGATATTAGATCCGTAGTACCACCTCGCTTAATCCGCAGTACCCCGCCACCCCTTTTTTCCGGGGTACATACCACGTTTCCGGTCACAACTCCATCAATACCAAGGCTGCGGCAATGTATTTAAATCCATTAAATAGCACAGAAAAAGAGCAAAATTCCAGGCTTGGTCGCATCATTCTGTGACCTCTTTGGACTGAGCTATTCGAGTTGATCTTGGATTTGGATGTATATGCGCTAAAGGTGCCAAGACTCCAAAATGCGCTAATTTTACCACATCCAAAAGACCTCATACTTCAATCAATTCAACCATCAATAACTCGATCAAAAGACGTCGCAGAATGATGCGACCAGGCTTGTATTTTTTGCCATTTTTCATACGTATTTCTACAGCTTTTAACATAGTTAGAAATGCCCTATTCAAGTATAGGTGATTGATAGAAGTGGCTGCAGCTATAAGCTATAAAATAAGGTTTTCCCGGCATTCAGGACAGCTCAACCTTTCGATCCAGAACAGCGTAGGTCTTCGATGGCTGTGTATGTTGCAACTAATATCATTATTTTGCTGATTTTCTAATGAACATCATGGTGTTTTTTGCGAAGCTGTAGGACCTGGTTTGATGAAATTATCACCGAATCTTGTAAAAAGTACCGGAATCGAGCCGGAAAAACTCTGGGGAAAAAACCGGGGTACTGCGGATTGAGCGAGGTGGTACTGCGGATCTAGTATCACTCTTAAATATTACCGATAAATTTATATATAAATTTTAAAATAAAGTATCGTTTTAATTTTTAAACGTAATAAAAAAAGTCCGTTAAAAGTTTAAACTTTTTAATATTTATAATAAAACCGAAAAAATTAATCGGCTTTATATTTATTTATTTTATTAAATTAAATATATAATTTTTTATAAAAAATATATAAATATTTTAAAATTTAATATATAATTTTTATATAATAATTAATTTTTATTTTTATTTTTATTTTTACGTTATACGTATATATAAATATTTATTTTAATTTTAATTATAATAATAATAATAACGTAATTAATTATTTAAATAAATAAAATTATAAATTAATTAATATAATAATAAAATAATATAATATTAAAAATATATAATAATATAATTAATAATAAATATTTTATTATTTAATTAAAAAAAAAAAAATAAAAAATACATTTTATTATTTTAACGAATTTAAATTATATATTTAAAAATGTAACGAAATATATTTATATATATATATTATTAATATTATTAATAAAGCCTTTTTAAAGCTTTATTAATGCTATAAAATAAAGCCATTTATAGCCCTTTTTAAAAACCTTTATAATAGTTTTTTTAAGCTATTATAAAGCTATATAAAACTATATTAAATTATATTTTACGTGAATTTTTATATAAGATATAACTGTTTAAATAATTAAAAATTAATATATATTTAACATTATATTTATTATTTTTATTTAATTATTAATAATTAAAAATCCACTTAATATTAATTAATAATTAACGGATATTATTATAAATTAATAAAAAAAATAATCCTATAATTATAACTATTATTATATTAAATTATAATTAATTATATTTAATAAAAGTAAAAGTTTTATTTAATAACGTTTCGTATAAAACCTTTTTTTTAAAAACAATATTATTACTTTTAATATTATTTTTAAAGTTAATATTATTTATATTTTATTACGTTTTTAAAACATTTTTTTAATTACCACTTTTCGTTTTAATATTTTAAAAACTTAAATTATTATATTTATTTACTTTAATTTCTTTTATATATACCTTTAATAAATTAAATATTATTTATAACTATTATAATTAATAATGTTAATAATAATATTATTAATAAGTAAAACTTATTACTTTTTTTTTAATTTTTTTAATTATTTAAAAGCAATTATATAATTATTTTTAAATAACGTTTATTTATTTAATAATATTAAAAATTTTATTATTATTAATAAAATAAGTGATAAACTTAAAAATATTAATTAAACTATCTTTAATAAAATGTATATATTTATAATAACCTACTTTAATTATTATAAATAATTTAATTTTATTAATAAAATTTTAAAAAAAAAAATTTAATAAAATTTTAAAAAATGAATTAATAAACATTTTGATATTATTTTAAATTTAAAAGATATTATTAAGTTTTTTTTTTAAACATAAAAAGTTTATTTAAAGTTTAAAAGCTTTAAATTAAGCTATTTTTTTATTAATGTTATTATTTATAATAAACCTTATATATAAATATAATAAAAATTTAAAAAATGTTTTATAATTAAAATAAATTAATATTTAAGGTTAAAAATTATTAAATATATTATTATAAAATAATAAAGGATTTAAACTTTAATTAAAAAATTAACTTAAATTTTTTTTAAACTAGTTTAAAGGTTTTTTTTTTAAGAAATAACTTATATTAATTTAAGGATTTCTTTTTTTAATAATTAACTAATAATAAGCCTTTTTTTAAAAAACCTTTTTAAATTAAAACCCTTTTTTTTAATTTATATAACCTTTTAAGTTTTATTAAAATAATATAAATATTATTAATAAGTAATAAATGCTTAAATTTAAGCTTTTTAAATAATAAAATTTACTTTTAAAACCACTACTTTAAAAACTATTTTTAACTTTATTAAAATTATTATAATAATTATAATTATTATAATATAATTTATAATTATTATTATTATATTAATTAATATTTATTTTATAATTATAATATTATTTTAATTTATTTTAAATTATATAATTTTATTTTAATCTTATATTAAATTAATAACGTTTTATTAATATATTAAATTTATTATATTAAATGATATTATTTCTTTTCGTTTAAATAAAATAAATTAATTTTAAAACCTTTATTAAATTCGTAAAAATTTAAAATAAAAAAAATACATATATAAGTAATTTATATAATATTTTAAATAATAAAATAAAACTTATGTTTTAAAAATACTATTATATAAAAATTAAAAGTGGTTAATTTTATATTATATTACTTTAAATCCTTATAAATAAGCTAAAATTTACTTTATTAACTATTTAAACTTTATAAATGTATTTTTTATAAATTATTTATATTTAAAATAACATTTTAATATAAAAATTAATTAATTATAATACTTTATTAATTAAATATTAATTTTTTTCTATACTTATAAAAATAAAAACCTTAAAAAATAACTTATAAAAGTTTTATAATTTATATTTAATAAACTTTAATTATATTAATAAAACTATATTATAAAATAATATAATTTAAGCATTTTAAAAAATAAAAAAACTTAAATATACTTTATAAGTCCTTTTATTTAATTATAAAAACCTTTTTTTACATTTATAATTATTTATGTAAATATATTTTAATTATAATAATAACTTAAATTAATTATTTATTTTTAAAAAAAATAATATTATAAATAATAATAATAACATTAAAGCTTTTTATTTTAATAAAAAATACAAGTATAATAATAATAAAAAATATAAACTTTATTAATTTTATTAAAAAAGTAAATAAAGTAATTACTATTAATAAAATAAATAGTTTAAATATTATTATATATATAATAAAATTAACTATTAATTAATTAAATATATATATAAAAAAAAATAAAAGATATATAAATATTACATTTATAAAGTTTATTATAATAGTATATTACTTTTAAATAAACATTATACGGTATACTTTTAAAATTATAAAAGTATTAATAATATTTTTATAATTAACGAACCATTATAAAAACCTTTAAATATAATTATATTAAATATATAATATTTAATTAATAACATTAGTTTAAATTTTATATATTTTTTAAAATAAAAATCTTATAATTATATATTAACTTATTTTAATAAATATTATTGACTTAATTAAATTATTTTAATATAATAATTTATTTTAATAAATATAATATTAAATAATATTAAGGTATTATACTTAATATTAACGCTATTAAATATTTATTAATAAAAAAAATTAAATTAAAACATTAATAAATGAAAATAAAATTATAATTTTTAATTAATTTATAACTAAAAGGGTATAATTTAATTTAAGTTAAAAATGTTATTATATTTTTAAAAATAATTATAATTATAATTATATTTAAACTTATTAATTTTACAATTATTTTTACATTAATATTTTTTTATTAAGTTTTAAAAATATAAATAAACTTAATATTAATTTTAATAATATAATTAATTATATTAAATATAAAGCTAAAGGAATTAAAGTAATTATTATTTATAAATAAGGTTTATTTATAGTTTTATTTAAAAAAATGAAGGTTATTTAAATTTATTTTATTAAATAAAAATTATAACTTTTATATTAATAATTTATTATTATAAATAA